>JAWZYV010012352.1:0-600000 GCA_038373885.1 Cheiracanthium punctorium | reverse complement strand
AAAATTTTTTTAGTTAAAAGATAAAACATAAATCCCTCTTTAAAGGAAGTGGAAGAGAAGCACGTAGGATCTTTTTTTTTTCTCCTTAACTCACATCATTCTTCCAAATCGTTTTCTTGGTTGAGTCTTGTAGCAGTATTATTTTTCTTCCTGGCTATTCAACACTTTATTATTTTCTTTATCAAGCATATTGGATTTAAACAGGTTAGCTCCGATATGATTAATTGTTTGCCCTTTTTCAATCGATAACCATTTTGGGCTTTTCGCATGCTGGCCGGTTAGATAGGCAACGATCGAAGAAAGGAAAAAAAAAATGTACAGAGGGTTAAAAAATAACACCTTATTTTTTATTTCCTTTTTTTCAGCTCTATATTTTACGGGAGTGTAAAGGTATAATTTTATCGTTATTTTTAACAGGAAAATATTTTATCTTAAATAATAGTCTATTGTTGTTGTAGTGCTTCTTTGATATAAAGTTCAGTAACCAGTGTTATACCTCTCTTTTTTCTGTTGTAAAAACGAGTAAGGATGGCTCATGGCATAATTGTATGCTTGTACATAATACGGGATTTGCATATAAAAGAGTGCCAACATAGAAAAATAATTATAATGACCTTACAGGTAAAATCGCATTTAATTTCTTCACTATCATTACCAACAAAGTTTATCAAAGATTTTTTCCAAATGAAAAGCGTGGGAGTCATATGATACTTGATGTTGTTGATTGTATGTTGATGATAGGAACAGTATGCCCCACTGCTTGGAGCAGAGATACCTTCATCCCGCACCAACACATGCCCATCATGTAACCGTCCTGTACAATAATGCATTCACATCACTTGCCGCAGCTTCTTTTTCATAAAAAGGATAAGTAAAACAATTTAATATAACGAATCTTGTCTTTTTAATGCACAGGATATATTAAAATAAACTAATATAACCAATAGCCGCATGGATTAATTTAAATATTTATCGAAAAAAATTGCAAGGCGATCAAAGTCTAAAAAGTCGGAGTTAATTGGGCTGACAGTTTGCAATTCAGGTGGTTTACTTCGATTACAACGCAAACACTAGCTTGATTCCCTTCAAAAGACATTCGTCAGGGGTTTACTCCTGGCTTATGCATCACGTCGATAATCAACTTATTCTAGTGACCCTGCTTGTTCCAATGTCTCTCTGACGCTAAATGTTCCGCTGGAAGAGTCCATTGCTAGAACGGCACAACTATTGATATTCTCTTGACCAATATAGTGGGTCAGATATGAATAATATGCTTAAACTTTGCAGTAGTTAAAAATATTATAGTTAGATCACGGTCATACAAGCCGAAATTTTGAAAACTTTTTCATTTTGTTGGAATGTTGTTAATGATGTTAAAGAGTTGTAGATTAAGAAATGAATTTATAAAAAAGCAAATTAATGACAACTGTTTTTCTTTACTTTCTTTACCAAACAACATTTAAGAAATAAAATTAATGCCATATATATTAGTGTCTACAGAAATGTCATTGTAGATGAAAACAGCTAGCGCAAATGGTCACGGTATTTATTAGTCGCTTTCCTACAGATCCAAGAAATGAAATAATAGCGTTTGCATAAATTTCTGAAGGCAAATGGCATGTACTGTAACAGTATCTTTTTTAAAGTGAACGACATGCGGATTTATTTTCTCTCTTTATATTTGTAGAATAAAATAAAAACAGATACAATCAACTGTGAATCTTTTGTATGTAACTAGCAAAACATGCTGCAAATGATTATGTTGCATTTTACATTTTTTTAAGGCACAAAATAAATTTCATAAAGTTAATTTACTCTTTTACTTTTCATTAAATTAATTTATTTTTTAATTAATTTATTTACAAACTCTAGTGTTACAAATCTGCTTGTTCATCTGTCATAATTTAAAAATATGGTCTCTGCATACAATTATTACTTGTACGCTTGATTACTTTTGAAACATCCAGTTGTATTTCCCCCCCACCACCACTTTCACTCGAGCGTTGCATTTTACTTTCGCCAGCCCTTCACATTTTAACTTTGCTTTTCTTGTGTATCACTTGCCATCTCGTCTTCCAAATGCATGGCTAATGAATTTATTAGCGTTCCGCAAGCATCCCTTTTTCAACGACCCCCACCTTTTACCTCGGGCAGGTGCACGGCAGACGACTTGATAAAGTGACAACTCAACTCTCAGGGGATTGAAATATGGGCGCAGCAGTTTCTCTTCCGTTCTTTTCGTCTGCTTTATGCTTTCCTTCGGTCTCAGTGACACCGATATAGAGGTTGCCGACAACGCTCGGAAAGAGGTTCTTAAAGTTTTATTACTTCTTTTTTTTCCCCATTCCCACGGGGGTAGACGATATTTTAGTGCTGCTAGGCATGGAAATTATTTTTAGACAGCGAAAAGTCCTAGTTCGATTCGATCCCATGTTCTTTCCTTTTCACTTTGATAGATTTTGATTGCCATTTTGAAGTATTCTTTTAGAAAATTAGTTTTTAAAAAATTTCTGATGTTCCTAGTAGATTTAATGGCCAAATACTGAGCTGCATGTCGGGCTGCCAAATGAAAGATTAAGAAAATAGGACTAACGGGCCTAGAAAGGAGGACTTTCTAAAAAGAAAATGGAAGGCTTGCACAATTAAACATTTAAAAAAAAATAATTTTGATCCTACTTGGACAAACTGCCAATTTTAGACAGAAGTTCTTGGCTTTTCAACAAATAATTATGAAAATCTTCGCATGTCATATTTAAAAAATTAAATTGTGTAAGAATGAACGATTTTACTGGTTCAGTATTTACTTATTCAGCCAGTAAGACTATATAGTACAGTAAGTAGAATAATGTAATGTGCTTTCTTTGCTACATTGTGCATTAATGTGCAAGAAATCGCTTTCGACATTTGTGTAATACGAAAGTAAAATCTCGCACGTACTGAGTTGTTCCGAAAAGCATTCAGTGTTTTTAGCCGCTTTGAAATAAATTGTCCACTGTTGAAGCGATTTCAAATCATACTAAACATCAGGATCACCTTCAGATTTCTTTGTAAAATAAGCAAAAGGAGAACATGCAGTAGGTAAGGGGAGGACATGTCCTCCTTAAGAATACCATCTGGCAACCCTAGATGCATGTGGCATGTTCCTGCTGCTCAAATACTGAGACTGGAAACTCAATGTCAAATCTTTGTACCAGTCAAATTAAGGGAAACGACATTTCCAGAAATTTAATCACAAGTTTCTGAAAAAAAAAAAGATTAATTTCCATCAAACTTCATTTGATACTTCTTTTTATTACCTTTTCGTTCTTAGAGTGTACTTACTCTCTTTTAACTATTTGGAATGGTTTTACTTAGAAAGCAAATACAAAGCTTGTGTGCTTGATCTGTAGAACTTGTTAATGAACATTTCGTTCATAATTTGGTTCGTCATTAAAATAATAAATAAATAAGTGTATACTTAGCATACCAACTACTAATTAAAGCAACTTCTTTTTTATTTGCGCTTGGGGGTGTTAAATCTTTTAGAGAATGTGTATGTATACACAAGTTTTCTATTTCCTCAATTTCATTTGGGGAAAAAAAAAAAAAAGATTTATTTATTAGTCCTAAGAAATTCTGCACTTTTTGCTTTCAAATAAAATAGAATTTTATCCTGTGCTTATCCTGTGACTGGACTTTTAAACAAGTCTACATTTTTCTCTAAGTCTGCAATACCCGCAAAAGGTTCACTGACCTCACATATGCTTGAATTTCTTTAATCTCATACATTCAATAACAATTCTTTTATCAAGTGCAGCGTGCAGTATTCTGTACCGAAAATTCATGTTTAATTTTGCACTGTATTTGTTTTACAAAAATTTAGAGTTTTACCCGAGCTTCTTATAGTTGATAATTTGGAGTTGAACGCGCTTTGTTCGTCTGATAGTATAAAAATTTATGAAGTTTGACCAGTTAAAATTGTACTTTTGAGCCTTGTCCCTGACTAAAAATGTTAATCATCATGACATTCAGCTAGTGCAGAGTTTCGAAAGTTAAATTTTGTCTTTTCGGAGAAAAATAACGGAAAAAAAAACTATTAGTTAATGAAAATGAACTATTTTTATTATTATTTTTTTTTTTTTTTTTACTATTTAAAAATAATGTGGTTGTAGTAAATGCTGGTGTTAGAAATTTGGATTATGCAATAGACAATATTCATGCTTTAACACCAGTATTTTAACACCATGCTTTAACACCATCATTCGTTTAACACCAGTATTTTGAGTGTTTTTTCAATATTCATGCTTCTTAACTAATTGCTTCATATTTTTATTTTAGGTAAGTTTCTGATTTGTGATATTATATTTCTGACTTGAAAATGAGGTATGTAATTTTTATGAGAACACGTGATTTATATTGATGTAAAAAATATTTTTTTCAGTTTTGATACAAAGATCTAAGTAGGTAATGTAAATTTTACGGCTTTGTGAACACGATTATATGTATTTGAAAGACACATTTATAATATACCAAAATATGGGACTTTCAAAAACATTATAAATATTATACTCAATGTAATCTAGAAAAAGCACACTATACTCATAGAAGGTGTACAGTCATAGGGTCCCAAGAGATTTTGTTTTCGAAAAGTTTGGAAAAATCTTAAACCCAGTTATTATTTTTACCAGTTTAACGTGCTCTATACCCTATTTAGGGGCACGCTTTGAGACTAGAGTCACTAGCTCCCACTCCAATGACTTCGAAAATTTACGCTTATTACTACATTCTATAATCGATAAGAACAGTCTACTTCAACTGTGTTAACATGAACAACTTTTAGTTTATCCTGATTTGTTTGTTATGTGTATTAACTACTTAATGGTCTTTATATTGCGCTTTCTAATCCCCAAACTTTTTGATTAATTTTGAGTTTCATGTGTAGGGTATGGTGATGTAAAATGGGTAGGTATCTCTTTTTTATACATAATATATAAATAAATTGCTTTTGAATGATATTTCTTTTTTAACCCATATTTTGAAGCATTTGTTAGCGCGATTTGTACCCATTAAAAAGTTTATTAATTGCATTTCGAAGCAAAACATTAGCTTTTATCTCCTTAATGAATCTATTTTCTTTTCTTGTAAAGCCGAAACTTCTAAGAAACCAAGAAACAAATACATATCTAAAAATTTGAGAAGTTCTGTCATTAATTTCAATTCAGGAAAGGCCCGAAAAGACAATAATCACAAATTATAATAAATTAAAAAAAAAATTTTTTTAAGCTGCCACTGTGATAATAATTAGAAGAATAAAACCAAAATAAATGATATTTAAATACATTGTAATTTTTCTAAATAGTGGGATTCTTTCTGATTAAAAATTTTTTACGCTTTAAAGGTGCTTTTATATTAATCGAAAACTTCAAAGTTTAATGTTTAGTGCAATTTTAATTTCCGGGTATAAAACATTTCATTTTACACTGACCGTGAACGTGAAAACTATAAAACAAAATTTAGTAACATATTTTTTTTCTATTCTCTTGTTACCGCCACTTCCTTATTTACTTTCTTTTTTTTAATTATGCTACTGACATTTCCTGGCTGTATATTTGTTACACTACGTTTCTTTCTAAAGCAGTTCAGAGCACAATTTATCGTGTATCTATTTGATTCTACTTTAAAGAGTAATGTTTTTCTGAACGCAATTTTTATAGAATAAAACTCAGAGTTTACAGAATATGTCAATGTAAAAAGAAAACATTTTTCTCCTCTGTGTTTTATTTTTCTTCATTTTTTTTCTCTATTCATTTTCTACCTTCTTTAATTAAGCTTGTGCCGACATTTCCTGTCTATATATTTTCTATCGCCGTCGTTCTTTTAATTCCAATTTTAAAACCCAATTTATGTATATCTAAGGCTATTTTAAACAGAAATACTCACTTATACATATTGTATCGTGTAAATTTTCTGCAACTAACTTTAATTTTTTTGTTGCAGAAAACATTTTTACAGGTGAATACTTTTGAATTTTTGAGCAGTTTCAAGGGAAAATGTTGTTTTTTGTTCTTTTATTTTTAACATTTTCCAAAAAAGCATTCATTTTATGTAAAATATGGATTTACAGGATACATTTTTCAATTGAGAAGATGATTTCATTTGCAGTTTGTTTTTATAATTTGAATGCGAAAAACTCAATCTTTTGCCAAGGTTTAGTATATATTCAAAGGTTGAGAAATGTTATTTTCTGATAACTAGTCATTTCTTTTTTCTTTCTTTTAAGGACGGGCTCTTGTCCATGAGTTTCTCGCCACTACTGAAGCCCGAAGTACTGGTCATTTTATTATGGGGCATCCACTAGGCGGCTATCGTTATCCCCTAATAACCCATTGAAACGCACTAAATTCCCGATGCCGAAAAAAGTGCAGCTGTTGCCATCGCTCGATTTAACTATCAGCAATATGGCGGTCAATTGAATTGTCCATCGCGTGCCACCGAGGTAAAGGACACTTTTGGCACAGCTGGCTGTGCGGCGCCACACAGCCAGCTGTGTCAAAAATGTCATCTATATGCTAGTAGTTAAATCGAGCGATGGCAACGGCAGCACTTTTTTCGGCTTTTTTTTATTGTAGGTGATGCCGGTACTGATAAAAGTAATTCTGGCATCATTTTTGATAATATGGATAATTTTTGCGAGGAATTTTGTGCTAAATATAAATAGAAAAGGATTTTCGTGTAACTGTGTCCTTAAGTATTTTATTGAAATCAAATTTATTCTTCGTAAATCACAGTCAAAACGCATGAGCTGTATGCTCACGGCAAGGACACCGCGCTTTAAAAAAGGGTCAAACCCAAGCCTATTGCGGAAATCGAACCCGGACACAAGGTGTGATAGAATGGTTCGTTAGCCAATACACTACCTGGGCGGTACCGGCCATTTCTACAAAGTAGACATATATTGGTAGAGGATTTTGTTTCTCTTTGAAACTACATTTGTATTTGAATTTGTAAAATCAATCATTTTATGGCAGTGCATATCTGAGCAGGTATTGTAGGGTTTGCAAAAATGTGCATAGCATGTAAGTTTTACTTTTGTAAATGTACATTATTCGGTCTTTTTAACATCGTACTCTACACAATTTTGCATGCTTTGCAGCCTTTTACAGATAAATAGCGTACGCTGGATTTTTTTTTTTTTTTTCCTTTAAGAAGGATTACATTTATTTAGTTATTTTGCCCCATTGAGACAAAGTATTCAAATATCATTCAAAAACTTAAAATATCGTGAAAGACGCTTAACCCCTTTGTTTCTATTGTTGCAGACGCAACAAAGAATCCTCTTGTGTGTCCGGTGTTGCGTGCCTTTTAATGCCCCATCAATACCCATCTTTGCACATGCGCAACCATAAGGTCCTGAATTTGCTCAGGACCTTATGGTTGAGCAAATTCAGGTAGCTGAAATCTAATGTAGCTGTGATTTATAAATTATGCTGAGATTTGCATAATTTATAAATCTCAGCTACATTATCCAGGATACACTGTTATATGTTCTGTCACGTACTCGAATTTTGTAGTCATGAAATTTTGTGCGGGTATGTTAACTTTTTGGTTAATTTTTATTTATTTTGGGGGGGGTTAACTTTGGACTTCTTGATAGGAAATTGCTTTTACTGGTTTTCTCAGAAACACCAAAGAATAACTTAAATAAATAAATAAAATTAACAAAATATTTTTTTATATTTGTGGGAAATTATATAGTACTTTTTGCGCTTAACTTTTTATATTAAACAAAATATTTGTTGAACTTTGAAAATAGTTTTTAAGCTCATTTGTTGCGGTAATCAAGATATGGGAGGGTTGTTGTATCTCATGAATGCCATCTGTCATAGAAGCATGCGTCAGGTAAATCGCTTGTATAACCCTATGAGGGGCAACCCTTTCCCAATGCTGAGAAAAGGGCAGCCATTGCCGTCGCTCGACTTCACTACCAGCAAGATGGCGGACGATCGAAACGTTCATCGCGTGCCACAGATCTAGAGACCCTTTTTGACGACAGCTGGCTGTACCGGCACAGCCAGCTGTCGTCAAATGTCGGTGCTGTTAAAAATAATCGTAACAATTTTTTGACGGAAATGACGTGCTAAAATGTAAAGGATTCTCGTGGAGCTATGTCACCCGCAACTATCTTTATAGAAATCAAATCTATTCTTCGCGACCGGCAACAGTCAAAACGTCAGTGTTTGGTGTTCCCAGAGCGGGAACACGGCGCGTTAAAGGGTTAACGAAATAACAAGGCATATCCTTCGGCAAAATTTCCGTGCTTTTCTTTCCTTTTATCAATTTTCGTGTGTTCTTTTCAAATAAGATATCCTGTTGTGGTTACGAGAAGATGTAATTTTTATGTCGAGCGGGATCGCTTTTGCGTGGGTCGATTTTGTGCTCCGTGATGAATGATATGTATATCGAAGTCGTGATTCGTCTTATTGAATCGAAAGCGATCTCTCGCTTTTGAGATCACGTTCTCGAGAGGGCGAGTTGCGCCGGAAGAAAAGACTACATTCTCATCTTTTGTTTCAGCCGGATATTTCTTTTCACATTCACGGCGTACTGAAACACCTCAAACTGAAATCGCATAGTTATCCTGATGGTTAATGCAGATAAGACCCGAATAACTTTACCTGCTACCGTATGGTTTTTGCTTTATGCGAAATGCTGTGATTTATAATAATAATAATTATAATTTTTGCATAGAAAAATAAATGGAAGTGAGTATTTTTTACAAGCTACAACACAAAACGTGAGCTCGATTTTAATAATTTTTGTATAACCCATAATGTTTTTACGTGACTTTATGATTTATTTCGATTTAAAGCTAAATTTCTTTCATTTTTCCCCTCTGAAATCTGTATCATTAAATTAAAATATACAGGAGCACATAAACAACCCGCATGAAAGAAATTAATTTTATAATTTTTTTTCAGTCGATACAAACCTAATGCAATTTAATTAATTTAATCGTACTTGTACTTCTATAGATTTTGATTTTGAATTAAAGTTAAATTTCTTTCATTCTCCCCCCCCCCACTGAAATCTATATCATTGACTTGAAATGTACATTAGCACATAAACCACCAACATCATAGAAATTAATGTGATTTTATTTTTTTCAATCAACATAAAACTCATGCAGTTTCTTTAATTTAATCGTGCTTTCATAGATTTTGAATTAACTTAAATATCACCAATTTTATTTTGATTTAAATTTATTTTACTTAACTCCGAAGATCCAAAATCTGGATGTATTAGGTTTACACTGAAGTGGTTTAGTTTTTACAGTGCTAAATAAATTTCATTAAAAAAAATTTCAATGAACTGAATTCTATAAATTTTATGCATATGTTCCAAGTTCTTCAACGACCTTTTTTCATCTTTCTCACAAATTCACGATTCTTCGCTAATAGAACTGCTAATTGCTCTCTACAAAAACTGTTCCAAGAATGGTTTTAGTTCCTTATCCTTAGTTAATTTTTATCAATCAAAATATTTTGTAAAAGGAATAAAGTTGCCAATGGCTTCAAAATATTTTGTAAAAGGAATAAAGTTGCCAATGGCTACAAAGATATGTAAAGTTATGGTGTCAGCTGTTTAACAGGACTTCAATGTAGAAGTGAGAAGTAAATTCTCGATCACTCTGTGCAGTGTAATAAGCGATTTTCATGTTTTACCCCTCCACCTCCAAATATGTCATCGGTGTGTTACTCCTGATTGATCAAATCAAAGCGTGCCTAAACAGTTCTACGATTCTTGATGATGTTCGTAGGGCACATTCATTGCAAGTTATGTGGGGATGTAATACAATGTAAATTTATTGAATACTAGCTGAAGTACCCGTTCTTCGCACGGGAATGAATGGACTTTTTGATATTACGATTTGTGGTGATTACTATTCATTGTAATAAACAGATATAGCAAAATTGATATCGCGTTATATTGTGTTCAATAATCATGCATACCGAATTTCAAGGCAATCGTTTGTACGGTGCAGAAGGCGATGCGACGTAGCGCAATCTAGTGGCGAGTTTTAGCAAAACGGATACGGCGAAAATATTCTTCGCATTCAGATATCGATGTATACGAATTTTCATGACGATCGGCTGAATAGTCCTGAAGTTCATGTGTGGACGCAACATCGAGTGGCAAGTTATAGGAAAATGGATAGAGCCAAACTCATCCCCGTGTTCAAATATCTATGTATACCTATTTTCATAGCGATCAGTTACCATCTAGTGGTCAGTTAACCATCTAGTGATTAATTAAAGTAATAATTTGCTACAGCGCCGTCAAGTGGCGAGTTGTAGCAAAATAGATAACGCCAAAATATTCTCATTGTTGAAATAGCTATGTATACTGATTTTCATAGCGACCGTTTGAATGGTCAGGAATTTGGCCTGCTGCAGGGTCATCTAGTGCTGAGTTAAAACAATAATGCATTGTAGTGCCATCTAATGGTGAGTAACATCAAAAGGAACACAGTCAGAATATATTTTTTGTGCTCAAATGTGTAAGTATAAAAAATTTTATGCCGATCAGTCGAACGGTATAGAGGTTGATGCGTTGCAGTGCCATTTAGCGGCAAGTTGCAGCAAAATGGATAGTGAAAAATATTCTCCGTGTTCTAATATCCGCGTGTACCAAATTTCATCGAAATGGGTTGGACGATATTCGCATAGCAAACGGCTAAACGGAATATAATTCGACGTTCTGCTGCGCCACCTAGTGGCAAGTTAGAGGAAAACGTATAGCATAAAAACCTTCTCCATGATAAAAGACTTAGGTGAACCAAATTTCATGGTGATCGGTGAAACGGTGCTGAGTTTTTCAACCTCCTACACACATACCAACATTCATTTTTATTTATCACCAGTCTTATTATATATACCAGTCTCAAGTAAAATCCAGTTTCAAATCTAAGCCTCGCCAAAGTGCCAGCATACGCCATTTTGCAAGAGTTTTTTCAGGGAATCATTCGAAGCATTGACTTAGCAGCAATCAAAATGGGAAATGGTTCGATCGCCAGGCATTTTTTTGAAAAGTGGAATCCCTTAATACAGCCTCATTTTTTAAATTATCAACTATAACATGTTTTATTCATCGTTACCTCGATGTACTAAATGTGAATATTTCAATTTTCTGAAATTTGACGGATTTCCCCCAATTAAATCAATGTTCTCAATTGGCGAGAATTCTGAAGCTACATCGCTTGAAATGCCCTAATAACTGCATTATTTCTGCACGGATAGTTAAAATTTAATGCTGTATTCTAAGAAAACCTATACACTTGTTTTCAAAAATGCTATTCCCTTCAGCTCTCAGTAAATTGCGCCAAAAAGCCTAAAACTGTGCAAACCGTTAGAACTCACTTTCTAAAAATCGGCCTATCAGCCATTTTATTTTTCGCCAAACTAAAAAAATTTACATATTAGTCTCGGAAATCTTCGATCCTCATTGTTTTGCGTATAAAACATTTCATTCCTGCTCTCATTTCTTATGCGCACACGATATTATAATTAAAAAAATAATCTTACAAATATAAACTAAAAAAATCATTATTATTCTTTTATTTTCACTTTAAGAATTTAAAACATTTTATTCGGCAAAATCGCTACACATGGCAACCAAGATGCTTATTTCACACTTTCACTACAGGGGTTACAATTACATAAAGCTTTCTGCGTGGAGAACATAAAAAATCTCGGAACGGGTGGACTTTCAAAGTTTTAAAGTGGACTATCATTTATTCTATATTATTTTACATATGTCTGTGTAAAATTTCAGGCTGACAGGTCCATTTTTGTGGAATTGTATACTACCCAAATCAACAAATTGACAAACAGAATTTCATTTTTATTTATAAGATAACCTACGCTTGTTTTTAAAAATACCCTCTCATTAAATTGCGCCAAGCGCTAGAATCATAGAAAATCTGACACACTTTCAGATTTTAAATGCGCACTAAAGTGCTATATATAAAAAGAGTTATAATCCATAGGTCTTCCCTATTTTCGATCCTTATTTTATTAAGTTGGAAAGTGTATCATTATTCATGAGTGTGATTAAACAAAATTAAAATTGATATTTCTAACATCCTTTTTTCTGGATGTAATATATTAGAAATATATGCAATAAAGCTGCTCAGAAAAATGCACAATTCCAACTGAATGAAAATTTCAAAAACTTATACGCAGGTGTATTCATAACCCAAATAGCAGACGATTAAATTACGATAAATAGCGCCAAGCGTTAGAATCCTCCTCAAAATCGCACATTAACCCCTTTTATTTTTCGCCCAATTAAAAAGTTGCACATTTATTTTCGGAAAATTTCCAAATTCTATTTTTCTTTTGAGTATAAATCATTTCATTCCCGCTCTAATTTCACATGCACACGATATTTTAATTTAAAAACAACCTTACAAATAATCTAGTCAAAATAAAAAAAATCGTTATTCTTTTATTTTTACTTCAAGAGTCTGAATCATTTAATGAACTGCCGAATGTGGCAACCTAGATAAGCTTAATTGTCGCTTAATGCACTGTGGGGTTACAATTACGAAATGGCGGAAAGCAAAAATTAGCCTTTTGCGATACGTTTTTATCGATATTTCCTAAAATAGTTCGAATTTTGAAAAAATCGCTTCGAGGTGTGTCGGGACCTGTCATGGAGAATTTCCGTTCAAAAATTGGTAGGTCTACGATCACCCGTTTGCGAGCTACGCGAGACACAGACAAACAAACAGTTTACACACATTGTTTTATTAATATAGATACCAGTCTCAAATAAAATCCAGTTTCAAATCTAAGCCTCGCCAAAGTGCCAAATACGCCATTTTGCAAGAGTTTTTTCAGGGAATCATTCGAAGCATTGACTTAGCAGCAATCAAAATGGGAAATGGTGCGACCGCCAGGCATTTTTTTGAAAAGTGGAATCCCTTAATACAGCCTCATTTTTTAAATTATCAACTATAACATGTGTTATTCATCGTTACTCCGATGTACTATATGCGAAGATTTCAATTATCTGAAATTTGGCGGAATTCCCCCAACTAAAATCAATGCACTCAATTGGCGAGAATGCTGAAGATAGATCGCTTGAAATCCCTTTATAACTGCATTATTTCCGCACGGATCATTAAAATTTAACGATGTATTCTAATAAAACCGTTGCACTCTTTTTTCAAAAATCCGTTTCCTTAAGCTCTGCTCCAAGCCGGAAACAGTGCAAACCGCTAGAACTCACTTTCTCGGCATTTGAGCCATTTTATTTTTTCGCCAAACGAAAAAATTTTAACATATTAGCCTTGGAAATCTTCAATTCTTATTGTTTTGCGTATAAAACATTTCATTCCTGCTCCGATTTCCCATGCACACGATATTATAATTTAAAAAAAATAACCTTACGAATATAAACTAACAACAACAAAAAAAAAATCATTATTATTCTTTTATTTTTACTTTGAGAATTTAAAACATTTTATTCGGCAAAATCGCCACACATGGCAACCACGATCCTTATTTCACACTTTTTTCACTACAGGGGTTACAATTACGGAAAGCTTTTTGCGTGGAGAACATAAAAAATCTCTTAAATTCCGGGAACGGGTGGACTTTCAAAGTTTTAAAGTGGACTATCATTTATTCTATATTATTTTACATATCTGTGCAAAATTTCAGGCTGATAGGTCCATTTTTGTGGATTTGTATACGAATCAAATCCACAAACAAACAAACAAACAGAATTTCATTTTTATTTATAAGGATAAAAATATCAGTAAGGAAATTAATTTTTTCGTATTCACACGAAAAGTGTGAGCGTAAAAATTTAAGTCTAAGCGCAAAATGATAGCCGTGTGTAACTCTGTATTAATGGGAAAGTTCCAATTAAAACAAACTATGCAGCATAAGTAATTTAGTGCGTAAAAATTATCATTTTAACCCTTTTTAAAAATTCAAATTACCAAATTCAAAAAAGTTTTAAAAATGAGGATATAATTTACTGATGATCCACTGTAAATTTATTTAAACCATTCAAAAAGACATTGCATTTCGTTTAAATATTAATAGTGAATTTTATATAAAAATTCATATGCATCACACCAAATATAGCCACAATTGTATCGAAACTCAATTCAAATACGTAAGTATACACATGAACTGTTATAAATATTAATGCATTTACTGTAATCTAAAGCTACATTCTGTATAGATCTATAAACTTGACCTATATTTAAATGTATTTTAGTTTCGTTTAATGACATGAAAAAAAGATGTTTCATCTACTTGACCATGATTATATTCATTGTCAGTACCTTACAGTGACATCGACTTTTTAAGTACACCAACGACATCTATCATAAGTGCTGCTGTGTCGTGTATACTAATACGCTTATTTGCCTGCCATTTTATTTCAACAATGGAAAATTTATCAACGGACATAAAATCAGTTCCTTAGAACAATTGATTTATCTCATGACCAGAATGCACTTTAACCTTCATCTGAATAGCATATTTCTTGAACGACCATAATCTTTTTTATAAGCTATTCTTTCACTTGGACACAATTCAGTGTGTTGTTTATAACTTTTGTAAATATGTGTAATAAATGCCCTCAGTTGACCCTTGAAAACTTGAATTAGTCTGTTATCTTGAGCAGTTACTAGGGCCTCATGTTAATCAAGAAAATAGTTGCATGAAACGCGTTTATTTTTAGCAGTAACTAGATCTATGTGAATATATCTTATGACTATCAAATAGTTGACGATGGCTTCAATATAAAGTGCCTCCCAAAATGTAATAAATATAATTAATTTTATTACTTTTTTTCTGACTGACATAAGGGGAGTTTATGGGTCTGTTTAAGTAAAATTACTCTTAACTGCAGAATTAAGCATATTCAGACCAGTGTTTAGTTTTAAAAAGATATATCTTCAAACGATACCTCTCAAAACTTGAAAGTGGTCTTGTTCAGATTAATTCTAGAACGTGAAGTTTTAGTGGTACGGTGCAAGGTCAGCTTTTAGAGGCCCCTGTATTTAGAGTTTTTCAAATTTTCTTTTGAAGAACAATGAAATAAAAGCATTTTTCTCATATATATATATATATATATGAGCTTCATTGCTTTACACACTTTAGAATATATAAAAATTAATAAAGATGTAAATGGTATTTAACAAAGTTATATTATTTCATTATTTTATTAGATGTGCTGAAAAATAATGTCCTTCTTTTACATAAAATCCAAACAAATGAATTTTTAACAAGTACTGAATTACAAATAAGTTGCTCCTAAGCATAGGACTCATATTTAATAAAATTTTAAAGCGAGAATTTTATAGAATTTTATGTTTTTCTTTCCCCCTTTCAAGAAAAATGGCCCTGCCTCTTCCCGTCTTCACGTCTCCCTAGTTGGAGGATTATATTCGAAATGTTCTGAACTGATTTGTAGGTATACGCGAGTGTTGCATTTTGCAGCAAGAATTATTTGGATATCTCTTTTTTTCTTTGAGATAACGCATGATATGTGAAAAGACTTCCTATCCTTTATAAGCTACGAATTTTGAACAATGCTCTCCAGTTTAGCACCTACGCTAAAGGACTCGCGTGCATGCCGAATTTCGTATTATTAGCTCGGTAGTTTTGGCTAGGCAAAATATTGGCGTACGAAGAAATGACATCGCTTTCCAGTGCACCGAGTATCATGTTTTTCTTCATAATTCCTTCAATTCCAATATTACGTTAATGTTCAGTATGAAAGTTGGGCCACTTATTTTTGGCTCCTGTTTTTATAAAACTCAGGAAACTGCCTCCCGGGTTGTGTAGTGGCTAAAGAATCATTCTACCGCACCACGGGTTCTGAGCTTCATTCCTGGCATGGGCTTGGGCTTCATTTCGTTCATCCCTTCATAGGAGGTAGCACTGCTCTATCTATTAAGTGCCTCCACAATAGAGTGACCAGCAATTCCAGCCTTAGTAGTTCCCACGGTCTTGGATATAGGACGATCATCGACTAGCAGCAGACGGGGGAAAAGCGCCAGAATCTCAAAATACTCTAACCTCTTTAATGATTAGCTACATAAGTGCCCTCTAGCAGCGCAAAGCGACGAATCACAATACAATCTGCTACTAACGCACGCATGCGGCAAGATAAACTTAATAATTATGGGTCACGGCCCTATCTTACTGGCAAGTTTGGTATAGCTCTTTGAAGATAGTTATTGTATCTAAGTCCGTGGTAGTAACCATAGCCTATAAACGGTAAGTGCCTGCCATTAGGAAAAAAAATTCAGAAAACTCTCTGTTTTGCAAATAGATATTTGGGTTAGATTCAGATTTCAAAACAGTATTTTTTTATTTATTTTGTGTGAACTAGACCCCCTCTCCTCAAATCAAGAACCTGCTTCAAACACAAAATTTCAATAATATTAATTGATTGCCGAGATATTATCTGGCGTGGGACTTAATAGAAGTCCCTTTGGTAAACGCGAATAAAGGTTTTCACTGCATCCGTTTGAGGAAAACCCTTCTATTTGCTTACATCCTCCTATTCTTGATGGACAAATTTAACAGTATCGCTTCCAGTCATGTTAGAACACACAAAGATGTATCATTCATCGTCCGCCCACTTACTTGGGATTATCTTCCCTTCGATAACATCTGATTTGTGGCGATAGAACTAGCTCCTATCCTGTGCAATCATCGTCTGATGGTAGACATCACAATTGAATCGAGACAGATGATGTCAAGCGAATTGGGCATCGCGCGTCTAAGACCAAATAATCCGATGGAAATTATTCTGCTCATATGCATGTTCTGATTGGATGGACTTCTATCGATACGGATATTTCAGACCTCCGAAGCGTGACCGTGGGAAAAAATAAGATTGCAAATTTGTGTTGAATTGTAGAGATGAGAACTGTCTGCGGGTTTTTTTTTTTTTTTTTTATTTATAATGTCCGTTTTGTTTGTTTTACATTTGTTTACCATCAGTTCCGTAGCGTACAAACAGTGGGTCCCCACGAAAGTGCTCTGTCTTGGCCTCACTTCCTATTTCTGGATGTCGCATACCCTTTGAGGCGCAACCCTTTCCCAATGCTGAAAAAAGGGCACCCGTTGCCATCGCTCGACTTAACTACCAGCAAGATGGCGGACGATCGAAACGTTCATCGCGTGCCACAGATCTAGAGACCCCTTTTTGACGACAGCTGGCTGTGTCGGCACAACCAGCTGTTGTCAAAAAAGGGTCTTTAGACCTAGAAAGAAATCACGAAGAATAGAAATCAAATCTGTTGTTCGTGACTGGCAGCAGTCAAAGCGTCAGAGTTTGGTGTTCCCAGAGCGGGAACACTGCGCGTTAAAGGGATAATGTAGCATATTATGTACAAATGTTGTTATTTATATTTAGTTAATAATCATTAAAAAAAAATTATAGTGATGAACTTTAAAATTGCTATAAGACACTCAAATTTTATAAAATAAGTTTAATGGCTGACTGTTGGGGGCTTTTTACTCTTTGTCGCAGGGTCTGCGGGGACTTTGGCTATGCCACTCTTTGCCATATATTTAGTTTTCTAATCTAGTTATTTCTTGTCGTAAAAACTAAAAATTTTATATTGTTATAATATCGTTATAAACGATCACACGTCATTATGAGAACTTAGAAAGTTGAAGATACTTGATGGTATCTCACTTATTTTATTCGTATGGTAAAGTACTGAGTCCAAAACAAATAATGGAGCTGAAGATATCTTCTTTCTTAACGCTGCGAGATAGACTCTGCATATGATTGCAAAGGAAAACGGTCCAGCTTTATTTTGTGCTCGATGTATCTATAATTAATAAAAAAACTTCTAGATATTAAGAATATGAACTTGGTCTCGGCCAAAATCATTTACGTTCAGTTGTTTAAATTTTCCCTTACAATCATGTCTGAAGTTTTATTTCGGATACTAAACCATTTTTAATGAAATATCGGAGTTTATTGTACAACTAATGTAAAACTGTTGTTAATTACTTGCATAAATTTTTGAATTACTGGAGTCATACGGCAACTTCTGGCTTTTTGTTGCTAGGAGATAAGGAGATAGCTGCTGCAATTCGAACTGCATCTTTAGTTCCTGATCTACTTCTTTAGAACACAAGCTATCAATGGAAACAGCCATGTTTTATTCCTTTCCTCTTTTCTAATTTTCTGATTAAAAAAGCAATAAAAAATGACAACATGTTAAGGTTCTTATCTCTACTTTTTTACTGACAGTAATTACTGTAGTAATTTTTAAAAATGTACACTTGTAAATTGAAAGCCCATACAACTTCGTGTCATAGTTATTTGTTAAACATTCAAAATTGTTAAATATCGTTAAGCAGGAAGAGAATCAAATGCTCTAAAAATTACTAGTTCTCCCAATGAAGACATAAAAATATTTTTATTTTTTTATTTTAGGAGGGGGAGAAGAAGAGGAGAGGGTCGATTCCACGCTTCGTCTGAGTAACTACCGTAATAAAACTTTTACAAATTCAGCCGACATTACTTCTTAGCTGACTATCTCAAATTCCGAAAGTACTTTTATGGCAATCTATTCACCATTTGTACATTTTTCGCTGTCTCATGCCATCAAATAACTTTCATAACGGCATTAGACGTTTTGCATTATTCATATCTAAATTAGCTTCGATCTTGAGAAAACTTTCTCCGTTATGGAATCACTTTTTTCTCCCCCTCGTAACTTCCAGCTTACTTCTGTTCCCATCTTGGCCTCTTAACCTAACGAGAAAGTAATTAAATTAAATTAAAAAGACATAATTTCTCGTGCTCCCCAACTTCCATCTACAATTCAAACTCAGAAAAAAAAAATGAGCAATGATTTTTTTTTTTTTTTTCCATAGCTCAAAAAGTTTCGATACCTTTTTCTTCCAATTGGTCATTAATGAGGAAGTTGGAATAAATTTAATGAAAGTTCTGAAGATTTTTTTCCCTCTTATTTTTTTCCCCTTATGGCAAGCTCATAAAACGTTCTTGAAGAGAACTGATTTTTTTCTTCTGCTTTTGATATTTGACTTAATGCGAATTCCCTCTCTATCCCCCCCCTTTTTTTTCGACCCGTACTAGTCAGTTTTTCAGTTCAAATTGTACATGGCTGACTTTTATAGCTCATTTTCATTTTCTAGTATCAATTAAAGCAACGATTACTATTTGACTTACTTTTGTTCAATTAGCACTTAAATTAAAATGCTTCTTCAATACTTCTGATGTGATTTTAATATACTTCCTTTAGCATTGATTAATTATTTTTAATTTATTTCACTTTTAAAAAATTTCCCCATTTCAAATTTAATTGAGAAGTGTGATTGATTCTTTTCATTAAAAATTGTATTCATTGACAAGCTTTACAATTTTTACTTTATAGCAAAGGATTTTAAAAAAATACGGATCCCCCTTATAAAAAGTCAAATAATGAAAAATTTGAATTTATTTAACCACGCTTTTATATTAAATAAATTATGAAGAAAAAGCCAAAGAAATATGTTTATAGGTATATGATCTATCTGACTCAAAAGCACGCCGTGCTCTTTTTTAAGATCAATGTTTTTTTTTTCAATCCTTTTTTTTATTTATTTTATTTTCAACTTAATTCCAAAATTGAATTACTACCAAATTGTGGGACATCCTATTTCTGTTGAGCGAAATCTTTATATTTAAAGATTTCTTTTTACTTTTTAGTTCATATTGTTATAAAAGTGTGTTTCCATAGTTTTTAAAGCTATAATTTACTTTTATAATCTTAAAACAATGGTGAACTAAAATGTAAAATTTACTGATGCATCGTCATCAAACTTCGTTTGATTTTGGGTATAACCTCAAGAAAGCTGTTTATGTAATTTTACGAGACACTGTATAAGATCTTTAAATGCTATTTCCATACTTTAAATGAACAATTAACCTTTATAAAATCTATATAGTTATCGTGTGCAGCTTGAAATGAATTATTGTCTCTAAACCGCTATAGACTGTAATATATTGGAATTCTTTTGAGTTCTCTATTAAAAAATAAATAAATAAAAAAATAAAAAAATAAATAAAAAAAACATAACATAACATTTACATGCAGGTGAAAGTAATAAAAGTGTGTTAAAAAATAACAATATATAATTGCTCTAAAAAAGTTTAGTAAAAGGCTTAAACTTTTTGTAAGAAGTAATAGCACATGTCTCTTTTTAATTGAGCGTAATAAAAATAAACAGACAAAGCAAGATTCAAACTCTATATATTAGGAAAGTTTTTTCACAAGCTGCATTACGTGACCTTATAAACAATGAACATGTGCTATGGGACTTTCAGAAGAAAATCATTCAACACTCTAAATTTGTTAAATGTGTTGTCCAACTGTATATGTTACATGTGTATTTATTTTGTTTTTGTAAACATGCGCAGATTTGTCCGTAATACATGTCGTGGGACATTCTTATTTTAAAAAATTTCTGACTCAATCGGTTAGGTTTCATTTTGTTGATAAATTATATAACAATTAATTTAAAGGAACAGTCGCAAAGTGTTGTATTTATGCTCCCTCTATGTTTTTCCTTATTTTGTTAATTTTATCAGGAACATAAATGTGAATTACGAATGACATGCATATGCAGGCTTTTTTCTTTTATTATTGTAAACTCATTATATCTAGCGTAATTCGAGAAAGGTAATTCAGATTGAGGTTTCTCTGTGCCAGAAGTAATCTTGAATCGTGATAAGTTCTTTGTTCATCTCATTTCTGTAACATGACAACTTCAAACTACGAATTCGCTTTCCTATGCTACCCCCCTACTCCCCCCATTCGAGGAAACAGGTTGACGTCCGTCAAAGATAAGTCGGCGCGGAAACGCTTGTTGCATTTAGGTAATTCAAGAGGAATTTTGATTCTGTAAGCGTCAATGTCGCAAGGCCTATTGGACAGCTTGATTCCAGTAGCGCTTGAGAGGATAAAATAAGTTTAATTCGCTGCTTTTCTTATTGCTTGTCTATGTATATAGATGCTTTCGTATATATGGATCTGCTTGTTTAACTAACGGATGCATTTCTTTTTTTTTAAAGAATTAATTTGTTGTAGCCAATGTGGATGTTTTTGATGTCAAGTATCGTGTAACTGTAACCCTTTAAGGTGGAAGAGATTTTTAACTAAGCAATAAATAAATATATATTTTATAATGTTTAAAAACTTACCCAGTTATGTGTATTATAGTATAGAATGTATCTAAAAGCTTTGAATAATACATGAAAATATCCAAACTTTTGAATAACTTTATTTTTTAGTTTCTTAACATAAATAAAAATTGCTTTAAAATGGCATTTTTGCAAAACATTAAAATAAATTTAGATGAAAAATTTTATCCTCTATATTTTAGTTGAATATTTGAAATATCCTTAAAGGCATGACGCTCACTCGTAGCTTTAAAACCATCTTATTTGAAAAAATATAGCAGTTAACGTTTGTACATGCGTAACAACCATGAATATGGCAATTCATTGCTTCAAATAACTAAAAATGGAATATCATTTAACTACATTGAATGAAAAAATACGTTCCTGCTTAATTAGCCTGCCTTTTGCAACAACTCTAATTTTCTGGCATCTAAAATGTTTGTTTCGTCCCCTTTGTTTGAATTTACTCTCTTGCTATGGTTTTAAATACTTTTTAAATTTATTAAAATCTTCGAGTGCTGAAAAACGTTACAATCCCTTCCCCCATAGATAAATAAATAAGAAATCTAGAGTTACTCCACTCGACTTTCCGAACACTTACGATTAAGATCATTACCAAGTATTTAAATAAATTTTAATGGATGAATACTTCAAACATACATACCAAATTGAAGTTCAATCGAATGTACCGTTTAAACGCTAGCGCACTTTCAAGAATTTCTCCCCATAGGCCATAATGTAAAATAAATCTTTGTCGTAGCCCTGTAGAAAAACTATAAGTCCTATGCACATCAAAATCAATACCGGTCTTATAATGGTGGTTTATAACATGTATATCCAATTTGAGATAAATCGAATGTATCGTTTAAACGCTAGCGCACTTTCAAGAATTTCCTCCCATAGGCCATAATGTAAAAGAAATCTTTGTCGTAGCCCTGTAGAAAAACTATAAGTCCTATACACACCAAAATCAATACCGGTCGTGCGACGGTGATTTATAACATATATACCCAATTTGAGCTCAATCGAATGCCCCGTTCAGGAGCTATCGTGTTCACTCACATACACACAAACACACATACATACACACACACACATACATACATACATCTCGTAAAAATAGCATAAATGAATTCAGAAGACCTCAAAACGTGTAAATACACCAAAATCTCGAATTCGAATTTCTTCATGATTACAATACTTTCCTTACATGGTACATGTTCGGAAAGTAATAAAACTAGCTATATTTAAAACAAACTCTTTATTCTTTCCTTGAAACTAATAATTTAACTGCAGTTGTAATGCATTTTTTAAGTTGTTGTGAAATTTCAAATTCACTTTCATAGTTAATTAAAGCTCCAATATATTTTTAAATAAACAGCTTTTTCAGAATTTTCAATATTTTTAAACTGCTCTTCACCAAGCTACCTATTTTAGGCGGAAATGTGATCTGGTCACTTGAAAGGCACACTAATACTCCTTTCCCCCCCTGTCAATTCATTGATCTACTCATCGATTGTTGAGAAAAAAAATGTAGTAATAATAATAATAATAACTATGCGCATTTGATAGCATTTTAAACATAATTAGTTGTAGAATAAATTAGAAAGCCCATGTATAAATATCCAAATAAGAATAGACAAAATTCAGACAACCGTTTCGAGTTTAATATACTCATAGCACCTGTGCTATTGTGAACTCAGTGATCGTCTAAACCGTGATATGTTTATTTAAATTAAGTGTCATGGGGGGAAAAATCTATCTTTGCAACTATTGAATCAATTTTTGTTATAAAAATTACAAAAACGGTGACTTGCTTTTTCCGTTCCGTTTTCATACACACGTTGGACAAGCTCTTGAAAAAGGATAATTTCTTTTGTCCTACGGTCATACAATTAGTTCTCTGCCTATGTTGGACCTTTTGATAGTTCATTGATCCGCTTATCGTTTCGCACAAATTAAACTGCATGATTCAGTGTACTATTTGTGTAGTATGTAAGTTGACTACATGTAAGTCAAGTGCTTGGACTGTGGTAATACATCCATGTATTTTTTTTTTCTCCTTTACAGTTCATTGATCTAATCATTACTTCCTCACCAATTACATTACATGACTGAGTCTGAACAAACACACGCGCAGAAATAATCACTTCTTGAGAATAACGTCTATCAATAATTCAGCTACGTTTCATTTACCGTATCGACGGACCTTCCGCAAGCAACGTACGTGAAATCCTTGGACATTTTTCTTCGAAATGCCCTGACAAAATATGACGTCTTTATGGAGAAATGTTGTTCTCCCTTCAGAAGCTGTCCACACACGACACGTCGAGTCTGTCGGATTTTCGTATTTAAACATCTGCTGCTTTGCTGGCTGCAGTTAGTGAATTTGAATAAATGCGTTCTCATTAGAAGTTTATCTAAGTTCATCGGGTAGGAACTTTTGGGGAAATAATTATGAGTTTTGGGAAAAAAAAAAAAAAAAGAATCCATACGTATTTCTTATTTTTTGGTTAGTTATTTCTATGAGGATTATCCATCGCTGAAAATCAGATTCATTCAGTAATTATTCTGAAATAGTTTCATTAAAAATATCTTCATCATGGAAGCTTATTCTTGAAGTTAAATAAATGTCCGTGTAGGAAAGATTCGTTGTGGGATGTCTATTACCATTGCAGTTTTCAGACACATTTTCTGTACAAAGGCTGTAGTTAGCCAACTGTAAGTTTTTATTAGTTTACAGTTTATACCCAGGTATCGCTAAATGGATTCTTTTCTACCGAAATGCATGGTATACAATTCTGTGTTTAGTCTGTTCTAATAGATTCAGCTTTAAAATTACATTTCACAGAATCTTATCACTGGATAGTTGCCATCACAAATATAACTCTTAGCAAAAGTGATTGGCTTGGTTTGTTTCAGTATGGTCATTTCGTACAAAGGTTATTTATTAAATAACATACATGTTAGAAACTGACCTCAGCAACTAGGGCTAATTATGCATTACTAAAGAAAATTTTGAACCAACAGCAGAATGGATAGCAATATCATGCTGGTATGTAGACCATTCAGCTATTGGACCAGTAGAGACACAGCGACAGAAACTTTGTTCGGTTTAAATTTATCAATACAAAATTTTTTTTCTGTTTGCTGGTACATGTGAATTTACCCATTCAATTCATTTAAGCTGTCTAAAGCTAATCTTTGAAATAGTACCAGATAAAATTTGCGACCGTTGATAAAATATAATTATCAGTGCACACTGAGTAATTTGAATGCTACATAGAAATTCGTCTACATTCTTCCTCTCAGGGCCGTACCCAGGGGGGTGGTCCTATGGGTCCGGACCTCCCCCGAAATTATCACATTATCTATATATTTATATGTGCATGAGAGCATATTTATATATAATATGATGATATTCAATAAGTCCGACCCCCCCCCCCTGAAATGCCGGAACCCCTCCGAAATTATTTCCTGGGTACGGCCCTCCTCTTCACTCTCGTTCACCTGTAGAAAAATTCACTCATGCTATTTGCATTTCAGCAAAAGCCAATATTCTGTAGGAATTTGCCATCTGTCGTTTCACGAATACATAGTTCTGAAAATAAATATGAAGTCCTTGTCGGAAATGTCAAGATCGTCTAGAGTTATGATTTGTTAAGGCAGGAACAATACTCCTGCAAGCTAGCTAGCCAAGAACAATTCTCAAGTGTTTTTTGAATTCAAATTGACATTGTGTACGTAGAACTAACTCACTTGATATTGAACTCAAATTGTCTTGTTAGCACTAAAGTACTATTCTCTTTAGACTCCAAGGAAAACTTGTATGTCTATAAAAGTATGTTCAGACAACGAGTTTTGCAGACTAGCTGGACTGTAAAGGTCTAGCACTTCCAGTGTTTTTTATCTTTATTGTGCTATATCATTAGAGCTTAAAGAAAGCTCACTCTCTGAACGAACCTTTAGAGTAACTTTGTGACTTTCATAAACGTTCGAAAAATTGATTTCTTCTAAGGAAGACATATAAAACGATACTCAAGTTCAGTTCAATTTTTCTTTTTCAGGTTAGTAATCTACTTATATACACTCTATAATAAATAAATCGACGCACCAAGAAGGAGGTGTCCGATTGAGACGAAAATTGGTGGATAGGAAGACAATGTACAGAATAGTAAATGATTAAAATTTCAGAACAATTGAATAATTTATTTCAGAGTTACAGTAACAAGTTCAATAAGGTATTGACCTGCCGCTAGCCTGGATACAAGCTGCTACACGGCGTGGCATAGACCGATAAAGCTCCCGGATGGTCTCCTGCGGTATTTCCTGCCAAATTCGCTCCAATTGTCGAACGAGGTCGTCAACAGTCCGTGCCAGATGCAATCGCCTTCCCATCATATCCCAGACATGCTCGATGGGAGAGAGATCTGGCGATCTGGCAGGCCAAGGAAGAGTTTGACAAGCTTGCAGACAGTTTAGAGCAACACGAGCCGTGTGTAGTCTGACATTGCCTTAGGATGTCGTCCACGTACCGCTGTGCAGTAAGTGTACCTCTAATCACGACCAAAGGGGTCCGGCTGTCAAAGGAAATGGCACCCCGACCATAATGCCTTGTTGAGGGCCGGTGTGACGTGCAATAGTGAAAGCAGGATCCTCCCTCTGCCCTGTGCGTCTACAAACACGTCTTCGATGATCGTCAGGATACAGTTGGAAACGGGGTTCGTCGCTAAAGACTATACGTCCCCAGTCGGCATCATTCCAACCTGATCGAGCCCTACACCACTGTAATCTGGCTCGGCAGTGTGCAGGCGTGAGTGGCAGGTGGCGTAACGGTCGGCGCGAGCGTAGATTTCGCTCTCTCAACCGTCTGTGAATGGTCATGATGGATACTGGTGTTTGGGTTGAACGTCTGATGGTTGATAGAGATGAAGAAGGCGCTGTGACAGCTGATCGGACCATCACTCTGTCCTCACGATCTGTTGTAGCCCTAGGTTGACCGCTACCATCCTGACGCTGCACTCTGCCATTTACCACCCATCCATGTCAGCATCTTCGAATCGTCGCATCGCTTCGACTCAAATGACGAGCGATTCTCCGATTAGTCCAACCGGCCTCTTTCAATCCAATGATACGACCCCTGTCAAACTCTGACAGTTGCTCGTAATGAGCACGAATCCTGCAGCGAGACATTTTTTAAGTTGCTGAAAGGTCATCTGAATCGCAATCAAACCGAAAGTTTTAACAACCGTTGAAGAACTGCTCCTTATATACGTCTGCTGGATGCGCAGTTCCGATGCGCTAGAGATCAAACTATTCATTCATTTGACACCAAATTTGAATCATTTGCATATCTGTTCAAAACATTCATGCATGCGAAATTTCAAAGGAATTGCATGATTGTTTCTTGGTGCGTCGATTTTTTTGTTACAGAGTGTAATACGCTAATGTATGCGGTATCAAAATCGACGATATTTCTATGCTGGGAACGGCAACAACTAGATGTAAATATTAGCGTAATAACAATAACACCCGCACAAAAATCCGAATTAACAGTTCAATGACATCAAGTGAAGCAAGCAAATTCGTTACTGGTTACGTATGTCACGCAGTAGCTAGATTACAAAATAACAATGCATACGCGAAAAAGCAAAATCTTTCGGATCTTTTTCCATCGCGTTTATCGCACATAGAAGAAAACTCTTTACAGCAAGCATATTTTAGCCATTTCCTTTTATTTATTTATTTTTAACATAGGATACGTATTAAATAATGCAACCGTACTAAAACACCAGGTTGCTAACTTTGGCACATTAACCTATCAGCTATTGCAATTAAGAAGCATTTCTGTAAGAATTTGTACAACACGTTATCACCCAACACGGTATTGTAATAATAATTTTTGAATGGAAATGTCACCAATTATACCTTTTCATACATCTGGCAATGTTAGTGCTTGGCTTTGCCTCCATGGCCACCACCAGTTTTCATCATGACACCCAAAATGTGTGGCAACATTATAACCTAAATAAATTTAATGACAAATATTGTTAAAACAAAGAAACACGAGCTTCGTGTAAATGACTAAATCTGCACTAAATCTGCGATAATTTGACTAAAACTGCACTGAGTATATAGAACAGCAAGGTATAGGGCTGCCAAGCTGGCCGCTTTGGCGGCTAGTAATTGATATTTCCTTTTTGAGAATAAATAAAATGTGTAAATGTTTCTTCCAAAGTAATTTACTTGTATATTCATTTTTTGTGCGAAATATCATCTCAATAAAACAAAAATAAATTAAATACGCTGACGAATAAGGATTTTTATTTATTTACTAGCTGAAGTACCCGTTCTTCGCACGGGAATGAATGGACTTTTTGATATTACGATTTGTGGGGATTACTATTTATTGTAATAAAGAGATATAGCAAAATGGATATCGCTTTATATTGTGTTCAATAACCATGCATACCGAATTTCAAGGCAATCGTTTGTATGGTGCAGAAGGTCATGCGGCGTAGCGCAATCTTGTGGCGAGTTTTAGCAAAACGTATACGGCGAAAATATTCTTCGCATTCAGATATCGATGCATACGAATTTTCATGACGATCGGCTGAATAGTCCTGAAGTTCATGTGTTGACGCGACATCTAGTGTCAAGTTATAGGAAAATGGATCGTGCCAAACTCTTCCCCGTGTTCAAATATCTATGTATACCTATTTCCATAGCGATCATTCGCACAGTCAAGAAGTGATACACTGCAGGGCCATCTAGTGGTTAATTAAAGTAATGATTTGCTACAGCGCCGTCACGTGGCGAGTTATAGTAAAATGGATAACGCCAAAATATTCTCATTGTTCAAATAGCTATGAGTACTGATTTTCATAGCCACCGTTTGAATGGTCAAAAATTTGGCCTGCTGCAGCGTCATCTAGTGGCGAGTTAAAATAATAATGCATTGCAGTGCCACCTAGTGGTGAGTAACATCAAAAGTAACACAGTTAGAATATATTCTTCGTGCTCAAATGTGTAAGTATAAAAAATTTTATGCCGATCAGTCGAACGGTATAGAAGTTGATGCGTTGCAGCGCTATTTAGCGCTAAGTTACAGCAATTGGATAGTGAAAAATATTCTCCGTGTTCTAATATCCGCGTGTACCAAATTTCATCGAAATTGGTTGGACGATATTCGCATAGCAAACGTCTAAACGGAATAGAATTCGACGTTCTGCTGCGCCAGCTAGTGCCAAGTTAGAGGAAAACGGATAGCATAAAAACCTTCTCTGATAAAACACTTAGGTGAACCAAATTTCATGGTGATCGGTGAAACGGTGCTGAGTTTTTCAACATCCTACACACATACCAACATTCATTTTTATCTATAACCAGTCTTATTATATATACCAGTCTCAAGTAAAATCCAGTTTCAAATCTAAGCCTCGCCAAAGTGCCAGCATACGCCATTTTGCAAGAGTTTTTTCAGGGAATCATTCGATGCATTGACTTAGCAGCAATCAAAATGGGAAATGGTTCGACCGCCAGGCATTTTTTTGAAAAGTGGAATCCCTTAATACAGCCTCATTTTTTAAATTATCAACTATAACATGTTTTATTCATCGTTACCTCGATGTACCAAATGCGAAGATTTCAATTTTCTGAAATTTGGCGGATTTCCCCCAAGTTAAATCAATGTACTCAATTAGCGAGAATTCTGAAGCTACATCGCTTGAAATGCCCTAATAAATGCATTATTTCTGCACGGATAGTTAAAATTTAATGCTGTATTCTAAGAAATCCTATACACTTGTTTTCAAAAATGCTATTCCCTTAAGCTCTCAGTAAATTGCTCCAAAAAGCCTAAATCTGTGCAAACCGTTAGAACTCACTTTCTAAAAATCGGCCTATCAGCCATTTTATTTTTCGCCAAACTAAAAAAATTTACATATTAGTCTCGGAAATCTTCGATCCTCATTGTTTTGCGTATAAAACATTTCATTCCTGCTCTCATTTCTTATTTTATTCGGCAAAATCGCCACACATGGCAACCACGATCCTTATTTCACACTTTTTCACTACAGGGGTTACAATTACTGAAAGCTTTTTGCGTGGAGAACATAAAAAATCTCTTAAATTCCGGGAACGGGTGGACTTTCAAAGTTTTAAAGTGGACTGTCTTTTATTCTATATTATTTTACACATCTGTGCCCAATTTCAGGCTGATAGGTCCATTTTTGTGGATTTGTATACAAATCAAATCCACAAACAAACAAACAAACAAATAAATAAACAAACAAACAAACAAACAAACAAACAGAATTTCATTTTTATTTATAAGGATTTAAAAAAAATGGATAGGTAGAAGTAGTAATTTTTCAAGATAGAGAGTATTTTAAAGTTTTGTGGAAGGATAAAGTTATTTTTAAGTTGATACAAATTTGTTCAGTTTAATAAAACTTTCTAGATTATATATAAAAAAAATGTTTGGTATATGCTATTAAAAAGCACTTGCATTGCAGGATGTATTAATAGTTGTGAAAAAGAGAGTTTTTTGTACTTGACTGTATAAACTTTGTAGTTGCACTTTTTCCCCTCAGTGGAATATTTGTGTTCTTGTTCTGTTCTAGAAAGTAACTAAAAATAAACAGTTAAATAGTTATTAATATCGATGTTGTTATACGATTTATGGTACAATAAATACTTAATATGCTTTATACTTTGTGTAAAACACTTATTTAAACATTTAAAAAAGATTAGATAACGAATTTGAAATTTATAAACGTACGTACGCAGAGTATTGAGTTAATTAAGTAGTTACTTGAATATGTGCTAATATTATTCCTCAATTTGCTCAGAGATATAATTTTTTTTTAATAAACGGTTAACCCATTTATGCCTAGCGTCCCTTTTTTGGGACGGCATTTTCGCTATCATTCGAAAACGTTATTTATTTTTTCGAGCCTTTATTCGCGAGTATTGAACATCAATTCCACAAAACATTTTAATATGGCCAAGTGGGATGTTGACATTTCAATTTTTATACATAATGATTTTAAATGAAATCATCCCTTGTTCAAAAAGTTGACATCAGAAATTTATCGATTACTGCTGGTGTTAGCAAAAATCGAAGAAAGTCGCAAAAATATCCAGGCACGAATGGGTTAAAGACATGAAATTCCATACAGTTTCTTAAATAATTAAAACTTTAGGTCCAGGATTTGGTCAAAGTAATATTTCTCTGACTCAGGCTTCAAAAGAAAGTCTATTGTTTCATACGCCTGAGAATCGACCATAAGCCTATAGCGTCTAGTAATTTACTTAAACGCCGACCTGATCATTTTAAATTTATTTTTCCGAGATAGTTTACAAAATGTAATGTCGTCAACCACACAGATAAATAAAACGAACTGTATATGCCTATATCCAGAAGCTGCATTGGTATTATACATATTAATGTCGCATAGTGCATTCATACTTTTCTAGTCTATCAAATTAAAAAAAAAATCTAAGCTTTTAAAAACTATTTCACATTTCTGAAGTAATATGCAGTTTCTTGATAGTTGAAAATTCATAATAGAAACGTGTCTTGAAAGATATGGAAATCGTGAATTTCAAAAGACCATTGTATCGTGTGTGAAATTTTATATAATATCATAGTTCCTTTTATTGATGTGAATTTAAGAATAAATTGCTCTACTCCAATGTTCCCACACGACTTCAAAGAACGAGTGTATAATACCGATGGAGCACATTTCAACCAGCTTTCTTTTTAACTAGTTTTAGGTAGATCATTAACTGGCCACTGACTTTTGTTAAACGCAGTTTGAGATGGGAGAGATTGAATAAAAGGAACAGGGGATTTTCCTAAACTGGAATAAAAATTGTATGGCTGTTTGTGATAAGTGTTTCACCACTTGATGCTTTTTTTAATTATATTTTACTGACGCATTTAATCTAATTTTCTAGTAAAATCTTTTGCGTGGTAGGCTATATATAAATGATAACTATAATAATAGTTGACAAAAAGGATATTAAATGGTTTCGTGTCGTATACACGAATTCGAGTGTTCATAGAAGCTAAAAAAATGCATGCCAAGTACAAATGCAGTAATTTATTGTATAAACCATTATTCATGATGTGATGTTGACTAAAAAAGAAAAACTACTTCAGCTATAAAATGCATTTGCATCCTTTTGCTTTAAATATTCATTGCTATTATTTCATAGACTAGTAGAGTGAAATGAATATAAAAAAAATTGAAATTATATTTGAAACACTTAGTGAAAGTTGTTGAAATATATTGCTGCATTAATCATAAAAATTTTGTTCGCTATATAAACCGCGATATTTTTATTTAACAAGTTATAAGATGCCTGTGTATAAATGAACAATCTGCATTGGAAGACCTATTTTTAATCACAAATACTTTCGTATCAATCAGAAAAAATGCTGATTGTAATCGTGAAAATATTTAGTAATATAAAAATACATAAGAAACAATGTTTATTAAAAAATGTATGTATTAGGGAAACGGAAAGTAATATCGTTTTTCATGTCATTGTCTTCACCAGTCAAAATACTGAAGCTAATCAAACAAAATATGGCAAGCATGTGAGTTTTTAACATAGATACTAAATTGGATATTATTTTCCAAAACTCATAACCTATAGAGGGGTACGGTGGCAAACCGTCCTTTTCACATATCTCCCGTGATCTCAGAGGAAAAAAAGAGGTATCCGTAAAATTCTTGCTATAAAATACAACACTCACGAATACCTAAAAATCGATATTAGAAAACATTTCGAATATAATCCTCCAAGGAGGGGGGGAGGGTGGCCAGTTTTCTCGAAAGAAAAAAAAAATGTTATCTATAAAATTCTCGCTTGAAAATTTAACAAATATGAGCCATATGCTTGGGCACAGCTTGTTTGTAATTCAATACTTGTTAAAAATTTATTTGTTTGAATTTTATCTGGAAAAAAATAGACATTAATTTTCGGTCTGTTACAATATATACTATTTTCTTGTGCTCCTTCATGCAATTTTGAAACAGCAAATTTTGCTGTATTAGACTTGCTCTAAAAAAGCAATTTATGTATTTATCATTGTTATTTTTATTTTTATTATTATTTGAAATACTGATCTATTTCAGACTGAAATCCTTCATTTTCGCCATGCTAATTATTTGCAGCTTTTGTCAGCATTTACTCATATAAATCGCTTCTTTTGTGGATTCACAATTGCGCTTCATTCACGTCCGCTCTCGCGTAAAAGCAAATGAATGGAGGCGCAAAAATTATTTCAATGGGTGGATAAATAGCGGGAATTCCGCAAGCATGGGGATACTTCCTCATTTCCTCGCGTGCGATATGAATAGCAGCACTGCGATGCTTTTTATCCACATTATTACCGAGGGCGGTGGTTCGAAAGATGTGGAAACTCTTCGTCACGTGACTTTTTCCCTTACAGCTGCTCGACGGCAAAGCAACAGAGAGATATCTCGAACATTACTGCGAAAAGAGTGCTTTTAATAAATGGCCAGGATTTAACTTCGATGAAGTTAGGTTTCCAATAATAGAATAGATGGTCTCGGCTTCTTTCTCTTCGTTTAAAATGATGAGGGCGTGGGAATTATTGGCACACTCGAGAGTGTTCATTGGATTGATCAGCTTAATGACACTCTTGAAAAACTAGAAATCACTTTACGACATCCATTAATTGAAATTGTCTGAAATTTATATTGTTCGAAATTTATATTTAATACGACAGCTGGCTGTGCCGGCACAGCCAGCTGCCGTCAAAAGAGGGTCTCTAGATCTGTGGCACGCGATGAACGTTTCGATCGTCCGCCAGCTTGCTGGTAGTTAAGTCGAGCGATGGCAACGCTGCCTTTTTTCAGCATTGGGAAAGGGTTGCGCCTCAAAGGGTTAAAGGAGTTCTGCACGATTGCGCGTTAATCAAACAATGCATGTAGAATTTTTTTTTTTTTCTGGCGTGGTCGTTGTCAGTTTTTAAGACGTGCCAGTACTGAAGAGTTTATTTTCCTTCCGACTAAGATTGACCAATCAGAAATTTCAGAGGTGGCTTGTGAAGGCATGGAATCTATCATCTGCTTATCAAAAACAATAATTTAAAACTCAGAAGCATGAAAGGCTTATTGTTAAGGGCCTGCGGATGATTCATGCAAACTTTTTCTTGATCTCTTAACCCTTTGATACACGGTGGTTGCGCCTTTAAACTACCTTATTTCAGGAATTTTACTGCTCATTTCAGGACTTTTGTGCGTGTCACACACACACACACAAGAGAGAGTGAGAGAGAGAGAGAGGTTAAATGGCCCCAAGGCTGAAAAATTGCAACCGTCGCTATCGATCCATTTAGCTGGCAACAACAGGGTGGTCGATCGAAGCGCCCACCGACACATAGCTAAAGAAGTTTTCTGACACAGATATTTTGTGACACATGACGATCGACCGCCAAGTTGTTGGTAGTTAAATGGATCAATGTCAACGGCTGCACCTTTTTCATCATTGGACAGTCTATCCAGTTGATCTTCTATGCTGGTGTAAAAATACTTGCTCTTCAAGGGGTTATAACTATAACTAGTACTTGTGTCTGTTTCATTTGGGAGCTCTTGGAGTGTCTGTCGTGATTCATTGTTAAGAGCTAGAATATAAAAAAAAAATCATAATGTCTTTTCATAGTTAGAAAACTAAGTTGTTTGTCATACCATAGGTGCTTTATGAAAGTTAATTAGAAAAATTAATTACTATAAACTTTAAAGTTTCTGACATGCTACACATGAGTTTTGGACCCACTTGGAAAGTTCAGGTAAGGATTACATAAATCGAATACGATAACGGAGACGAGAGAATTCAAACAGCCCCACGAACTATGCTTTCGAACATACTTTTGAAAGTTTGAAGATTTGTAATTTGACTCTTCAGGAGCAATGCAATTGTTATGTAATTGTATTGTATTGCAATTTTGTTATGTAAATAAATGTAAAATACCTTGAAATTTTGAGAAGAAAAGGAGCAAAAGAAACTACATGTTGATATTGTCTAGCGGTCTCTTAAACTGAACTATTTGGGATTTCATTATTTTCTTCTGCTCTAAGCATAAATTTAAATCATGTGTTTTTCAGTAGTTTATTATTTTTCAATATGTTGTTATATAACTCATTTCATATAGTGTTTACGGTTCCTGTTAGCATTAGACATAATCCTTTCTGTAGTAAATCATTATACCCCAAAAACTATAAGAAATGTTATGCTATACAGTTGGATTATGCGAAGGAAATATTTACGTTTAGGTATAAAAATACATTTCAAACATCTCTGCCATGAAACAGCTTTCTCCGAATGCAGTTTCCGACTCCTATTCCTAAATTCTATTCACGCGTAACTTTGTATTATTGTGTTTTTTATTTTCTCTCTTTTCTTTTCTTCTTTTTTTTAAAAATAATTTCTAGCCCTAGTTTCACTTATTTCTGCCTGAAAAATAGAGACGTAAAAATCGAAGATTTAGTGAAAGGTTTTCGGTAAAGGTTTCAACAAAAGCAGCGTTGCTCCCATGAGAAGATCCTTTGTGCTACACGTAGTCCTAAATCACATTATGCCTCAAATTTATCAGGAAATGCACTTCAAAAATTTGCAGGAGTTCTTTTGCTGATTTAATTCCCGCAGTTGCTTTCCGATACCTCGGGGATATTAAGGCATTTTCCTAAAATGGGATTCTTTTTAATTCAGAAGCTTCTTCTATTGTTCTCTTCGAGAGCATTGTTCTTCTGGGTGCTGCCCGGATACATCCTTTGAGATGCGATTAGTCTAATAGATGCGTATAAAGTGAAATGTCGCTATAATATTATGCTTTATGAATTTTTAATAGGGTAATTCCGGGACTTATGCTGCACATTTTTTTGAATTTGTGTAGAAATTCTCAGGGTGCACATACAATAATATAAATTATGCTGTGCTATTTATAATAGAATATAGAATATGTGTACTGCATAAAAAAATGTACAAAATAATTTATATTTTTAACATTTTTTTCTAAAGCATTGCACTGCGTGTTAGACGACGCTCTTGTACAGGGGTTATGCCGCGTCTGTGATAAGAACTTAATGAAGCAATAAATAAAAAATATATAAAAAAATTCATATCTGCACTATAATTATCTATGTAACAAAAAGAAACTAAATGAATACAACGTGAGGTATTAGTAGGTTTCAATCAATATTAGTCTTCCAACTGCTAAAGTTAAATACTTATTTTTTAATTGAATTTTAATTGCTATTTCATCAACAACGTAACATCAGTGTATTTCAGAGAAGAAAAAAGAGCAAATTAACGTTTATTTTGTTTTATTTGTTTTAACAATGTTTTAATCTTTTATAAAATGCGGGTGTTTCTAATAAAATCTGTAAACAAATGTAAAATGAATCTGTCATTTAAGATCAATATTTCATTTAAGACGGAACGTTAAAATGCAAAATTATTACAATTACAATGAACGACTAAAAGCATGCCGAACTTGTCAGTGCAAAATGAAAGAGAAAAAATTTAATAACACTCAATTAAATCTAACAAATATACTCCATTACCATAAATTCAGTAATATAAAAAATAGGAGACGGAGAGATAAATTAAAATTTTACTAAAAGTGGCATACCGTACATAAGAAACTGCGGCATGTATACAAGAACAGCAGTATGGCATGTATCTCATTTTGTACGGTAAAGATGTAACGCATTTCAGTTGCCTGTCTTCGCAACGGAAAGTGGAGTAACCATACACACAGGTACTCTATGCAGGTGCTACGCTTAGTTTTGACTTCGAAATCATGCATGTATTCACTGATTAGGGTTAAAAAAAAACCTTCAGCATAACGTGTTTAAAACTTTGGATAGAGAAATCATGTGCTTATCTCAAAATAAAATTTTTATAATTAAAGCTTTGACCGGGACTCCTACTATACACCAGTTAAGAAGATCTCGCTGCACACCTATACTGCGCATGTGACTGCCAGAAATACAAGTGGTGCAGCAACTGTCCCGAATGTGGCGACTCTCCCGGAATTACCCTACGTTATATCATTTTTAAAAATACTTTATAGCTCGAAAATTTTATGTCAGGCAAAATCTGATTTTTTAACTGGAATAGGAGGCGTGAGCTCATAAAGGTTTTTTTTTTTTTTTTACTATATATGAAGAAGTAAAATATACGTGCATGAAACACTGGGCAAAAACTGGTGTATTTTCATAGAAATGCTTTTTGTGATCCACACTTTACCTAGAAAAATTCAAGCGGCCAGTTGAGTTCCATAGTATTTTGTCCTACATTCCTCATTTCATCTTTTACATTTTTCTATATGGATATTAGATTTTTGATCGGCTATTTAGTACCTATCGTCGGCTATTTATTTATTAAATGGGGTCCCAAAATTTGGGTACAGATAAACTGTATTCCTAACATTTTACAAATCACACATTTACTTGCTGCTTGACGAGATGAAACCGATCTGATCTGATTCCTGCAATTTCCATGAATAAAATAAGTAATACAAATGGTAATAACTATAGCTTTGCGTTTATTTATTAAACTAATATTTTAGAAATATTCTTTTTCCTTATTTATTTTTCCATCTGTATTTATCTAAACTTCTAATACCTTATAACTTTTTTACTTCATCTAATTTATTTCCAATGGGCTCCAAAATAGTATTAGCTCGTAAAATGGTTTAAAAAAACTCCCTTTACACTTAAAAAAATCAGCTGTGTGTTAATGTCTTCGCAACAATTGGAGCGAACAGATCAAAAGCATTGCCTTAAGTGGGTGGAGCCTATGCCCTCCAAGAAAGATTTTAGCCCACTTTAGAGAAAATGAGTTTGTTTTACATTATTTTTTTTCTTCACTATATTTTTTATTCTATTCCAAAAAAACCTGTAACCTCCTTAATTTTTCTTTACTATTTGATCCGGTACGTAGACTTGCAATATTAATAATAATTATTATTATATTACTAGTACCTAGCCACTTGCTGCTGTGGCTCAGCCTGGATAAATGAAAAAGAATGAAAAGGGGAAGAGCCGGATTCCACCAACAATCGAGTAAAAAAAAATAATGAAAAACAAAGACAAGTAAACTGAAGCCACGAAATGAACACTTCGACGAAAGATAAGAATTATCCCAATCAGAAAGAGAGCGCAGTAAAAAGTTGGCCGACTATCTATTTCATCGGGTCGTATTCAGGAGTTTTCGTTCGACATCCATACGTCCGCTGAAACTATACCGCCGAAATTCGGAATCGCTTGGATCCCTTCCCAGATCGCGAAAGTAACTCCAAAAACAGCATGTTTTTATCTGCCGTAGGTGTCACATCTATTTAATAGCTATGCATAAAAACACGCTCTTATTCGATAGCAAAGTTGCGCCAAAATTTCAAAGCAATCGTGGTGAACTTACGGAGATTTAAAGTTTCGAACATTTGCATTTTTATTCATTTAGATCACATTTTTGCTATTTCTTAAAGCCATCTTTTCGATTTATATTAATCCTTTTACTCTGATCAGCTACATTTTCGTTACCAGTATTGTATTGTTTATTCAAAGTTATGATTTCTTTTCTACACAATGTTCTAAACTTATAAAATGAAGCACAAGTTCCCTGCTTCTTCTTCGAGGAATCTGTCACAATAACCACTATGTCTAAATCTGGAGCTGGTGGCGTTATCGACCCGCTCTTCAAAATTTCAAGCATTTCCTCGCTTGTTATTAAACGTGGAAATCAGCCTTCATTTTCCTCGGAAACAACTTTCAGGAAAACCGATTTGAGATTTTTCCTGCCAAGAGCGCAAGAATTTCCGGACACTTTCCTCGCTCCAGGAATTGGAATTTTATGGCCGTTATTGTTTCCCTGGAAACGATTTCCTATACAGTTGGCGCGCTCGTCTAAAAAAGGGAGATTTATAAACAAAATCTACGGAGGTGAATGACGACTCTTATATTGTGTTCGCGGAAAATGGTTATCTTACTTAAAGGGTTTATTTACTTATTTTTCTATTCTCAATGTGGAATTTATTATCTGAAGTACCTTCTTTCTTATGGATAAAATATACTGTTTTCCAAATACGAAGTTCTCAATGCTATGTCTTTTCAAATATGTAAAATGGTTTCTTATATTTTGTTTTATTGAAAATCCGTGTGATATTATGTTCAGTTCTCTTAGAGATAGCAGTTTTCTTAAACTTTTAAAATGCTGCTGGCTACATAAAAATGTTGATGAATTTACCCACATTTGTAAAATTTCTTTGAGTTTTACACGTTGTTTTGCGGATTTTATATGCTGTTCAAAATTACTGAAACCTTATGAATAGATATCCATAACGATTAAATCATTAAACTAATCTTGATTAAGTTCGCTCTAGCCTTAATTTAAGAAATTTGATTTACTCAAATATGTCAGTTAGCTTTGTTTATCTTGGCTTTTGCTGATGTTTCTGTTAGCATTACCCATTGACTAATGAACTGTCAGCCAAAGATGAAAGATTTTTTTAAAAGCAAAATCAAATTAATAGGTCGAAAAATGACACATTTTTATTGAATCAAATAATTCAAGACAATTATCTGATTTTTTTTTTTTTTTACTAATCCATCGAACATTAATTACACTTCTTGTAAAGTGACACAGATAGTTTAGACTAGAGCCCTACTGACGGGATTTTATGCTTAAATTTCAAACAATAACTGAGAATTAAGATTTGAATTCTACAGAAAAGATAGTTCTTAATAGAGTCTTCAATAATATAGTCTTATCAAAAGCTAATGCTGAAGGAACTTAAGAGATAGACGGACTTCAGAAGTATGTTCTCTCTGATTGCTTTCAGTCTTTTCGTTTCTATAATTTTTTTTTACAATTGCCTGTGATGTTTTTGTACTTTATTTTATACATTTGGCGGGAAAACGATCACATCTAATCTGTCTTTAGTAAATTGAGTTCTGATCGTAGTAATAGAAAATTTAATAATTGATTTGAGACCATTGATTGAATTTGGGAGCGTGTATGGTTTTTTTCAATAATTCACACATTCTTATTCATCTAAATCCCGATAAGACGATTTCTAATATCTTAAGATCTCCGTTTGTTTATTGTGGTAGATCAAAGTTAAAAATTTTCCACTTTTCGGGATTGATTGTTTCTTGAAATTACTACTGAAAATTAATTTTATTACAATTATTTACATTATTGTATTTCAGTAAGTGTGCGATACAACTGATAAAAAAATGTTACATTGAAATTAAAAAAAAAGATTATTGCTTCAGAAATGCTACTATTCTTAAGCACACTGAAGCAAATATTTCTCATGGTGCCTGTATAATTTGTTTGTGTGATTAACTGGTCATTTGAATTTAATTGCTAGATAAATTATTTTTTAAAGAAAATTTTAATGACTCCGATAAATTGAACTCATAGCTGAAAACTGTATCACTTTTAGGTGCAGCTGGAAAAATTTTAAACTATAATGCGATTTTAAAATGCATAAAATTTGATATTTTTTCTATTACCGAGAAGAGTAAAAACACTTCTATGAAATCCAGCAACAATAAATTGTTTGTTTGTTTGTGGGATTACGGCCGATTAGCTACGCGTGGGCTCCAGGCCGAAAGGTGGGTTGCCCTCCGTGGGGGGTCTTTCTAAGGGGTCCTAACTCGTATTTACGCTAAGTTCCGGAGAAAACCACAGAAAACTCCGAACGGTTAGGTCGACGGACGCGCGATCGGACCCGAACCCGGGACCATCACACTTCGCCCGTCTACCATTTCCAGTGATATAACCACTGTGCCATGGTGAGGCCCTGCAACAATAAAATATGCATTACATGGTGGATTGCTTTTTTAATTCTCCGGCAATGATGCTTTCATAATTGATATGATAGTTAAGAAGCTTATAAAGTGCACTCAGATTCTGAGTTTCCATTAAATTGGATGTTATTAATTCTATAACTTCTGTCGGATAATTATTTATAGATCAATTCCACAACCAGAAAACATTTTTAGGGTTTTTCAGTATTAATTCTACTATATACTCAGAAATGTCACTAGTTAAAATATGTTGTATACGCATGATTAAATTACAGAGAGCAATAACTAAAAGGTCCTCCTTCCACGAAACACTTTTGCGTGCCCACATTCTAAGATAGCATTTTTATGGGTTTGATATAATCTTTAGCTGAGCAAAAATGTATCTAAGGAAGAAAAATGGAAAAAACTGAGCGAAAAGTGCCACAATTTTAACTTGAAATTTTTATGAGGCAGTCTCATTTTAGTTTCGACTGTTTCGATTCACGAACAATAAATTTGATCCCGATTAAATACTTGAGGAGGACATCGTTACACGAGAATCCTTTTCTATTGATCACATAATTCACCATAAAAATGATCGATTATTTGTAAAATTGATGTCAGAGAGCTTTTTATCAGTACCGGAATCTGCTGAGAACTGGAGACTGTGATGAAAATATACATCCATATAGAAAAAACTAGATGGACTACCCAATGCCGAAAAAAGGCACCCGTTTCCATCGCTCGATTTAACTACCAGCAAGATGGCTGTCGATCGAATCGCTCATCGCGATTTTTGACAGAGTGTTTAAAAATTTCACCAGTGTTATTAAAAATTGTCCAATTTTTGACACAGCTGGCTGTGCGGCAGCACAGCCAACTGTGTCAAAAATGTTTCTGATATCTGTGGCTCACGATGAACGATTCGATCGACCGTCATCTTGCTGGTAGTTAAATCGAGCTATGGCAACGGCTGCCTTTTTTCTGCTTTGGGAAATATTTGCTCTTCGAAGGGTTATGACAGTTCTGTTGATTTTAGTTTTTATCATACGAAATTTTGCAAGATAGCATTTATTAACCTGCTAGCATTTATTTAATCGAAAAAAAATGAGGCATCAAAATTCGATTTGTTCTTACAATAAGTGTTTGAGAAAGAATGGAACATTAAATAGGAAATTATCCGGAACACCAATAACAAAAAGTCGTTAGATCAAAGCGTCTTACCAAATTAAATTTCGAATGCCTTAAAAATCCCATATCCTCTTTCTCGGACACATTATTAATGTCGAAGAAACTGGGGTATTTTTTGTTTACCAAAAATTGCATGCTTTTTAATGGTAATGACACAACTAATATCGATCGATGTTTTATATGCGCGCTGTTCTTAAAGATATTGATTTACATTTTTATTTATTTATTTATTTTTTCTTAATGTCTTTGGAAATTGTAAGAAACACTTTATGTGTTTTTGAAAGAGAAGTGTTACAATATGCGAATTCTTTTCTTAAAATGAAATTAAGTATTATTCACCGTTGTACTATATATATTTTTTCAAAATAGAAGTAAAAAGTATGAAAGCGTTGTACATCGTGTGAAGTTCTGTTTGCTTTAACTGGAAATTTTTAAACCCAGGAGTTCGTACAAGTGAAGTTCTATTACCAATAACAAGTAAGATTTGACATGGAACAATGAAATCAGAGGTAAATTTTCCAGAACCCTCATATTAGCACTGTAAATCAACATTTAATTTCTTACATTATCAATACTTCAAGAAAAATATCGTATCATCATTTCCAGATGTATAATTATTGTCAAAGAAACTTTGGTAACTTAGTTACCAAAAATTGCACGCTTTTTATTGTAATGACACAGCGAGTATCGATCGCAATTTTACAAGGCTCTCTCCTTAACACCTATTGATTTACATTTCTTTCTTCCATTTTTTTTTCTTAATGCCTTTCCGATGTATAAAAAACACTTTATGCGCCTTTAAAGAGAGAGCAAGTGTTACAGTCGTATTGCATAATATGCATTTCTTTCTTCCTTTCCTCTAAAGCGATTTAACAACTCTGTTAGGTAATTTATCTCGACATCTGAAATGCTCACTGCCCTAAGTCATTAGACAACACGCTTTTGTGCGAGTGACGTTGGCAATCGCGATAACGATTCTCATCTTTAGCTGGGTTAACTCATTTGCGACTGTAGGCTGGCTGTATCAAGAAACGATCATTGATAAAAAAAGTAAACAAGTAGCTTTTAATGTCGAGTAATTATTTATTTATTTATTTCAAATTACCTTGAAAACATGTTAATTGTTTGTTTGTTTTTTTACAATTGTTAACAAGGTTGGAAAAAGTTTTCTATTTTATTTAGCCTGTCTATCTTTTAACTACCGTAAATATACATCAGTTGATATAAAATTTATATATGTTACTGCTATGTACACTTATTGAACATGGTGAATGTAATATGGCAAGTCTTTTTATAAAAAGATTCCCCCAATTCCACTACACAATGCTCTGTAGGTAGTCATCATTTAAATTTATTTTAGAAAAGTTTTACTTAAAACATTCTGGAAGACTTTCATAATCAATACGCAAATTAAACGATTCAACGATGAACCATCGTTGCAACGACGGACAATTTTGATAGTGTCAAAAATGTCCTTAGCTCTGTGGCACGCGATGGATCGCCAATATTGCTGGTAGTTAAATTGAGCGATGGCAGCGGTAACATTTTTTCGGCATTGGAAGATTGGTGCGCTTCGAAAAGATAAATGCCATCATCCAAGAACATTTACCATACTGGGATAGTTAAAAAGAGTTTAGAGATGCCAGAGGAACACAAAAAACAACAACGGGCTTGGAAGCATGGAATTTTTTTTGGGTAAAGAAAACTTTAGCCCTGGACTTTCTACGAACTAGTGACCTGTATCTGTTGGCACGCATCCCAATTTCAGATACTTTTATGTACTCAGTTTATGAAGCCACTTGCGGATGATGCGCATTCTCTCTATTTAATAGTACGAAATAATTTTCTCGTGTAATGTATGTATGTCTCTGTGTATAATTTGTCGAAGTTTAATAAAGCTGAGCACTAAGATCAAAAGTTACTAGGAGTTACTAGGAAAAAATCTATCTTCCCATTGGTAACATATTCTCATGTAAGCTAACACTCTGTATGCAATGAGTAACACATCCTCTGTTATTGTGTCCCTTTCTTTTAAGGCAGCAGGAAATGGTTAGGCAGCTGCTTTATATCTATGAGATTCTATCTGAAATCTGAAACGGAAGCTTCATTTCAACTTCTCAAAACGCATGTTTTGGCCAACCGTTCAACACTTTCACTGGCATGGAGACCCGTTAGCTTTCGGTTTCCTTTTATCTTTGGCGATTTGTTGCCAAATATTGCTCTTTATCCATCACCAAAACCCGTATAGGTTGCCATCGTTATGACTCATCCGGGACCTCCCGTGCCCATTTTGGGATCTTGTCCTCTCAACTCCAACCCTATCACTCTCTTCTCGTTTACATTTTTTTACACGGAGCATATTTATACTTTTATCTCTTTATGTATTTTGTTTTTGTTGTTGCTCATGGAATGCACGCACTTGTGTTTTTGTTTCTTTTCTGGAAGCTCTTAGCTTCCTTCCATTTCTTTTTTATCTTCTCCCAGCTCCGTAATTTATTTTCTTTGATTGAAGATTTCGATTTTAAAAAAGGGGTGGAGACGCACTTCCAAAGCCTGCCTCATAAAAGTTAATAGAAAAGAGATTAGAAATGTTTTTCTATTTTTATAACGTATTGACAAATGACGATACCTTCGGGTATTCGCGTTTATGCTTATTTTTACTGCCACCCAATCATATTTAATGGTTTCTATGTTGATATTCTGCGATCTGTAAAAAAAGCGTTTTTATTGGACTTAAAGGGGGCATATTTTCTTCGTTTATTCAGGATAAATCTAAATTTTTAACTAAATAGTGTTGTTTAGAAAGGATGACAGTAAAAGGATTATTTTTTTTCTGTTATTTGAGAAATAAAAATTGATCACGATGTTTCTGGCAAAGATATATCAAAGGAGAGCATTGGGAGCTATGAATTTTGATTAAAGGAAAAGGATATACAAAATTGTCATCGTTTAAATTTAAAATATTAAAATCTAATGTCTTATTACAGTGAAAACAAAAGAAGAAAGGCATTGAAAGAGAAATTGAATTGCTGCCTTCATAAGATAAAATTTCAAATAAGTTAAAAACCTATGATAGATATGAAGAACCCAGTAAGCAGTACGTTTACGAGGTTTTAGTATGGAACCATTTCTTTTTCCTGTAAGAATTATACTATTAATGAGAGGGAATAATTAAATGAAATTAAATGAAACATTGATTAAGTATATAACAGATTAGAATAAAAAAATAACCACTTTAGTTATGAAATACAAGATTGAAGAAATCTTGGAAATCACAAAAAATATGAATTTATTCATAAAAAGACAGGATAATTCTTTTCTGAGATAAATAATGGCTTTTACCTTTTAATAAATCCATCAGAAATTTTAGTATTACTAATATTTTTCCAATATGTATGATAGAAATATGATTTAACAGGCAAAAAATAATATTATTTGTTAACAAAATTAATCTTATGAATATTAAAAAATGCTTAAGCATTCAGAAAATATGATTCTTTGGCATTGGCGGATTTTTGCTCAGGTGCTTGAGCTGCATTCTTCGGGCCTCACAAATCCAAGGGACCTCAAAATGCAGTTCTGAAAAAGAAAAATTGTAAACTTTTTTTTCAAAAATCAGTAATTGTGTTGATAGTTCCATGGCTGGTCCTCCAATAGAAAGCACTCCAGAGCTTTTTTTTTGGCTTTAATTAATACTTTTAGTTTATAAATAATTGGTACTTTAATTTCTTATTTATTTTAATTTCATAATTGAAAATTAAGAAAAATAAGGGTAACAAAAGTGTTTTTCATCTCTAGCTGTTTATTTGAATACTGTTTTGGACATTTTAGTTTATTTTTATATGTAACAGAAAATTTTCTAATGCGGTAACTTAAATAAAAAAAAATAGTTTTAGCAATTTAAAACGATTTCGGGAAGAAAAAAAGAAATTAAAATCTAAAAGGTTTACTTGCTTGACAAAATTCTACAAAACTAGTTTCTCTTAGTAAGTATATGATAGATAATCTCTGATGTCTTAAAAATAAAACTTCATACTGACATTTTAAATGTAAATTACAGGGCATTTTTAGAGGATTTGTTAAAATGAAAAAGAAAAAGAAAATCCGGCTAGAAAGCAAAAATGCAACTCGTTAGTTAAATATTTCTAATGTCAACTTTTTTTAATGCTGTTGCTGAGGTGAATTTTTAAAGAAACTTGTTAGGAAAAAAATAAGGAGAGGAACTATAAGATTTTTTTTACAAAACTGAAAGATTCTATAAAAGGGCATCGTTATTTATTTATAAGGAGAAAGACACAAAGGTGTATGAAAAAAAAAATAAACTGTGAACGAGATGTGTTCCTGAAATGCTTAAATGTGTGTGTTTTATCTTATATTAACTACAGGTCAAGTCTGATTCACAATTTTGTATCTTCCAAAAAAGTTTGCTAGTGTCCATAGTTAAAGTTACAATGTTAATGATTATCTGGAAGAAGAGGGTATCTTCCTCAATTCCACAGAGCACCCATGGAATGCTCTAGGAAGAGGCTTTGCATTTCGGCAACTCCGTCCAAGGACCTTTCAGGTGTTAAAATCGGCGCTTTGTAAGAATGGAAATGATTGCTGCAGTCGGTGATAGATAACCTCCTTAACATTACGGCAGCTCGATATAACGCTTGTATAGTAGAGGTGTACCGGATATCCGTATCCGTATCCGCGGATATTTGAAAAAAATCTGAATCCATCCGCCAGTGTGAAAGAAAATTATTCGGACCCGCTTTTTTTTAGCGGATCTTCTACGTATCTTTTAATGTCTTTTCTGGAAAAGTCAAAGAAATGAAAAAATTTATTTGTTAATAATAATTAATTTTTTTTTGTAGTTAAACATAAATTTGGTTTAAAACTTAAAAAAATTGTTGTTTATTATTTTTATGTGACTCTTCTTGTTTAGAACAACAACAACAAAAAAAAACACGTTTAAATTAGTAATTTAAAGCTATTATCATGTATTTACTGTTGGCGTAACTTGGTAAGCTTTTTGACGTGGTAGGCTTCATCTACCCCTAATCTATCTACCATATACTATATTATTTCACAAATTGTATATGAAGCTATTGCTTTCAGATGATGCATTTTTCAAAATAATTTCGAAACAAAACGATTCGTATCCGTATCCGCGGATATGACAACAAATTATCCGTTTTCATGTCCGTATCCGCAATAAGAAACAGGGGATCCGTTTTCATATATGTATCCGCCGACATAAAAACAAATTATCCGTTTTCGGATCCGGATCCGCGGATTCTACCTTTTTAACGATCTGGCACAGCTCTATTATATAGAAAAAATCTCATTTTTTATGTTTGTAACCTTAATTTTGGACACTATGGTGCATATCGAATAAAAAGGTAAGGGCTTTATTTTGAGATTTAATTTTCTCATGCGTAGATCTGTTTAGACCATTTTCCTTCGAGTTTCAACGCCTCGGAATAATAAAAGAAATGCAGAAACACTGAATTTATAATCGATACGCCTGAAACAATTATTGTTATCTTTCTCGTATAATCGAAGTGAGAAAATACATTCTAGTTAATGGATGTGCTCCCTGTATATATACGTAGTCGAACGCAACTTGAAGTTGCAGAATTGCTACATTACTTTTCTAATATGGGAGAAACTTCCTCATATCGAAATAGATATCAAAATTCCATTTCCTTTTCTAATACACTTCCTCTACAATCACTCCGTTTTTAAATAAGATCCATCTTTTTTTTTCTATCGAACATTTTTAATCTGGGAGTGCAATTGAAAATCTTACCAAGTTTTATTTCTTCTGTGCATTTTCGTAGAGTTAGTTCTCAGGCGGACGGTTCTAGGCTTCTTCTTCTTCTTCTTTTTTTTTTTCAAATTTCATTTTTCCTCTTCGTTTCTCCAGCTTATATTTTTTTTCACTGTTTTAAAATATATTTTTCTTGTTCAGTAGAATACTTTTCAAATCGTGCTTCACCGCGCATGTATCCATTGAATAAAATATATACATAGAATATTTCCGAAATATATACGTCTGGAATATCGTATTTTATTTATTACTAAAAAAAAGTTTCAGATCGAATCATACGGTATCATCGTTTGCATAGTCTGTTGAATACATTTCTTGAAGCAGTCTGTTGAAAGAAAATATTTTTAAAATTGGAATTTCGTGGGCCGGTCGTTTATTATATATTTACGGTTCTTTATTCTGAATAGTAAGACCTATGTGGTTGGATATAAGATGCTGTAGAATGCCATGTACTATATTAATTTTTTAAAAATTTTAATACTGATATGAATATTACATCTAATATGTGTGTGCGCGCGCTTGCATTAAATGTACATTGTTATTAAAATAATAGTATATATAATAATTTTATTTTGGGCATTTTTCTTTTTTTTTCACAAAGATTTTCAGTTCAATTAAAATAACTTTCACTCTGTCTTTTAACATTTAAAAAAATGTTTTGTAGGTTGAAAGTTTATAAGAAAATAAAGCAAACATTACGTTTTTTTATGATAGCATGTAATGATGCATAAAACATTTATGTGAATGAGTTTGGATGTATAGTTTTATACTACATGGTGTCTTTCGGACAATCTGATCTAGAACCCTCTTATGACCTGTAATTCTAATTGGCGGCTCAGAGGTAAAATACAACATTATGACTTGTTTTTAAAAATCTGTTAATGAATAAGTTTCAAATTATTTAATAAAGTTTCATTTGGAACTTAGAGGACAGACTAAATAAGAACCAAATCCAACGACTTACAGAACGACGACTTATTACAGAAATTTTGCTTAGTGTTTAAAAATATCCACCCATAGCCCTATTTTTTGCTTTAAAACATACGTTTATTCAACAGAACAACATAATCCTAACTTTAGTGGCAAAAAGTCTCATTTCCGTTTAAGACATGTTTTTCTGTAACTTTATTCAAATGATCTTCCAGAAATTCACTTAAGAAGTTATAGGAATGCAGTAAAATTCTTCACCATTGCATACATATTCTCTAACGTTATAAGAAAGCAAAAATTAATTATTAATTGTTTATGTAATAAGCAAAGCTTTGTGATTATGGTATGCTAAAAATGAGTTAGCCCTTTGTAAAGAAAATTCGACAAATGATAATTTAAAGTTGCATTATTTTATTTTTTTTTAAATTGGACAATCATGTAATAAATCGAGAATTGATAAATTCTACTTAGAAAATCGGTAAAAAGATCATAAAAATAATTTTAGCTGATCAATGGGAGAATATCACTCTTTTTATTGCAAAAAGTGCTAAAAGTGCTATTGAAGTGCCAAAAGTGCTATTGAAAAAAGTGCTTTTCTTCAGCACCAAGGTAGAAAAACAAACTACAATTGATTGAAGAAACTCAGTGAAGAGTCCTCACAGCGCAATTCATTAGAAAGAATTCTCAAACAAGTAATTTTGCATAAAACGGTTAGAGAAAATAATAGTTTCCAGAAAAATCCTCGTACAATAGAACACTCCACATGGCAAACAACATATTCATTAGAATACCGAGCAGATGCTTTGCTACTTCAGAATATACAATATACCACCACATACCTAATAATGCGCAAAGGCAGCCTCTATCAACTGTATCACTAAGTGACCCCTAAAACGCGATGTCCCATGGTATCAAGAACACAGAACTCTCTGGACACGGGCTTATTTTCACTAACGACTGAATAACTATACTTAGACCGACCTGTTCTTATTTTATGCCTTGCGATGGCATTTCTCGAAGTTTTTCTGGTTTTCATTAAATAGGATTGACTAAGTTTATTATACTTTGCGGTAAAGAAAACATTCAGGAGCTGCTCCCTAAATCGCGACAAATAGCGCCAAGCTTGGCAAGTTTTGGTAAAATAGTGCCAAATTTTCCACTAAAAATAAGTCCCCTTAACTGAAGTTTGGTAATATCTCCAAATACACTCGTGTCATCTAATTTAAATTTAACATAATAATATCTTGCTTTCTGATTAACCAATTTTTATGCAACAGAAATTAAAGCTTAACTTTTTCAGGCGTAACACCGGAATTTAATTCAGTCGCAGTTGTTGTTTACGCTCTCTGTCTTATCGTGTAGCAGAGCCAGATTTTTCAAATGGGACCACGACGAGCTAAATTGAGCGGCTTTTCTTTTATTGAGTCACAGTGAAAGGAACACCGTCTTAGATCGAGGCCACTTAATTTTGAAACAGTTCCCGATGAGAGAACAGCACTTGGATTTGCGCCCCACTAAGGTATTGTCTAAGCATGGACAATATTGGAGCCACGGCAGATTTTACATGCTGCAGCTCTTTTTAGCGTACACGGTTCCACATAAGTCTAGTCGAAAGATGATGTCATCTTCCCAAGCGTCGGTGCAGCTCCCCTTTCGGTGTTCTTATGGGAATTGAGATTCAGTCGACTAAGGCACTTCAGAATTGAATTTAATTGCAGATGAGATGAGCACCTCAAAAATTCGTAACCCTATTCAAAATTCATTCGCATTAAAAGCATTCACAGCAACTGCCGTCATTTGACTCAGAATTTTAGTTGAGGCACCCTGTGATATTCCTGTCCACCTTAGACCTTGCAGCTCTAATCGTATTTTCAATGCAACCTCAAACTGTGCAGCTTGAAATATTTCCTTTTTGAACGTCATGTTCAAAATAACTGAACTTTACACCCAGAGGTGTACCGTGCGCATGCCTCAGTGGGTGTTTCGCACCTGAAGGAGTCGCGACGCCTACATTTAACTGCAGTCGGAGTCTGGGAGTATATCACCGAACAAGCACTGTCGCTGCCCAGTTGACAAACTTTCCCTGATTCGAACACCCCATTTGCTTAAATTAATAATTCATGAAGACAGAACATGTTTTCCCATCCGACAAGGTAAAATAGACGCAAAGGAAATGCGCGGCCTGATAAGCCTCTAACGCAGCTGCTTTTGCTTACAGATGCTGTCTGGTTTCATATGGAATATTGTATTTTTGAAGTGCTGGATTTTTATTTTCTCTTGTAGGAATTGTATTTTGAAGTTACCTCTTTCTGCATAGTTGCGATTTTGAAGAGCATGTTTTGATTGATTACAATACCAAAATTGAATCGCATGGACAGTTAACCCTTTGAAACGCAAGTATTTTCACATCGCGTAGAAGACCAACTGGATAGATTACCCAAGACTGGAAACATACATCGATCCATTTAACACTTTGAGGCGCAACTCTTTCCCAATGCTGAAAAAAGGGCAGCCGTTGCCATCGCTCGACTTAACTACCAGCAAGATGGCGGACGATCGAAACGTTCATCGCGTGCCACAGATCTAGAGACCCTTTCTTGACGACAGCTGGCTGTGCCGGCTCAGCCAGCTGTCTTCCCCTTCTTGGTTATGCAAACCCATTACATTTCATACTTACTCTACTGAAAAGAAATTCTATAAATCAGCAGATTTCTTTTCAACAATAATTTTAAATACATTTACATTCAGTCTCAGAAGGAAAAAAAAATTACCCGGCATGCCAGAGTCGTTTTTCCTTCATTCTCCATGACAGTGGTTTTTCATGTTGATGTTATGCAAATGCCATGTATATCTTCTAAATGCTATGACCACCGAGTGTGTGTACATCGGGGAAGTTACGGCATGGAAGAACGAACGCGTTTCACATGGTTAGCGGCTGGAACTTGCTGAAGGAAGTATATTCCTCTGCCGATATTTTATTTTTGGTGACAACCGTATACTTGACCTCAGCTACCGATTTTTATGGGGGGAGATCGCATGGAGATTGAAATCGTCGTGATGTTTTGAAAAAAAAAAGATGTTTCGTGATGTCTGCAGAAGCACGGTATGGAAGAGTGTGGGGGATTATTTATGAATGTGGCGTTGCCGAGTGCGAAATTTGCATGGGATTATTTGAGTTCATTTTATACTACTTCACAGTGACAGGTCTTACATTCGAAAAACCTGCTGTCACTTCAAGACTTATATGCGTAATGTAAATTTAGAAAGCACTTCAGTGTTCAAATTTAGGAAGTTCTATTGTGATAAGGAAGTCGTAACCTTGGACACGAAATTTACACATTGACTTCCGCGTCTCCGGAGGATTGCACTGTATACCTGATTCTGACATTTATTTAGAGTCGTGGCTCTTAAAACCAACCTAGCATTTTACAGTCCTTGCATGGGCTTGTTTGAATTCATTTTTTACTACTACACGGTGATAGGTCTTACATTTGAAAAAACTGCTTTCACTTCAAGACTAATTTGCGTAATGAAAATTTGGAAAGCACTTCATTGTTCAAATTTAGAAAGTTCTATTGTGATATCGAAATCGTAACCTTGGACCCAAAATTTACACATTGGTTTCCGCGTCCCAAGGGGATTGCACTGTACCCGAATCTGACATTTATTTAGAGTCGTGTCTCTTAAAACCAAGCTAGAATAGCATTTTACAGTCTTTGCATAGTTGATTGATAAAGTACTGAAGCTGACTGTGGACTCGAGTCAGTCTTCCCATTAGCATCGAAATTTGATTTATCGACTAAACTTGGCGAATTAAACTGAGTCTTAGAAGTATCTTGAAGTTAACTCCCTTTCAAAAGATTCAATCATTTACCGAATATTATTCTGTGAGGTTTCAAGAATTCCAGAAACTGCTCGAATTGCATGAAAGAATTTTTTTTTTTTTTTTTTTTTTTAGAACTACTTTAAAGGTTTATACTTTTGCGTTGTTTCACCATAGAAAAACAAAATGATTCTGCCCTTTGCTTGTCATCTGACAAGACCCTTTTTTGACGACAGCTGGCTGTGCATGGGCACAGCCAGCTGTCGACAAAAAAGGGGTCTCTAGATCTGTGGCAAGCGATGAACGTTTCGATCGTCCGCCATCTTGCTGGTAGTTAAGTCGAGCGATGGCAACTGCTGCCCTTTTTTCAGCATTGGGAAAGGTTTGCGCCTCAAAGGGTTAAAAGGGCTCTGCTTGCATCACCAATTTTCGAGCGAGCCGCCCGAGTTCACAGCGGTGGTTGAATGCAGTGCGCTGCTCTGTCCGAAAGAGAGAGAAAGTATGATTTATCTCCGCTTCATTGGAGCTCAGTGAAATTGTATTCTAATCTATTCGAACACAATGGACGGTGTTTATGCTCAGCTCAAATAAGCTTCTTCCGAGTCCCTTAATACAAATCGCATTCAAGTGTACCTCGGGGAGTTGAATCCTGAGCCGGATGTATTCGGTAAACAGTCGGGAGTCACTTTCTCTGTCTCCTGCGCCTTTTGATTTTTCTCTCTCTTTCCCATTCAAAGCATGAAATGGACAGGAAAGTTACGATGCCCAGAGAAGTGTCTAGATTTATTCGGAAGATTATATGACTTTTTCCCACTCTTTTATGCGACTTCATTTTCTGCAGAGAAGGTCATCATTTTGAAACAGGTTGTGGAGGATTGGTGGTATTATTCTGCGTTTCTTTCATTATTAAGACTTGCGAGTTAGTATTTTTACAAGTGTGTGTTGAAATTACGTATTTTGTGCTCGACTTTGTGATTTTCAGGAAATTATGGCTCGCATTGGATAAATGTGTTCTGCTGGGCGAAGCTGAATTTTTACCTTGGTATCACAGAAAGGGCAGCTGAGAGTCTTCATAAAAATCAAGACTTCAAGGGGGTTTAGATGTTTTCTTCCGGAATAACAGTTTCCAGGAAAGCGATACACGTAAAAAAAATCTTTTCTTAATCAAGAAAGTACGGAAAATGTATTCTCAAATGAGACGCCAGCACTATTTCTAGGGATGGACGCAAGACGAGACAGAGATTTACAGCTTTATTGTGAGACGAGGCAGACATTTTAAACGTTACGTCGTTACGATATAGGGATTTTGCGAGACGAGACAAAGCTTTGCGAGACGCGAGACGCCAATTTTCCGTCTCGCTTCCATCACTAACTATTTCTGTTTCTTACGAAATTTTGTTGCTGTAAATTCCAGAAGAAATTCCGTTCAAGGGAGGAGCTGGCATTTAAATATCAATGTAGAATCTTCGTAAAATTTCCTGAAAAATTCTCAGTACATGTACAGTTATTTTTTAAACTGTGTCATTAATTTAATTTGTTTGTACAAAACATTCAAACCAAGATTACTGCTTATCAAAAAGATTAACTCAGATATTTGAACTCGCAGATATATCGGATTAGACGACTGAAAATGTGACTGTTGTTCCTAGTATATGCCATGTCAGTATCAAAATTAAACTATTTAACCAATTTAACCGGACAACAGCCACAAAATACTGGCAAGGACCTATTTACAAAAATAAGGGCAAAAATGGGCAAACTCGAGGCCCCTCCCTCACGAAAGCTTCTTTATATCCTTAGAAGCAACTTTCGCATCACACCATACAAAGAGGGTTGTTAAATTAGCACGGGAACAATTATTTAATCAAGATGCAAAGTGAAATTCAATAGTTTGGCAGCAATAATATTACGTAGGATAATAGTATTTCAATTGTGCTATTTAATTTTCAATTCTTTGATTTCATTCCGTGTTTTTCAAGAAATATGACACAGAGTATTTTAGTATTTACTTAACTAATGCTTTTATCAGAGCACTTATTTACTTTATTTATTGTGTATAGCAAACTGGGGTTCTGAAAATGTTGCAGAACATATCTTCTTGTTCAAAATAACGTGAAGAGATGCAATTTTTTAATTTATAGAAATTAAAATAATATAGAAAAAATATAGCGTGATATAATCACTATAGCTATAATAAAAGTGTTATGAATAGCATTCTCTTACTGCAACAGAACTTTAACACAGAATAATTGTGCATAAACTTTAAGTAATTCCCTATCCCTTCTTGAAAATTAAAATCTAAATGTGCATTTAAAAAAAAAGGATACTTTAGGGGGGGGCGCTCCCTTTTAGTTGGGTGGTCAATTGCCCTGAATCGCTGCCGGAAATGATTCCCTGAATACTAGTCATTTTTGCAGTTTAGTAAAATTATTTAGCATATGCAATTTATTACACAGTCAAATGTCTTCATGATCGATTTCAGATTTTGAAATTTTGAGAAGATTGGATGAATAATGCTTTTATATATATGTTTAAATATTTTCGTACTGCCCATCAGTTCTTGCAGAAATGTGTCGCCAGTTCTCATTTAGTCGCTTAAAAAAATAACTTACATAAAATGCATTGTTCCGTAAACTAAAATAGTGAAGTATTAAACCGGACATCAGGAAAAGTTGCCATTTTCATGAGCGACTTTTTTCAATGAGCGTTCCAGCCATCAGTTTGAAATTCTCAAAAACAACATCAAATAAATTTTGGACACTCTGTCGTAGATTTGCAAAATTACGAACCATGAGAATATAATGGACATTCGGAGAAAAATAATGTTTTCCCATGCCTTTTGATTTATGCTCTCGAACTCATTTGATGATTTATCTTTCCGTTTTTCCCAGTTGACAGCGATGTCTAGTTTTGTAAAATATTTGAGGCATTCTTTCCGCGAGAGTCCATTGTATTACATCCTTTCCCCTCCGTCGTAAAAATGAAATGGAAATGTATTAGACATGTACGAATTGGACTGCGATTTTTTTTTTCTTGTTTGAAAAATGGTTGAATGCTGTATCTAGAAGGTGAAAGAAAAAATGGAAGACGCTTGATAATTTTTTTCTCTGGTTTAAAAAAATTCGACTTTTCTCTGCTTGCACAACTTTTAAGAATTACTTTAGAATATATGTCTCAGTTAGGACAGAACCAGTAAATCATACCAAAAGCCTAGCGATTTTTATCTGGAAGTTTTAGTATTTTGCGCATTGGAAAAGTAAGGAAAACCTGATTGTTGACTATATTGTCGTTGTGTCATAATCAGTACAAACTTTGAATCTCGGCAAATAAGTCGAAATTGATTCTTTTTTGGCTTATAATGTTTTGGGTTTTATTTACTTTATAAATATGCACCATGTAACATTTATACTCTTCGAACAGTTTATCACGAAAAAAAAAACCTGCTTTTGTTGAAGTTCACTTGTTTGAAGTTGCCACTTTTTAATTCAAACTCAACCGCACGAAATATCTTATAGAAACTCCATGCAATAAACGAGAAATACAGATTGTGTACCACTAGCATTTGTCATAAAAAAAGCTTTGTTTTGTTTAGTGACATTTCCTACTCAAATATACAAAAGAGATGTCAAAACGTTTAAATTAGAAAACTAAAAAAGATTTACAAAATTCATTGGAAAATGGCAAAATAAATGACATTTTTGTCCTTTATTAATTGCATATTTTTGCTTTGCTTGTTTTTTTTTTTTTTTTTTTTTTTTTTAATGCCAGCTGCAGGTTGCCCCAAAAGTTAAAAACTACCCAAATTCATGAAGTACAAAGAAAAAAAATCAGATTTAACAAATTTGCTTAAAATTTACAAATTATTACATTTAAATTCTTGTTCAGGTGCGCAGTTCTCTCAGCGAAGAAAAAGCCGTCGTCTTACTAAAATATACATATTTTATTGATGAGCTTTTATTTGTTACAATTTTAAAATATGTTTAAAATTATTAATGTAAGTGCTACAAATTTAATATTTATATTTAATTCTCAAGCAACACTAAATTGTCATCTAACAATATTATTATCTGTGAAAAATCAAATTTATCAAATCAACAAAAAGACATAAATATGCTATTAAAAATTATTTTTTTTTAACATTTAGTCTTTAAATTTAGTTTATGCGCAGTTATGAAATTAGTTATAGCACAAAATCATTATATTTTAAGCAATTCAAACTGAAAGCTGTTACTTTGAGTTTGAATTGGTTTGAGGTATATATAACGTGACCATATATTTTTTACTTCAAAACGGGACATCTACAATTTTTTTGGCAATAGTGTGTTTATTTTCTTCCTCAAAACGGGACATCTAATGTTTTTAGGGTAATAGTGTAGGGAGACTGAATTTCAGGTCTGGGTATCTTTTAGTCGTTAAGAAAACGCGCAAGAGAGCTTGTGTTAATGTTAATTTCAAAATGAAATGAAAAAAAACTTTGCTAAAACAAACATGTACTATAAAAACTAGCGCAAGACGTGACGTACGTTTCGGGTGGTACAAAGGGTAGACCCTTCTTTGACTTCAAAAACACCATCTGACACAAGGCAGGAAGATAGGAAAGTGAGAAATGTAAACAAAAGGACACACAGAAAATTGGAAATTGTCGTTCGGAAGGAAAAAAATTCTTTGAAAACCACAGTGAAACGGGAAAATAAAGCGGAGATCGGGGGGGGGGGGGATAAGCAAAAGAGGAACAGGAGTTTTAAAAAAGAAATAAACATTAAATAAATTGAAATAGTTGGCAAGAAAAAAAGAACATAAAAAAACAGACACTGCCGTTGGATGATTTTAGAGTTTTAGCGGCCTTTATTGCAATCGTTACCGTGGGTTGCTCTCTTTCTAAAAACGGGACATTGCAGGGGACATTTTCTAAAAACGGGACATTACGGTGCCCCGAAGCCTGTGCTTGGGGACAACGGTACAAGCCACCTAAAAAACGGGACGTATGGTCACCTTAGGTATATATTACCGGTAGATTTGACTCTGAAGCTGATGTCGTTATTTTGAGTCGCGTATAGAAAGTGCATAGGAGGTGAAAGTAATTTTTAACTTGCAACTAATGACGGGAATGAAATCAGACTGTCTTGCAATATCGCAATTGTTGTGATCACAAATAGGTTAATTATTACCGTCGTACCCCAGAAATTCCAATTATTGATTATTGGAAAAGTGTTTGGCTTGCAGAATCTTTCTTAATTTTACAATGAAAACTGATTTAAAGGCCATTTTTTATTCAATTTAATGCCGAAAAACCTCTACTCCTTTATTATTTCGAAAAAAAAATCGAAAGTAATCTATTCAGAATGGGTTAAGTAATTTTACATTCTATTTATATTTCCCCCTTAGCCTTTAAAAACATTTACCTAACAAAATAGTATTTTTGTTCTGAAATCTAAGCATTTGACGCTAGGAAAATTGGTAATTCTTCAAACAAGCCATCATAAAACCTGAAACAAATCTCTCGAACAAAATAGATTGTCTGGAGATTTGAAAGAGTTTAACTGTATTTCTTCTTCCGCCAGCTATAAGAGAAAAAGGAAACGAAAAAAACTGTACAAGGGAAAATACGATTTCTGTACTTTTTTGATTTGTTCCTGCTTGTTCGATAATATTTCATCTTGTTTTCTCTTGGATCATATTCTTCTGTCGAAGGCAGCTTTATTTTGTTGTTCTTTCTTTTATCTCTGTAACGTAGCAATACTAGATTGGTAGAAAAGACACGAGGACGTGATACATAATACATACTCACAATGCATCGCTTCTAAAAACGTTTCTATAGGCATTTAACTGGAAATTTAATTTTATCAATATTAAATTGTTATACAGCTGAGTACGTTCAACTAAATAAAATGAATGAGAATAAACTGATTTTTTGCTGGAGCGAAAAAATATGTAAGTTGTACAAAAATATTCTCAGTTTCATATCAAGTCTTTTTTCTGTGTCTAAAATCAAAAGAATTTGCAAGAATGCTTTAACGAAATTTCACATGAATTTTCATTTAATGATGCATTGGATATTGATAATGAGAAATTGGATACTGTCACATGAAGTCGTGTTGCGAAGTCGCAGTGCGATATGGGTAGTATATATTATGTTGTGAAGACTTTATTCCCCTATATTTTCTTCAACACGCAATAGTTTTAATGTTTATAATTTTTTTATTATCTTAATACCCTTTATTCAAATCCTTTATTGCAGTTTCTGTTAGTTATGTAATAAATTGGCTTTTTTTTTTCTTTCTTTTCCAGCATTTGAAATAAAATTACTTGTATATGTCGAAAAATACAAAGCATTTATTCTCTAAACGATATGTACATAATGCGTTATTGGTAAATTTGAATTTATAATTCTTTCTTTCTGTTTCTTCAGAGTATTTTGGTATATCATTTGAATGTATGTGTTAAGTGCTGTTGCAAGTCTACACGAGAGTCCTCTGCCTAGGGGGGGTGGGGGGTGTGGTGCCTTGGTTGGAGGACTGAACATTTTAAGGTATTCTAACGCGTTTTCACGTTACATCTGTTAGACCCAAACAAGGTACCTTCACACTTCAGCCGTCTACCATGTTAAGTACCTTATCCAAGGTGGGGCCGGCGAATCATAATTGTACCGGTACTCATTTACCACTAAGAGATTGATGTGCTGTGTTCAAAAACTTCCGAAAATTTCGTCATTAAAAAAATTTCATTTTGAGTATATTTTGAAAGACTACATCATTATGTATGATAATTTTTTTCTTTATAATTATTTTTACGAATAGAATGAGTTTTTAAACAATTTCTAGATATTAAGTTGAAATTATTTTTCTTGCAGGAAAAGTTCCAGTAAAAGTGAAAAAGGTGTGGACTTCAATGACACAGATTCGGAACTGGGTAACGATTCCGTGGCGCCCAGAAGTCAAGCTAAGATGTCGCTTCTTAGCGGAACTTCATTCTGTTGTGCGTCAGGGCAAAAAGAAGACTACCTTCCAGAGGCGAGAATCATCCCACCAAAAAAGAGGCCCCCCAATGTTGCAGCTAAACAAGTCCAAGAATCTTCTGCGCCAAACAGTCCTCTAGTTTCTTCTGGAAAAAGTCTGATTAAAAATCGAAGGGGAAGGATTATTGAATGTAATATAGAAGGTAAAAACTCAAAGCAGTGCGTTGAAATATTTTAATTACTTTACCCCCAAGAGTATTAATATTTGATCAATGGGCTGAAATGTAAAGATTGCTAAGCGATTTAATCCTTTCAGGGGCAGAGTCAGCTTCAGTACTTCATCTTTTTACAATAATTTTTAAAGGAAAGTAAAATGACTTTTATATTGTTTATTTGAGAGATTGAACGTTTTTAGGCTATGGTACTGTCATCTGTTAGCTGTAGAAAGAGTGCTTAATAGTACAGTTATGAACCTTTTACTTAGTAGCTTTTAAATTATTCTGTTTTACTTTTAAATACGTAAAAAGATGACATACAGACGCTGATACCTGAAATGGCTGAACCCAAGCTCAATAATAGCTCGAGCTTTTTGAATTTTTCTATTTAGGGTAATTCCGGGATAGATTGACCACCGGTGAGATGGACCAGCCAAATATTTAGTTAAAGCGCCTCTCCAAATACGACGCAACTATCTCAGTGAGACACTTAAAGGGATTTTGTAAGGCGTGCTACTATTTGCTACTCAAAAGACATAATAAATTTTCAGCTAATTATCATTGTTGCTGTTGGTGAATTAAATAATTTTTTCATATTGTTATAATTCTACAATTAAAAGTTTTATTTGTGACCTATCTAGTTTGAAAGATACAATCTAGGGGAACATGCAGGCTTCCAAATAACCTAAAATGGCGACGTGAAATCCACAAAGTAGAGTCAGAGTGGATTGTACTTGTCATCCGGACGGTCGGGAGATATGGACCACGCCTAGGTGAGAGAGATGGACCACGTCTAGTCGGGAGAGATTGACCAGATTTTGTGGCAATCTTAAGTCAGAGCACATAAAAACAATTTTATATATGTTAAATGTCATGAAGTAATTCATGTAAACTTAATAAATTAATTAAAATTAATTTAATTCCATGTAAGTGAATTTCAATATTCATGTAATGGAAATAAACATTTATAAATTTAATGCATGTACAACGTTTTCATTATTTTATGGTGGTCCATCTTTTCCATTCATATGGTCCATTTCACCCGGAGTAGAGCGGGTGAGGGGGACCACATAGTAAATATTTTTAAGAATCATAAAAATAATTCCTTCTCATATATGATATTCTGCATTAGGATTTTTGTAAGAAATATAATGCACTATATGCATATACTGTGAAAAGTGAAATTAACATAAATATACGACTTTTAGAGAACGAAGAAAAAACGTGGTCTATCTCTGCCGGAATTACCCTATTTGCTTTTTTAGAATCAGCGTACACCAAATTTCAATATAGGAAATTGTTGAACTAACTTAGCAGACTATTTCTGTAACACAAAAATGATTAAAAGCGCTATAATAAAGGTACATAAAACTGTTTACAAAAATATGTCTCTTTAAGTTGAGCTTTTGTAAGTACAAATTTGTTCACAAATCTTATACAGGCATAATACATGTAATCAAAACACAATTAAAGTTCAAAATAAAAGCTAGTTGTAAAAAATGTTTTTAAATGGTCAATTTGTATTCTTTAAACTAAATCGTTCATGTAAAAAAATTAGTTCTAATTGCGTAAAAATACAAGTATTAATAATTCCTCTTTTATGTGAAATATTTGATACTAAAAAATTAGAATTAGACGAAGAAGTAAATTGATAAGGCGAATACTGTCCACGTTATATGTTAAGGCTATGTTTTTTACATAAAAATCGAAATTGATATCCTCTTCTTCATTATGATGTATTCAAATTGAGGAATTCAAGAAATATAAATGTGCTAATGTACATGAATAGAGTAGCAAAATATATCTTAAAGCTGCTACTCCGAAAATGAAAAAAAAATTAATAAATCACACATTTGCTAATATCTTGCTTTAGGTTTGAATAAATTATTTTCATTTTCACTTAATGCACTAGTAGCCATTAAAACTGCTACTCCAAGAGGATGAACCCCTACACACGTGAAATTTGCAGGATAGGAAGAATATGGTTTGATATGCAAATGATTAGCTTTTCGGCGCATTCATGCAAAGCCAGTAGTGACACCTATAGCGGTTTTAAGTGAAGAAATTCAACAACAGATTTCTCGTACACAAATTGCATTCGAACATTACTGCCTTACATAAAGCTGTTGCAGTGCCTCGTGTAAGAAGGAAAAATGCTTACCAGCACTTGTCTGATTTTGATAAAGGTCGATCTGTGCCCAACCGGAATTGTGTTTTATCGTATTGCCGAATTGCTAATCGCTTCAGTCGAGATCTCATAAGTGTCTGCAGAATAAGAAATTGATAGGTTCAGGACGGTCATTCGGAACGCCGTGCTAGATCTCAATGGCCCACTGTCACTAACAGCCAGGAAAACAGAGATGTTATCCGTATGGTCTGATTGGATCGTACAGCCACGTCACGAGCCTTGAATCAAGAAATAAGGTTATTTGGAAAACAACTAATGTCTGCACAAACAATTCGACGACTTTAGCAGAATCATGGACTGTCAGCTCGGGAACCATGGGTTCTGCTGACCTTTACGGAAAATCAGACAAGAGCGCTTTCAACGACGAACCTAAACGCACCAATGACATGACGTCACCTTTTCAGATGGATCCAGGCTCAGTTTACAGCATCAAGATAGTTGCATCCGTGTTTGGTAGCATTATGGAGAACGCGCACTGCCAATGTGCATTTGACATCTTCATACTGGCCCATCACCTGAAGTGGTGGGATAGGGTGTTATTGGATTCACGTCTCGGTCACCTCTTGTTTATATATAAGGCACTTTGAACATTGGAAGAAACATTTCTGATGTTTTAAGGTCTGTAGCTGTACTTTATTCGAGTCCTGCTAAACGCTGCCTTTCAGCAGAATAATGCACGACCGTATTTGCCAATATTATATGGACCTTCCTTGCTAAAGAAAATAATCGTCTGCCGCTCTTGCCAGCTTGCTTTCCAGATCTCTCTCCAATAGATAACGTCTACCCAGTTGTCTTCCGAGCGACTAACTCGTCATCATACACCAATCACTGCGATTGACGAAATGTAGCATTGTGTTGAAGCTGGATGGGTAGCTGTAACTGTACAGAGCATCATACCATTGTCGCAATGCTCAGGCGTCTAATAGCTGTTATTGCTGTCAGAGTTGCTGGTTGTTCTCGGTATTTCTCAGACTCTCTAGCTCCAAATTTCTTGAAAATTTAACCACTTACTGCCAGTATATTGCATCTGCCTAATAAGTTTAATTTTGCTATTTACATTTCTTCCCGTTGTAGCAATTTTAATGGCCAGTAGTGTACATATATAGCAATATTATGATTTGTGTAATTTAACTTAATTTTTCTTTTGAGTAAAGAGCAATTCACTACATTTTAAATTGCATTTTTTTGAATCTTTAATCACTTCGTCATTCGTTTATATTTCAGATACCATAAGTCAAGCATCTGAAACAGGATTAGTTAGACTAAGTCATGAAGACATTAAGATACGATCTCCAGGTGATAGCAGACTTCGGCCACCAGATCAAAGAGGTCGAAATACTCCGTCTTCTCCCCATCGCAAAATATCTAAAGATCCCCTTCCTTTCAGCAGAGAAATTTCTGATACAAAGAAGTCCTCAGACGGCAGTAGAAAATTGCGAAAGGACCTCAGTCCTCGCATTATTCCTAAAGATTTAGGTGGACGGAAGTCAAAAGACAACTCAGTGTCACTTGAGTGTCCTAAAGATGCAGAGGGAGTAAAGTCTTCGGGCAAAGTTTCCTCGTCCAAGTGCAGCAACATCCAAGCCAATTCCAGTGCCTGCATTGGATCTCAAAACATATTCCATCCTATTTCTCAAATTTTAGATAAATCTGATAAAATTCAAAATACCGGTAATCACGTAAGTGATGCCCATAGAATACTTCCCACTAGTGATACTCAAGAGTCTATGGATAGTGGCATGAGTAATAGTATTACAGTTGACAAATCCAGTGACGCAACTCAAAATCCTCCAGACTATACGGATAGTATAATGACAGACAGTGATGTGTTGAAGAATTCTCATGACAGCAATGATTTTGATTGTCCCTGCTGTGACAGGACATCCACGCTAGTAGATGGTCCAATGTCTGATACTGAAGTACACGTGTTTACCACTTGTGAGGTAGTTGCTGTGCCGTCCCAAAACATCACAGTGGATTCAGAGTACGCCAATGAAAAGGTAAGACAGAAAACTGGTCTTTCTAGATTTTATAAAATATAGAAAACTTAGGTGAACGTTGGGTATCAAAAACCATGTGTACCCTGTACATTTAACTGTCAACTTAATGATGAGCAAAAAAAATTTAAAGGAAAACGAAATGACCATCATTTATCCTCCGTATCAATAACAGTATTAAAATTTTCCTTTGAAACATTTTTCTTAAAGAAATTTGTATAGCTAAGCCAAAAATGAAGTTCAATAAAATTCATTTATCAAATGAAAATTGCATGGCATCGTAGTTTTTTGGGGCATTCACATAAAACTGCAGAAAATAGGAAACATTAAACTATTAGATGAGGTCACAGTTTTTATTGATTACTTTTCTCTGAAACAAGTGTCTATCAAAATCTAACAGAGCAGATTTTGATTCTGTAGAAAAGTTTATATTTTTTAATTTAACTCTTTAAACATGTACCAAGTAAAAACTATGCATTACTATGAAATAAGTATGCAATTCATATTTCACTGCTCTTATAAAAATCATTTTAAGCTAAACCAGACTTCTTTGTAATTCGTTCAAAATATATTGATGAAATCTTAGGAGCAACAAGCATCAACAATTTTTTTCTTTCCTTTAGCAGCATAAGGTTAGGCTTCCGAAAAACTTAACCCGACAGATTTATTTTATATCACAGCAACTATTATTTCTAATACAGTTCAAGCATACAAGGTCGTTCAATCTTCGCTATTAATTTCCTCTCTTCAGAGTGTGTGTAGTGTTTGACCGGTCCGCCACATGCTGCTTCCAAGGTTGCTCAAGGTGAAGCTTTCTTGTTTGAAAGTGGAATGTGAACGGCTTTTTCTGAAAAAAAGAAAGGTTCAAGAGAGTTCTGATAACCTCTTACCAAACAGAATTATCTCATAATATTGACAGGTATTTTGAATCGTATAATAAAACGTTTAAATCAAGCAAAATTTAGAAAGATTTTTTTTCTTTTCTTTTTTTCTCACTAAAATTTTGATAAAAAGAGAAGTGTGCTAATAATTTTCTTTTTTGTTTTATTTTCAATAAGCCCAATTTTTCTTAATTAAACCTTAAATTAAATCCAAGAAAATATGGTTCTAACTGTAAAAATTAGGATAGTTTGAAACATCAAAATTCTTTCAAATTTTCATTGTAACCTTACAAAATGTATATCATTTAATACAAAATCATACAAAATGCTATATGTGCATAATATTTCTATTTTTTCACTCACGTATGCAGAATTGGTTTATATAATTTATTTATTCTTTTAAAATTAAAGAAAATAGAAAGCATTGCTTTGATCTAGGAGCACTCACCACTAATATTTTGCTTTGCTTATTTCTAGTTAAATCGAGATCAAAGCGAATAAATGATTTTATACAGCCGTCCATTAACATTTTAGGTTCATTGAACTTCTTTTGAGTAAAAGATTTAGAAAAGTAGCTTCTTTAAATTAACTAATTTACAAAATAAGACGGCAGAATCAATGTAAAAATAAACGGTGACATTCCAACTTTTCCCAGATAGAAATTTTTATTCTATCCCTTAAACTAAAATCCAACCCATAGAATTTTCCTTTTTTTCCATCAATTTTGAATTGTTGTTTATTCGAACAAAATTTGTAAACCATGAATTGAATAACGCTGTGAACTGACTGTAAAAATTGAAAGCTCTTGTTCTGGAATAAACGACTCCTTTTGACAGAAAAACTTCCATGAAACCTCGTATGAAGCCAATAAACCGAGATAGCTTTTCCGAATAAAAAAGAAAGAAAGAGTCAAATCTCTCATCAACCTCATTCGAATTACTCGGAGCATAAACACTTTGAAATCTTCCAAAATGTGTTTCTCTTTCCAAATCCGTTTTTATTCCCCCCCCCCCCCCCCCTAAAGAAAGCCGAGGTCTTTCCCACTGAGGATAACACTCACTGGCTGTCTTAGAGGATTTAAAAAAATTCTGTGCGCCGCACCCTTTGATCAGACTTTAAGATCTTTTGAAGCGAGAGAAAGTGAATGTTTCTTTCTGTTAATTAAAAAAAAGTGGATAAGGAAGTTAAGGTGAATAATACAGATATAGTTGGCGATGATGGAAGAATCTTTTTATTTTATAGCTTTTATCCCTTGTTTGTAATTTGATTTTTATAATTTTTCACTGTGAGTGTTCTGCGGAAGAAAAAATGTCCACGTTAATTTTCTCTTTGTAGAATAGTCTCACGTCTTCTCGTGTTCGAACTTTCGTATTTCATGTTCAAATTTAAAATAATTCACATTTCTACATACTGGCTTAACAAAAATAATTCAGTCTTATTCGAGTTTCGTTTGAATTTGAGTGTTTGAAGTCTAAGAGAAATTGTTTAACTATTCAAGATTGTAGGTCCCAGGCAGACAGAAATGTTCTCTGTATGTTAATAGACGTTCAGAAGACGTACAGAGAACATCTGAACGTTCTCTGGACATTAATAGATGTTCAGAGAACTTGTGCTGCTTGAGATATGTGTGGATATGTGTGTCACTGCAAATACAAACCAGAACCTGTTCAAGTATCCATTATTTGGAGGGTATTTTGTACCAATTTGTTTGTGGGTTGTGGGATTACGGCCGATTAGCTACGCGTGGGCTCTTGGCCGAAGGGTGGGGTGCCCTCCGTGGGGGCAATTACGAAATGTGCTCTTTACAAATCATCAAAATTTTATCTTATTAAATGCTGGTATTATTTCTTAAGGCCTCTTGCCCAATTGAACTTTTCCAATACTATTATATAAGATCTTATGAGAAGTATAATGCACTTGGATCAGGAGTCCTTTCTGTTGCATTTAACTAACTAATAATTATTTTGTGTGAAAATTTTAATGCGTATGCATTAATGAATAAAATGGGTGAAATTTTGGTCGTAAAACTTCAGTGAGAAATATGTTTACAGGCATGAATATTAAGCATTTATTGAAAAAAATATTTACAGCGACCAAAATAATTTAATTTTGTGTATAATTTCAGCTGAATTTAGGGTCTTATACAGTATTTTAGGTTTTCATCTTTTTACACAAAGCAAGGTGGGTGTTTTTGAAATGATTTGAACCCCAAGCAGCCGTTAGAATAGTGCCCCTGAATTTTTACGCTCAGGGCTACGATAAGATGGATGCAGTAATGGAGCAATTGCTTCTATGTACGTGAATATTCGATTTGCAAAGTAGTAGAAATTGTACTTGTTTAGTTGTATGAAAAGTTTGCTTGTCTGAATTGCATAATATAAACTTTATTTTGGAACGAAACTTTTACAATTGAACGGATCCCGCATTTTTGTATCCCAGTCGTCATTATTATTTTCATTATTATTTGCACTCTAGGGATCGTCAGATTACTCCAGAACTTAATATTAAGGATTACGATGGATCTGAGTTAACACACATGCTTATAACTAGGTACGAACCTGCAACTCAGCTAATACGGTATGCTCCACTCAAGCAGGATCTGTCTGGAATGGCCAAATTACATATAATTTAAAATTAATAAAAAATTTGTATAATAACACAGATAAATAGTACTTATTAACGAAATAATTCTTTGAGATGGTACAATAGGTCCATCCTACATCAATTACAAAAAAGTTCAAGCCTCCGCAAGAGGAGAAAGCTTGTAACTGATAAAGAGTGGACCTTTTGTATCGCCCCAACTGACTATTTTGTTGATAAGCACCATTTTTGTGTGTTATAGAAAGTTTTTATTAATTTTGCATTTTAACACGTTTTCTTGTTGAGTGTTCTTGTATGTTATTTCATGATATAGTTTGTTTTAAGCTATCTCAAAACCATCTGTCAATAATCTGAAACTATCTATTTACAATCATTGCATTTGAAATAAATGTAAGTTGCTTTCATCTTAATGCAGAGAAAAGTCGGAATAAATACTTTCAGTCTCTCTACTATCTCTTAATACTTGAAACTTTTATATGTGACATTACAAATTCTTTTTAAATTTAAGCTAAGGAAGTACGACTCATGCAATTTTACTCTGTTAACTCAGAAGATAAAAAGTTTTATTTATTTTTTCTTCCTTTTTACTTTTGTTTAAAACGACATTATTCTTCTATTATAAATCTCTAGGGATTTTATGCAAAACTTTCAGAAACTTTTTCATTCTTTTAGAAAAAGTTTAAAAAGCGGGAAAGCAGGTTTTTCGTTTTTGTGAGTTTCTTCTAAAACATTTTTCTTACTATTTTTTTAAAAGAACTCTTGACAACAGCTTCATGTCGGATTTCACAGTTTTCTTTAACACTGATTTTTGTCTGTTTTGGTAGCAGGACAAACTTTTCTTTTGTTTTCTTTTCTGTTTTTTAAATCGAAAATTTTATCCAAAAGCTCTTTCTTTTTATTTTTTTCTAAATAACCTTTTTTAAGTCACTGTTTCTTGTAAGAAAACATCCAGAATTTCATTTTAACTTTCGTTAAATAACATAGTAACGTATGTTATTTAAAACAAGTTAGTAGTCAAACCGTAGCATATGCTGAATTCCTTTTTTTTATTCTTTATGCTAAACCAAGCTCAGCTTATCATTGCTTTAAAAGTTGCAAGAAGATTTAGTTTTGCAGTGATAAGTTCATCATCTTTTGTGGGACATACTCCATGAGGTTTCAACGAAATTAACTTTTAAAAAGGATGGAGATAGTTCCGCCAGTTTTTTGGAAAGATAGAAAGTTTTGTTTAGATGTGCTGAATAGATGTGTATATTCATGTACACTGAAATTTGATTTGATTAGTACAAAATTCTGATTATTGTCATTTAAAATCTTTGTCCGGTACATTAAATATTAAAAAGCACAGATATAGAATGCTGAATCTTGGTTTTAATTGAAAAGAAATGGATTGGCATAAGCATATGGTGTTGAGCAAATATTCAGGAAATACTTAAACCAGATTCAAATGGACATGCTGTAGTAGTAAAATACAAATTCATATTATTTTTAAGACGGAAAAAACGAGCGCGCAGAAACAGTGACACAGTCGATAATCAAGGCGGATGTGAAAGGGTCCGGTGCTTGGTTTAAACCCGAGGGTAAGGCAAAGGCGGCTCCAGACTGAATACTCGGAGGGGGGTCATTAAACATTTTTCATAAGTCTATAAATTGCTCAAAATGCAAATTAAATGTGTTAAGTATGTGAATCTAAAGTTCTCACTGGAACCGCCCTTAGGGTAAGGAGCATGGTTCAAATCCAGTCGCGTTCGTTTTTCTATGGTTTTCTCCGAAACTTCGCGTAAATACGGGTTAGGATCCCTTAGAAAGTCCCCCACGATGGGCAAACCCCATCGGCCTAGATCCTTGGCTTAGATAATTGGCTGGAATCCCACAATCACAGTGTGAAATGATATGTAAAGGCAATATACAGTCTTTACATATAGTCTTCTATTATTGCGTACAGAAGAAGACTGACATAGAAATCAGCAATTGTGAGAAGTGGTACCAATTTTCCACTTTTCTAATGATTGTGATGGGATAGCCTACTTCAATTTTAAGTACCTAATAGTTCAATTACCAGTGTCACGAAATGGTTTTTTCACCTGTAAAATTTGATCACAAATCAGGTCCGAGTAAAAAAGGAGAGTTATTCATTCAGAACGTACTTAATAAGTTTTTTTATAAAAGGTGCTTTGGGCAACTTTCGGTTTCAGAAAATTAGCGAACAAGTAAAAAGTATGCATCTTTAATTGAGCTGGTACACATAAAATATGTCTTGACTCCAATATCCTCTATGTTTAAACAAAATCTCTGGATTCAAAATAAGGAGATCACTCATAGGGACAAGGTTGCCCTTCTTTATATGCGCCCCCATAATAAAAATGATCGACCTATTCGGACCACCGTAGCGACCAAGCCTACAGTAGTAGGCAGCTGACTTAGCCACTGAAAAGAAAAAGAAAAACCTCACATCTTTAATCTGCGGAAAAAGTATATCTTTTTCCAACGCACAACAGCAGATAGCCTTGGATACGCAAATCCGTATGTTAAAATGTAGGTGGCCGAACTAAGGTGGGGTTGTAAGCTGAATGCGTCCATCAGGATTTCAAGTCCTGCTTGAAAATGTTTCATCATTAATTATTTCTAACTCATGTTGTTCAATCAGTTTCTTACTTTAATATTTCCCGCACCTTGAGATTATTCCAGTCTACATGTTTTATTTCGTGAAAATTTTAAGAGAAATTTCACTCAGTTAACTTTAAACCACTTTTCGATATCTACTCAAAAATGATTATTGTCCTTTTTAAAGCAGTCTCAAGTCCAGATATCTCGCGAAATCAATTTGTGATCCATGCAATCAGAAAAATAATCCCAAGTAACAAATCTAATACCATTAGCACAAGTAAACCGCAAAGTTGGGAAAAGAAGTCCGCTGAAGCAAAAGACAGTTAAGTGACCACTGCTACAGCTTAGGCAGACACTGAAGAGGAAAACTTTTTTTCTTTTCCTGGCCTTTCTGTAACAAGCGTCCGAGCCCATTGCGATTAATTGTGTTTATCTGCTCTCTCCCTTGTCTTTGTACTTATAGGTATCCGCTGATTGAGAAAGTTTGCGGGGAACGTGCATGAGCTGAATGAACGTGTCTTGAGGTTGCATTAGTGTCTATTCTTTTTTTAAAGTTAACATTTATTTTAGCATTTATTTCGTAGAATACGTTGCATATATTTCTTCACAAATTTGTCTATATCTATATATATAGACTTTTTCTGTACATTACTTGGAATTCAAAGATTTTGCGATTTCTACCCGTTTCAAGTACCTGGGAATCCTGTACGACCCTCAAAAAAAGTTCGTCTGTCTGTCATTCTGTCCGTGACGCTTTTTTTGTTCGAGCATCACGTACAAACGTTTGATGCGTATGAAATGAAATTTTGGTGACATGATAGGTGGTCAACCAACTTAAAATATAGACATCAAATTAAAAAAAAATCTTGATTAGATTTTGAGATTTTGCGAAAATCATTTCAAACTGCTTACACTTATGTTCGCGCATCACGTAAAAATTACTGAAGCGAATGAAATGGAAATTGAGTGACAATGATAGGTGGTCACACAGCTAAAACTTAGGTATCGAATTGTTTAAAAAGTTTGATTAGAGTTTGAGATTTTGCAAAAATTGTTCAAAATATGAAAATATTTATCGATTACGTATAAATCACTGAAGCGAGTGAAATAAAATTTAGTATCGTCACACTGGTGGTCACTTGAACTCTTTGCGTCAAACTATTTTAAATTTTTATAGACTTTAAAATTTTGTGAAAATTCAGTACATGTTTGCGTTATTCCTTCCATTGACACCATTCAAAACTGACTCGGTGGATGATCTACTCTCATATTTTTAAATTCTTGATGAGTTTTTAAAGTTCTCCTACAATCCACTTCTATACTAAATTCTCTGTCATTCCCGAAAATCGATTGGGCAATAATAATGCTTTGTGAGAATACAAACATTAGGCTCCATTAATAAAATAGCGCTAAATATCGCCAAGCCTGGCAATTTCTGACAAAATATTTCCAAAAATGAGTTTAAGAACTAAACCAGCAAAGCTATATCGCTAATTCTTGGCGAGAAACTGCCAACGCTAATGTAATCTCATGGGAAAATTAAAGGTTTCTATTTCGCGCACTAGTTACCAATTTACATGAAAAAAAATTGAAAAATTTAATTATTTGGCGCGCAGAATATAAATTTTAGAATAAATTAAACCTCAGAAGAGCAAATAATACTAAAAAAAATTGTAACGATAAAAAGATATAATCATAATGTATTTTTCACTAGTTTTTTGATTTAAATTGACATCAGCAGCAAACCTCAAGTATTACATTAAATAAAATCCCCTAAATTTGTTAAAAGTCAAACTTTCGGCCATGGTCGTGGTATACAAGAATATAATTTAATATGTCTTAAAACTTTTCTTTAAATGTCGAATAAAAAAGTACCAAAACTAGTAAATAAATCATTTCGTGTTGAAACATTATGCTTAGATGATCGAAATTTTTTAATTTATTTTACATTATTCTACTTATAAAATCTTCAAAAACAGTCTAAAATGCTCATTTTTTTCAGTAAAAATTAAAGATCGCAGTTGTAAACACATTTTATCAAAAGAGCTTTTCAATACACTTATCCACATTTTGTCGCAAATTCATCCGAACTAATCGGACAGCTAACTCCAGGAATGGCATGTTATTGAATCCGTGTTGATTTATGTGTCAAACTTATCGTAAAGATATCGTAAAACTGACAATCGCTTCCCTTTTCGTTGATAAATAATGTTTAATTGCACGTCATGGTGGGAGGTGATAAAGCTTTAATATTTGTCCCAAATCGGATGTGATTATGCCTAATAATAGCATGTCACAACACAAATAGTACAGGTTTCATTAAGTAAAGCAAGTTCATAATTTTATGGTTTGTGAGGACAAGCAAAAGTTTTCGTAGTAATGTTGATGTGTTTGGTGAAAGCTACGAAGGATAGTACAGGGTTGTCCAAATTAAACTTCCCCAACTCAGAGGCCTGTGCAGGATGTTGTATGGGTCATAATGTGATGAAATTTTGAAAATAGACACTTCAGATCACGCGCTCGTGATTTATTAAAAAAAAATAAATTATTAGTACAAGCAGTTGCCGATGGTGGAGCTGTAACACTAGTAATTTGCATATTGCGACAACGTGATTTGCCGAAATAAAGCTTTTACGCAACGTATGCAAAAGACAAGCCCTACAAAAGTGGAAGACAGGCGCTGCACAGGCAGTTGTTTCCAGCTCGCTGATGCACAATGGAGACTTTTAAAGACAAAGCTCTGTTACTGAAACTTTTCTACCAGAATGGCGAGAACTCCTGTGCTGCGATAAGAGCATTCCGTCGGTTGAAGAACTTACGGCGAGGACCAATGACACCATCGCGCTTTACGAGACATGATGAAGAAGTTCGAAAGAACCGGACAGCTGGGAATTTTACCAGGTAGAGGACGACATGTGGATTCTGCACGCGTACAAGACGTTGCTTTGGCGGTCGTGGACGACACTAGCCATTCGACACATGGTGTCGTCTGTGTGCCAACTGTATCTCGTGCTGTTGATATGCCCTATTCGACCACGGCACACATATAGAACATCTGTAGAACGTCTTGTTTATCTGCAGCGTCACCTATCGGCAACTTCTTGTACTAATAATTTTTTTTTTAATAAATCACGAGCGCGTGACCTGAAGCGTCTGTTTTCAAAATTTCATCACCTTATGACCCGTACAACATCCTGCACAGGCCTCTGAGTTGGGGAAGTTTAATTTGGACAACCCTGTATAATGAAAAAATTGTTTCAATTTAGTACTCTTGCACTAAAATGTGCGAACAATAGTAAGATGTTAAGGCATTTCAAGAATATAGATTATGAAACACTTTACAACACACACATACGCAAGCACAAAATGCTTGTACTTGTACTAAATTTGTACTTGTACTACCGAATCGCGAAGGAAGGAAATAAAAAAAAAGGATATAAGTTTTCTTTCATTTTAAAGTAGAGAATCAGTATAAAGCCATTTTTTTACAACTATCTAAAACTGAATGAAAATCTTTAAAACGTCTCGTAACACATCTACAAACTCCATGTATACGATATCCCTTCCCACCCGCACCCTACCCCCCCACACACAAAAAAAAAAAAGGAACGTATTACATTAGACGATAAATAAAACTGAATTAATGGTTAAATAAGAGTTGCAAGTGTGTAAGAATGCATTATAATAAAGTATGTCACTCAAAATTAATAAATACAAAATTATTTCCGTCCTGGTCAACTACTCTTCCGAATTTCTCCTACTTCTGTTCTTTACTTCTTAAATAGGTTTTTCCCTATATAAATATTGACCCCGTTGGACCAATCTCTGCCCCGTTGATTACACAAGGATATTTTCTTTGGATGCGTTTTTTTTCCTCCCCGCACTGCCGAGGAGAATAATTTCGTCTACTCGAGTAGCAAAATTAGACTAGGATACTTCTTTCTGACTCTGGGACAGTGGAGCGGATGTATCATGAGAAAAACTTTTTCTTTTCTGTCTCTTGTAACTGCCTGACTGCAAGTATTCAGGTGATTTCGATTAATTGGTTTTTTGTATTGCTGAATCTGGGTAGAGATAGGAGAATAACTTTTTGCACAAAAAAAGATCTAGGAGTTTTCTCCAAATTGCACTTTCAGAAATTCTAAACTGTTAGATTAAAAATTTTTGATAATTCATCTGAAATTTTACTAGGAATGTTTTCCAAAAGAAAGAAAAAAAATTTTTTTTTGAAAATATTTTTAATATTTTTAGAGTATATGTTAAATAAGCAAGTGCTGCGTTTTATCCATGCCCTTGTTCTCTCTTTTTCTCTCTCTCTTTCTCTCTCTCTCTCTCGCTTTTTTTTCCTTTTTTTTTTTTTTTGTTACTGATTCAACAGTTAGCCAGCAAACATTAAACAATGATATATTTTACTCTTTAATGTCTAGTTATTATTATTATTATTATAAACATTAATTGAAGGCAAAATTACTGCTGAGTGGTGTAAGTAAAAATGTACACAAATATAAGAAAACTTTTTGAACGTGTATGATGAAAAATTTTTAAATAAAATATGTTGCATTTTTCTCTCTACATAAACTGTAAATTTAAGTTTTATTTTTATGAAAAATTAAAATTACATCATTTGGATAACAACCTTTCTCCCCTTTTTGATGTTCCTTTTAGAACTACACGACGGAAAGAAATAAGAAAAGTTTTTTAGAAAGACTAAACATTGCACTGAAATATATTTAGTTCCTTTTACTTTCAGAAGCTACGTACGTCGCAAAAGTTAACGAATACCACTTATTTTTGTAAAAATTCGATTTAAAACTAAATTTGAAACTAAATGCATTAAATATACACCAGGCATTGGAAGTTATACTGAAATTTTCCCAGTTTGCCATTTTACCTTAAATTTTGCAACTAAAAGTAAAAGTAACTGGCAACCAATGAAAAAAATCCAATTCTCTTTAGTTAACGTGTCGGAATTTCACCCCTCTCTGACGCTCATTTCTTGTTTGTAATGTTTCTATCTACAAAAATTGGCTCTATTCAACCAATCTTCCCTGTTGATTACACAAGAATATTTTTCTTGCGTTCGCCATTTTTTCGTGTGCATACCCTCGAGAAATATTTCACCTACTCGAGTGGCGAAATCCAACGAGGATCATTCCATCAAACTTGGGGACTAGTAGAGTGGGCTTCCGTAGACAAACATTCTTTTTTTTTAATCTTTTTTTTTTTTTTGTGGTAACTGCTGATTACACGTATTCATCTGATTTTTTGAGTTTTATTAATACTTTTTTTTTTTTTTTCGTCTTGGTGTGTGGAGGAAAAGCAAACTTTCCCAAGTCGCAGTTTAACTCAAAGGTTTGAGAAAAGAAGGGGGGGGGGGAGGGACAAAACTTACAAGAATCGATGGGAGAAACATTTGTTTTCGGCATTTTTGGAATCTCAACATCTAAAATTGTATACATTTTTTATTTCCTTGTTTTTGAAAAATACATCGGACTTTTGAGTTATCAAAAATTATTTCTGGAGCGTAAAAATGGAAAGATGCAAGAAAAGTAGAATTCGCAATGAAATTTTTGCTATGTATAAATTTAAAGGTGCTAGGTGGATATCTGATTTAGCCAGTTTCGTACTATTAATTCATGCAGGATACTGATTTTTTCTCCATCATTTATATGTTTGCTAATTTCTTTTTTATAATACGTAATTTTTCACAGATTGATTTAAACCCACTGTAGATGATAACCACTTTGTAATTGCAAGTATCGGAATGCACCCCAAAATAATGAAGTTGTGTAAGCCTTCTTTTCTTCGAATTAAAATTTATGCATGACCTTTAACAGGAAATGTTAGCTTTTGTATTCAGTATTAGTTTACTAATTATAAGAAAATATAACACTGAATGAAGATTGTTCATTTACAAGTAACTGTGAACAAAAGTTTGTTATATAATGTGACTGATTTCTTTTTTCCGCACTCAAATTTTCAGACTTCTTTTTTTTACCCCAGTTAATTGCACTTCATCAATAAAAGTTATAACACTATAAAGTATTCAATAAGACTATATATTATAAAGCTATAAGTTATTCAATTTCAGTATAAGTTAATAAATTAGAATTGTTTAAAATCTAGAGCCTTTTATTTGCTTTCTAACAAGTCTGTATGAAAACATGTAACAAAAATTTTGTAGAAGATAAGCATCGCCTATCTTTTCTAATCCTGCATATGATTTTTTAATTTAGAAATAACTTATAAAATTTCAATATTTGAAAAAACTGTTATAACTGCATTGCATCATCTGTACGTTGCATCATCATCATCATCGTCATCATTACAGATGAACGCAAAATATTTTTGAGTAAATATAAATGTGATGATGAATGTTTTATTACGCAGTTCTTTATAAGTATCATCATTAGAAAATATTACTTATTTGAATGTCGCAAACCTTTTAACATAAGTACTTTATTGTCGCAGATATAGTGTGGATATAATGCTTGTGATAATATACGACGGAATATATTTTAACTTTAAATCAAATTACTTTTAATAAACAAAAATGAATAACTAACACTTTATTTATATTCAAACTTAGGGAAAACTACCATAGTTAGCTTATCAAAATGCAATATAATTTTTTAAATGGTTGATTGGTATTTAAAAAATAACAATCACAATTTTAAATTTCTGCTTTCTTCACATAAAAAATTCTATCTTATCTTCTGCTAGCGATTTTTGAAAATCATCATGATGTACTTTTTCCTATCTCACTTTGCGTTTATAAGCACAGAGCTTCTTTTTCGATTTTTATTTACGTCAGGAAGCTGCGTTTTGAGTTGCAAGGCTTCTTATTCCACATTGACAGATCCTCAAATGACTAGTAAAATCCTCAATGGAGGGGGATTCTAAAGAACAAAATCCCCTTATTTCTCCATAAGAGTACACATGTCAATTAGTTTCGTTTCTTCCTGTCTGTTTTTTCTTTTCTTTCTTTCTTTTTTTTTTTTTTTTGGTTAACTTCCAATCAGAGTTTTATGTCGCTTTCATATTTCCACTCATAGACAATTAGGGGGTTATATAGTATGTTCCCCCCTCCTTTTTTTTTAAGACTTAGAATTTTCAATGTTGTAATACAAGAGTTTTCTTTCTACTGCAAGAACAAAAAGAAAACATGTAATATTTTGACATGAAATGAACATAATGATTCTTGCATTATATTTATTCATATAACTTCAGCAATAAAACAAATAAAAAAAAAAGCCGACCAATAGCCGAGTGCATAAGATGCTGAACATTGATAGATCGCTGAAGTGTGATGGTCCAGGAGTATGGGTAATTGCGCGGCTGTCGATCTAACGGTCTGCAGCTTTGGGCGATTTTCTCCAGATGTAACACGAACACGCATTAGAACAGTTAAAAAAAGTCCTCGATCCAAGGAATTCGTCTCTTTGGAAGATAGCCCTAGTGTGCTTCACTTTAACTAAACAACAACAAAAAGAACACACATATATATATAACTCGGCTGTTCGAGCCTCGTCAGGGGGAGATCCCATGAAACCCTTTATTTTTTTAGTTTCATTATTGCCATATTAAAACGATATTAATTGACTATGTCATTTTATCTCTCACCCTTCGTGTATTTCGCCCGGTAACCCTATGTTGAAATTTTTATGATTGTAACCTATTTATAGAAAAATACATCTGATGCATATTCTACAGCTTAAGAAGTATTGTAACAATAGATTAAAGCTGTTGTGAACTAATAGTATTTAAATATATGTAAAATTATGTCGCATTTTTGGGACACATTTTTCGGGCAATTTTCAATAAAGGGGGTGAGAGATAAAATGACATAGCCATTAATATATATATATATTTATTTGCATTCATTCTTAAATCACAAATCGTTGTAGAAAAATATACAAGGAGTTATTACTATAAGGCTATTTATCACTAAATACATAGTTTTGGTAATCAAGCATCTAACATTCAGCTACAATATACACCTGGTCTTTTTGAGTTTATTAATTTATCATTATTGTTTTTTTAACATGTCAACGGATATGCAACAAAATGTGCAACATGAAAGTAAGCAGTCTCATCACGTAGCGCATATAACCTTAGCCTTCTGAAGTTTATCGAGCGCACTCAGGATTTTAGTGGGAATCTTCTGTACTCATAATAAGTGGAAATGCAACAGAAAAAAAATATAACTTTACAAGCTTTTGATTAACCAACAAAACTGAAGGCGTGAAGTACAATTTTGAGCAGTATCTTTTTTTTTAGAAAATACAATTCTTTAATCTGGAGTTCAAGGTCTGAAATTTTCTCTGATCTTGTACTTTATGTTATTTGTTGACTGTATATGGCGATAAATAAGCAAATAATGTGTTGGTTGGATTGAGTCTTGAAATACGTGATGATTTTGAACTAATCAAATATTTTTAAAAATAATTTTTATTCACTTTTAAGAATACTATCTAGTCGGTAGATAAAAGGTTAAGGCAGACTATTAAATATTTGTGTAAAGAAAAAGTGCAGCACAGTAAAATCGCAAACTAAAGGAGAATTTTTAAATATTTCATCCGTGTGCACATTACCTTGTGAGCAGATAGAAGTGCCCTATACTAGAATTATTGCCCTCCGCTCTGCCAGTCACGTAGATTCTGAAGACGGATTTGATGTCATTATTTCTCCCTATTACCGATACGTGTACCTACACTAGTCTGTTGGATAATCCCCTATATACAAGAGAAGCAAAAAGGGACCTGGTTTTCTATTAAGACCACAGAATTGGACCCGAGAGAACTTGAACAAGTGCGCTCAAGCTCATTCATTTTGTGTGATAAGCAGGAAGGTGACACCTCAGCTCTACTCGATCTTTGTCCAGTACTGTAGGAGGATTAATCAAGTCTTTTTTTTTTTTTTTTTTTTTTTGTGCAGGTCTTTCATTTCTGCTGGGACCTGCCGTTAATTACTATATCTTGAAGTTATTTCTTTTAATAATGGTTTATACAGCGCATTAAAATGGTTACACAATAAGTATATTTAATGAAAGTTTGGATAAATAAATGTTTATTAAAGATTTTCCCTATACTTATTAATAGGCATTTTTTAATTGTAAAGATTATGTCATGTTAATTGAAGGGACGGCGAGAAAATTGGTGCTTGCTTCATTTGTTTTCACGTTTTCCTCACCAAACTATCGCTTGAAGAATTTATTTTATTTTTGTATTTGTCGGCATTAAACAATCAATTTAGTTACAAGTTTGTTCTGCTAAATTATGACTGGATGATTTGGAAATGGATTTATCATGATCAATGAAGACATTTATTCACTTGGCTTGATTAATACACCATTTCAGAATAAACTCTATATTTTGTGCTTCCCACTATCTATATTATGAATAATGATTTGATGTTTTGTCAGATAAGCTTTGTATTTTGATGAAACTTCATTAAACGTCACTTTTTCAGGGTTGGTTCATTCGGGCACCATTCGGGCAGTGTTCTTCCCGTACTGATGCCAGTACTGATAAAAAAATACTCTGATACCAATTTACAAATAATTGAAAGTTTTTACTGGAAATTATGTTCTAAATGAATGAGGAAAAGAAATTCTTATTTTTGTAATATTTCATAAACAAGTAAATACAGACGTGAATAAAAAAGAGGTATATATTTAGAGTAACAAAATGACCTAGCAAGTCATAAAAATCGATCTGTCCTTTTTTTGGTAGAGTTTTGCTTCTATACTTCATTATTAATTCAAGTCTTGTACTTTTCAGAGCTGAACATATAATGATTCCTTAACAATAGTGTTGCGTTGTGCATAGGCAAAGTTACCCAAGGGTTATTTTCTTAGTGAAGAGGGGTGCCGTGGTTTTAGGGCTTTTTTAAGGGTTTCTAACACATATTCACGTTACATCTAAAGAAAACCGATTGAAAATCCAGACCGTCAGATCGCGTAGCAGCGCGGTAAGCCAGAACGCTGGACTTTCACATTTCAGCCATGTACTATGTCCAGTGTCTTATGCACTCGGCCATGACGCAGGGCTTACAACAGTTCTACCTGCTTCGGAAAGCTAATGCATCCAGAGAAATTTGGTGAAATCTTTTATCGTTAGGGTCTTTGAATATATGCATTGTATCAACATCACATCTCCCTGTAAGTGCAGTAATTTTACGCAACTGCATGCAGCTCCGCTTTCTGCGTTACTTAAGGCCGTCGCACGTGTAAGAAACAATCGGTCTTTCTTCTTTACGATAATGCGGACATTGGAGAGGTACTCATTCTGGGCGCAAATATCGCTCATTATTTCGATGCCTTGCTGCGATGAGGCCTTCAAGAGGGATCATTTCAGTCAGGTTTATTGCTTCAGTTCTCGGTTTAGAAGGGATTTAGCAGTGAAGTATGCGTGTAGCGCAAACCTTTTTTTATGCGTAAAATGACAAAAACAGAAATAAAAATTATATTGTACAGTGCGCACCGGTTATAACGGACCTGGGATGTACTATCTGTTATAACGTACCCAAAGGCTAGGTCTCGATTGAAGTCCTATATTTGTAATGTTATTTAACTTCGGTTAAAACGTACTTAACAAAAGTACGTACTTCGGCTATAACGTACTTTTTATACCATAGCCAAAAATAATATTTTGCTTTTCTTAAGCATTTTATTTCCTTTTTATCGGAAATTTCAGTTCTTTCAAGAACACTCGTTGTCAGTTTTCAGATTCTCTAGAGAGATGAATTGTGTATGAATGAAGGGAGCTATCCTTTATCTTTTCCCCTGCTAGGCACGGCTAAGAACAAGACCATTGTTTTTTTCTTTGTCATTCATCAATGCAAATGCCTTTTGAAAAGCCCTATCTATAAAGATTCTGATGATAGTGAAGAAGAAACAGAGGAGCCTATACCAAGTATACCCGATGCATTAAATGATGCAAAAACATATCACGATTTTTTGAATGCCGCAATGATGATGCAGAGACTCTACAAAAGTCTATTATGAATATCCAAAACGGTATTTTTAAAGTAGCATCTGCTCATTTAAAACAAAAGAAAATTACAGATTATTTATCGCAATAAAATTGTAATAAAGAATTTTTTCTGTCTTTTATTTAACTTAAATTTTAGAAAATCAGACTTTTTTAAAACTCATATTACAGTGAAATTATGAGCCCACTTTCCTTTTTTGTGTAATATTGAATCATACCGGCGGCATTGTTTATAACGTACTTCGGCAATAACGTATTACTTTTTAAGGCCGTGAGAGTACATAATAACAGGTGTCTACTGTAATATGAACATTACGGGTGGTACAGAAGGTGCACCCTTCTTCGGCTGCAAAAAGCTCGGCTATAAGGAAAAGTGAGAATTCACTGAATGGGTCTTTTCTGTTACCCGAACGATTGCGCTATGGTATATTCTTTATTTACGTGTGTTATTTTGTAAAATTCATAATCAATTTTAGCCTTCAAGTACCATTTTTTAACGTTCCAATTACTGGAACATTTTTTTTTATTATCCCCCTCTGCCTCCCCCCACCCCGAAAAAAAGTTCTTGGGATTGAATTGTCAGCTTTGCAGGATAAAAACAGCATACAAGGGATAATTTACCATTTTCCAATTTATGACGTATTTGTTGACACCGTTTGTTTGTTATATCGACAATTCTCTATCTAAGTTATGCAAAATACCAATGCGACAGGAAATTACTAAAACTGGTTAAAAGGTTATAAAGTCTTTTATTATTATTATTATTATTTTTATAGAAAATTTATCACCCGATCCATAAAGATTTACACAAAACCAACTTCTTTAAATTATGTAGCCAGAAACTTCAAAAATTTTTTTTTCTCATTTTATTATTTTTTTCAGTTGGAGGGGTTCAGTTCAATAATATTTTTCCAAATTCTTTTACTACATATTTTGCAGTTTAAGCACAGTTCCGGGAAACGGTATGTTTGTGGACTTTACTGTTAATTGCTTTCTGCTTTAAGTTTTTTGAAAAGATTTTTACCAAAATTATCAGTTGCAGCCTAATGACTTTGAGTCAGTGCGCTATCACAATTATATTGAAAGATGTCTTAGGATCTTAAGCAACTTGTGAGCTTAAGTCCCCTGAAACATTCTATTTTACTTTGTTTAAAAGTACCCCACTTATTTATGGACTAGCATTTTTTTTTAATTCTGAGACAAAGTAATATAATTTTTTAAATACTTTTTTATCCGCCTTTTTACAATGTATATATAAGGACGAAAGCGGTTTTGACAGAAAGCGTTTCAATATTTTTTTTTTCTTTCTTGATAATGACCAGATCTTTTCTTCCACAGAGATCTATTCGCACTAGAAACGTCCATCTTGACGGGCATATACCATCTAGTTAAAAAATAATGGGGCAAGGAAGAGAATTTTAAATTTCGAACCTAATACCATTCATCAATTCGTCGCGCGGTGGTCGTGCCGTGAAACCACCTTATTTCAGTGCTTTCATTGCTAGCCCCCCCCAAAAATATAGTTAAATGTCTGGTATATGTTAAACATGGTTATATGTTAAATGCAGCCATCTGTGTCAGGAAACTTCGTTAGTTCTGTAACGCCAGATGGGCAATTCGATCAACCGCCATGTTTTTGGTAGTTAAACGGATCGAATGCTGAACTTTTTCTGCGTTCGGCAGTCTACGCAGAAGATACTTGCTCTTCAAAGGGTTAAAATAGTAAATTGAAGTAAAACCTGCCAACCTATATTGCGTAGTAGACAACCTGTGACAGCAAGGAAAATATTCTTGATACGTCGCCGCACAGAAGTTGCTCGGTGGATTCTGGAATTACCCCCCCCCCCCCCCCAACTTTGCCGTAAAGCAATCAGGAATTTACCTGCCGTACTTGGAATTCGATGACAACCCTGATGAGGCCTCTTCACAGCACGGCGTTCGAATAACCAACGAAATTGAATCAGGAACTAGCGCGGATCGAATAGCAACATTACCATACAAGTGAATGAACTTGCCGCCTGCCTCTTCCCTGCATCTTGTAGCAGGTGCCCACTTAGTTATACAGAACATTTGTAATTCAAGCTTGGAGGACTAATTCACGTGTAGAGCAAGAATATTGACGCAAGGCTTCATTGCGAGGAACAGTGCCCATGTATTAGAACGATGAATGGAGGTATACAGGGTGATTTAAAATACGGGACAGAAATGTATAGGATGGTACAGGGAACAAGAGGATTCAGAATCGCATAGCAATGTCGGGTTTCAAACGTCGTTTTCACGTACCTGTCAGTAATCACTTTGGAAAAAGTGTTGTAGCGTTTCTTAATGGAGTTTCATAAACCGACATCGAGTGCCATATCACCGTGTATAAAGAAAAAAGGAGTTGTAAAAGCATTCTCAAAACGCTCAAGATGTGCAATGTATTTTTTTATTTGTAAAGTATGTTTTTATTATTTTTCTAGTGGTCAGTAAATGTGCAGTCACGGACTACTTCTTTATATTTTTTTTAACTTCTGTTCTAGTTTTATTTAACTGTAAAATATAGCATTAAATTTATAATTATATTTTTCTCTGAACTACATAAATAATTAAATCAGACTTTTAAATTTAGTGCAAATATCAAAGTAAAACACACACGGTAGTTAACTTTCATTATTTTATTATTAGCAGTACAAAACTTTAAAAATATTACCCTATGAAATCAATCAAATCAAACGGTTTTTTTTTTAAATTAATTTCTTCTTGAAATTTATTCATTTATATTTAACTTATCATTTATTTATCAGCTTGTGTGTAACACCACACGCAAGCATTTTTTAATTGACGTTGGGATAACATTAAGTTTGAAAATTCTTTTATGATTCACTTAGAGCTCAAACAGCGGTTGTCTCCAGATGTAACGTGAATACGCGTTTGAACCCCTTAAAAAGTCCCCCTTTCCAAGGCACCTCAACTAGGCAGATTCCCCCGTGTAGGTTTACCTTAACACAATGCACTCTCTTAAATAGTTATAAATATGCACCATACTATTGCAGTCTATTTAAATTGTCATTTAGATTTGTTTTTAAAAATAATGAGATTAAGCGATACTTCCAACGAACATGGGCGCCGGCAGAATATTTCCCAGGGGGGGGGGGCAAAGACTGCTCAAGCGGGGTGCAAAGACTACTACAAAGTATGCTGGAAAGAGCAAAAAAGCAAAGGAAAAAAACTACATACAAAAATCCAGGGGGGCTATTCCCCCCCTTGCCCTATGCTGCCGGCGCCCATGCCAAAGAATGATCATTGTTTGACCGTAGTGCAAAGGGGCTCTTTTTGTGTAGCTTTCTGTGCTCTTATAAAAAGTCTAAATAAATTCCATTTTCAATAAAGAATCTTTCATAGTAAACGTAAATGATACATTTAAATTAAAACATACACGAAAGGTGTTAGTTTTACTCTAAATCTATGATTTACTGTTAAGAATACGTACTAAAATTAGAGCATAGATGTAATAAAGTCCAAACTCTTTTCGATAATATTTAAAAAAATGTTAATTTACTCACAAGAAATTTTTATGAAGATCAATTTAAGTTTATTTTAATCCAGATGTCTCTGACTGAATAAAAGATTCTTCTAACAAATGTTCTTCGGACTGCTCGTTATGTTTTGATTAAGTAAATAAACAAGTGTTTTCATTTCTGAAATGCACTTGTATGTGCTACAATTTCTTTCTTTCTTAATTTAATTTGAAAAAACGCGTATAAACAAGGTCGACTGAAAAAATCGATCCGTCAACCGATTACACATAATTAATGCACAATGATCTTCAGATTTCTTTTCTTTGCATCTTATATGGAAAAGAAACAAGGTAACCTTAATTACATATGTGTTTTTAAAATTCAAAACATAATAAAAGATCTGTTAGGATTCCGGCATAACGCACAAAAGTAAAGTATCTCTATTGTCATTTAAATTATTTACAGATTGTAATTACAGCCTTTTAATAATTCAATTTTACACAATATCGAATTTTCAGTTGCATGAAGCTTTCGGTAGTTTAATTAAAAGAACGATATTATTTTTTTTCTTACGTAAGGATTCTTTATTCATTCGCTTTAGTGCGTGGAGATTAATTCTATAACAGGGGAAAACAATGTATCAAAAATCTAATGTTTTTGCTTAAAATGATTAAAATTAAAAATTACTTTCGGGCCGGCAGTTTCAGATGTTTCCAAGTCTTCAATATTCTGTGAAGATTGCAGACGTAGTATTTATTTATTTATTTTTTCTTTCTTTTCTTAAAGCACAAGTATAATTCTTTTGAAGAAATATGATTAGAAAGAACTCGCATTATTTTTTTAATACTTTCTTAAAAAGTGTTTTCTGCTTGTTTAACTTAACATACTTAAAATATTTTTCTTAATGCTTTTCAGTTTAGCAATATGGCTAAACAATTTTACGTGACTGTCACAACTTTTAAGCCTTTTCTATTGTATTTTTTTTTCAAGCATTTCCTCTTCCCGCCTTCTTTAGGACGTATGAGCCCAGGAAAACGTTTATCGAAACAAAACATTTTTCGATACAGTTTCAATGAGTTATTTTAACTAACGAAATTAATTAACTAATTTTTTTCCTCTTCACTATTCATCTAATGAAATAATTACTTACTGTTTGTTTTAAATAGTAAAATTAATTACAGAAAACATTATCATAAGACCTACTTTGGCTAATATATGACCGAGAAATGTTTGTGTGAGCTTAATGTATTATGATTGCGATTTGTAGTTTTAATGTTTAACTACTTCTACTTACTTAAGGCTTTTTATTCTATACCCCAGTAAAAATAACTCATTTTTAGAAATGAAGAAGGCCTTGTATATAAAAAAACAGCTATAGGTGTTTACCAATATTTATAAATCGTAGTGCCAATGTGGTTATTGAGCCAGAAATTAAGTCTCAGGAACGATGGAAAATGCCTAGAGTTGGTATGGGGTCCACAGAAATAATGGTGTTCAGGAGGAGGTTCTCGAATTGTATAAATTTAAGAACCCCAGCTTTAAAAATGTTTGCTACAAAGTATATCACTCTCTGATTCAATTATTATATAGTTGGCGCCATTAAGCGCTAATGTCTACGGTTTGGTCACCGTGCAAATTGTATATGATTGTCATATGTAGTATTTTGTTTTTGCAATTAATTTAAATTATGGTTAAGTTTTTTCTCAAAATGACCCTTGAATGACATGTCGCATTCCTTTGGAACATCCATATAGAACAGACTCACACTTTACATTTAAAATAATTTTTTAAAAAAGGTGTTATTTATGTACTAAGTTTTTTTCCCCCACGTGTTTTTAGTTAAATTTTTCTGTTGATTCAGTTCAATGTGTCACCTAATGTTTTTGTGTTGACTAGTACATAACGAATAGTACTATGTTGTTGTAAGTACATCTCATTCCAATGAAAGCAGTGACAAATATACAAAATTATCGATACAGAAATAAACACGTAAATAAACATATAAGATAAATAAGTTGTTGAATTCAAATTATCTTTATTTAGATTGTCATGGAGTAGTAATCTTGGCCTGACTTAAAACATGTGTGTGTCAAACTCGAATTTCATATTTCTCGATGAAGTTCAAGAAGTTTCTCATCTTGCTTCGGTTTCAGTCATCCGTGTTCTTTCGAATACTTCCAAAAACTGAATATTTTCTTCTCCATTGCTGTTTCTGTTTAGGAAAAGAAAGGGTATTTAAACAACATATTTTGGTCAGAAATGCAATGGTCGAAGAAGTTAAAAAGGAAAGAAAAAAACTTAATCCATTAATTCTTCATTTTACTCTGAAGTTGTCTGCAGTTACTCCATTAATTGTGTAGAGATCGAGAAAAGAAATGATAGCTTCTCGTTTCCCGGCTTCCAAAGCTGTAGTAGCTACTGATGAAATTCATCCTTATTGCTTTGATTTATGTAGCATTTCCCACTTTATGAGAACTGAAAAAGCTGTCTTCATTGGATTTAAGTTTTTATATATACCATATATATTATACACAAAGCTACGAGAAACTTACGACGAAAATTCGTAATTTTTCCGTTGCGTTTCTGCTAGTGGAATTTTTTAAAACAACAACAATAATTAAATATATATTCTGTTTGATGTGTAATACTATCAAAATAGTATTAAAAAACCCCAAAGAATAAAGAAAGGAAAGATGGCAGCTATATATGTAGCTGTCGGATCTTCAGAACCCATGAATCCTTTCGTCACGGGTTCGATTCTGTCACAGTAAAAGGAATTTATTATTTGAAGCTGTTGGAAGCCTTGTAGTCCAGTATGTTTGTGGATGAAATATTGAGCAAGATTCGAGAATGAACACTGGGAAGATTAATGGGCACTTTGTTCAGGGCATAAGAGGTTGATATAATGATGGGAAACAATTGTTATAGCAATACCATGACGGATTTTTACAGAACTTCGTTTTCATGATGGGATATTTTGACCTGTAGGGTTTATGATCGTCCACTTGCATAACAGCTATACATCGAATCTAATATTTGAGTTATTTTCGCTTTTTCTTTTCACATTCAAGGTTTCATAAATCATATTCAAGGTTTTCTATAATAACACAGTACTTCTATTTTATATTTCTAAATTTTGAAACAATTATTAGTAGCCGTATTAAAGTAAAAATCTACTATCTTTGAATTCATGAATCTCTAGGCAGACAATTGACACACTAATCAATAATGCATAAGCAAATTGAAATAGTTTTGTTACCGAGACAGATATTTAATAAGTCTACTTGTTGTAAATAAGTTGCAATATTATAATGATTAGGAAAATGTAACAAAGTTCATAGTTATATAAAAATAAATATATTTTAAAATGGCTAAATTTTAAAAGTATTTTTATGAATAAATATTTACACTATAGTCTGATGTTCAAAACAAATCAGCTAATTTAAATTACAATCAAACTAAAACATATGAAAATTATCGTAGCTTTCATAAAATGACTAACTGAATGTAAGAATTAATTTCAGTTGAAAAGAGTTGTGCATTACAAATTATTAATATTACTTGGTGCAATCTTATATTTTTAGTATTTACATATTTATTTAAGTCATCTTGTCAAGAATATATATTCATTGCAATAACTTTATCTTTTCCATGACAACAAATAACAGTGGGAAAAAGCATCCCCCGCAGATTTCATTATCACTCCTTTTAACCCTTTAACGCGCAGTGTTCCCGCTTTGGGAACACCAAACTCTGACGTTTTGACCAGTCACGAAGAATAGATTTGATTTCTATAAAAATAGTTGCGAGTGACATAGCTCCACGAGAATTCTTTACTTTTTTAGCAGGTCATTTCCCGTAAAAAATGGTCACGATTATTTTTAACAGCACTGACATCTTCTGAAAAATGGAAGAATGCGAGAACAGCTGGATAGATTGCCCAATGCTGAAAAAAGGGCAGCCGTTGCCATCGCTCGACTTAACTACCAGCAAGATGGCGGACGATCGAAACGTTCATCGCGTGCCAGAGATCTAGAGACCCTTTTTTGACGACAGCTGGCTGTGCGGCACAGCCAGCTGCCGTCAAAAAAGGGTCTCTAGATCTGTGGCACGCGATGAACGTTTCGATCGTCCGCCATCTTGCTGGTACTTAAGTCGAGCGATGGCAACGGATGCCCTTTTTTCAGCATTGGGAAAGGGTTGCGCCTCAAAGGGTTAACAAAAAGCGTCTCTAAAAGTCTTGTGCCACCAGCCATAAGAAAAAAAAAAACAAATGACTTAAAATCGTCAAGCCAATTTCCACTGTTCCCTTCACAATTCCTCGATCGTCTGAGCCTTCTGAGTTCGTACTCCATTGATACCAATTAAGTGTGTGAAAAGAAAACAGTGGCGGTGTGCATTGAGTACGGTGAGGAAGACCACCCACTGTTGCACAACCTCGGGAAGTCACGTCGCGAGGTCTTGCATCTGTTGCAAAGACGGATCATAGACGATTTGACGTGTGTATGAGAGGTAAAAATAACGCAGCAGAGCTTTCTTGTTCCGCACCTTCGTGTGGGATTCTGTTGTCAACTAATCTGTGTTTTTTATTCAGAGGACATTCATAACTTTCAGCTAGCCCAAGATATTCCTTTTTAACGCTTTCCAATGAGGTTGAAAGTGCTAAAATGTTGCTTCGATTTGCCTGTCAGTCTCGACTGTTCGTCTGTGCTCTAATTGCCGTAACTATGCATCGATTACTACGAATCCTGTGTACTGTGTTACTGTGTACGTTAATCCTGTGCACTGTATCCTGTAATCCTCTTGACGAGGGCGGATGGAATATTTATAGTTCTTTTGCAGGAACATCCAAAATTATTCGAATACATTACGCTCTGTGGACAGCCATCGCTTAAAGCAGCGGTTCCCAACTTTTTAACATTGTGCCCCCAACGAAGGATAACTTATGATACCCCCCCCTCTCACATTCCTCAGCATTCATACAGTTTTTAATTTTTCAACAATGAATATTTAGTCGATTTTCTACAAGTAATGTTATCCAATTTAATGCCTACAAATAATGTTATTAAGTTTGAATAAACATTTTAAGCGAAAATAGATATGGAGTAAAAATAAGAATAAATAAGGTGATTTCTCAAAACACGTTTTACTACTTCGCTTTGCCTATTTTTCTAACCCCCCCCCCTCAAGAAGGGACCGATTCGGGAGCCGCTGGCTCAAAGCTTATATTTTAGCGATATTCTTCTTTTTGAAAGAAAACAAAATTGATGTATGTTATTAACGATAACAAAATCATGACGTTCACCTAAAAATAGTGTATGCAGAATTTTTTGTTCTTCTGCAAGAGCACTCTAAAGAATATCAGTACATTACGGTCAGTGGCAATTTAGCGATATTAATCCATTTCAAGCGCAGTACAATAAGTATAAACGCATATCTCGTTTATACTTATTGTACTCGTGTAAACTATATAAGTACTCGTGTATACTTATATAGTTTCGTTTCAAGCATGGAAATAACATATAAAATTCTTTTAGAGAATCTCACACAATTACACTGATAATGATATTCAGTTTTTATAAGGTATCTCTAAACTCTGGCCCAGTCTGACGAAATTTGGTGCACACACACAAAAAAAAGACTTTTGTTGGAAAATGTTTTATAATCGATGCGTTTGGTATTATATTTCTTTCTTTCTTAGTGTGCGTGTGTTTGTGTTGAAGCATAATGTTATCTATGAATGAAGCGCCTGCTATTATAGAAAAAGCGTGTTGCTTGTTTCCTTGTTTTATGATCTATAATTATGTATTGCAAGAATCAACATGGTAGATCGTGACCTGGAGTTTCTACATTGAAGGATCCCCGCTCTCAAATCACAGTTTGATAATTCAATTTTACTGCTGATATTACAGGGCTTGCATGGTTAGGAAACGTGAGAAAAATTAAAACTGCCGAAGCATATAACTTAATGGGTAAAAATTACTGATTATAATTTAAGCTCTCTTAAATATTTACTGTATCTTATAATTTATTTATAAGGATCTAGCCGAAAGCGCCCTGTCAAATTAATATTATTAGTAACTTTTACCCATTTGCTGCATTAGAATTTGAAATATGTTATACACTCAACACCAGAATAAGCTTGATAAATGCACTTGGTTACTGAAGCAATTCATCTTAAGAAACTTTGTTTGGTTGTGCAGATTATTGTTTTATGCAGTTTAACATTACAAGAGAATGATTACTCACACTTCCACGGAACAAAAAGATAATTACTTTTGAGCGTTTAATTAATTTTATATGAATTATTAACAAGTACACTCTCCTCATCTGTCTTTGTTTACGCCCTCATTACATTTTCATAAACTTTACATTACGTAACACTAGTAAACATTAACCTTCCCCGCAGAAATAATTGTAAAGTCTCAAACGTGGAAAATATCTGCAAATTTAGCTCACAGGAACAGAGCTAAATTTTCCCTGCAGCTGTCATTGAGATCAGATTAAACTAATGAAAGTTTTGGGTTTCAAACAGTACTCGCATGCTTCTGAATTGTAATCGTACCGGCAATAATGCTTTAATGAGATACTTTACGGTACATTTAATAACACTCAGGTAAATGGGAAGTGGTCAACGAGTGATTTTATGGGTGAAAACTTCCTTCGAATGGAGATCACTTGGATAGTTTGTGCTCCGTTAGGACATCCTCGGATAATTAATTATTTTAGCGCGGTGGAATCATTTTACGCTCTCCTGTGTTTTGCTAAATTTTACTCCGAAGACAGAGTGAGTTTACGGAGAATTTCGTCGTAATTTATATTTAAATTCAAGGAAGATTTAAATTGGCTTGGGTGGTAAAATAGAATTTTTATGGCCTATTTCGCTTGGTTAGCCTAGATATAGTCTGGCCATTTTATCGTAGAATAGCAAGTTTGATTAGGATCAGCAATTCAAAAGTATTTCCAAAATCACTGAAGTATTATAGTTTTTAAAAATGATTTTTGTCTATACATTATTATTTAAATAAAATGGACGTGGGATGAAAGAGTCATATGGTTGAATACACAGTGGTATATTTAAAAGTTTTAATTGAAAAGGCGATTTCTTTTTCTTTCTTTTTTTTTTAAAGCAAGAAATATGCTAAGTTAACTGTTTAAGAGAAACTTCGTAACTCGAGTTTGTACGAAAAGTGCATAACCTTTAAAAATGAGTTTGGACTAATGTCGAGATTTGAATTTCATTTCCCTACGTTTAATTTCCCTGTTATTTCATTAGTTATTTAATGGCCCTGTATTCATTTTTTGCAGAAGAAGAGAGTATTAAATGCAATGAAAAATCGTAAGCGAATTTTCTCGAATTGCAAGCATTTCACTTTCTAATAATTTAAGTATTTTAAAGTTCAGTTCTACTTCATTTAGTCAATCATTTTCTCCTTTTCATATTTTCTTTTTTAAATTATAGTTGAAAATTACGATGAGTGAAAAGTTAAACAGTTCAGTGAGGTTTATTAGTTGTTTTTTGCATTTCTGGTGCGTTTATGACTGGTGTACTCTTTGACTACAAATATAATAATTTAAGTATTTTTATGTTCAATTCTACTTAATTTAGACAATCATTTCCCCCCTTTTTTACATATTTCCTAAAATTATGTTTGAAAATTACTATGAGTGAAATATTAAACAGTTCGGTGACGTTTATTAGTTGCTGTTTGCTTTTCTGGCGTGTTTATGACTGCTGTATTTTTTGTACGGAAATATAATTTTATTAGATTCATGCAAGGGACTTTAGTGTCAAGTTACATTCAAGTTGACAGAGCTTTATTTTTGTTTTCATCGTAATTATTTAACGCTACAAAAAACACAATACGTGAAATGCCAGTCTTAATTTATTTTGCTTGTCTTAATTCGCCCATTTCCGTTTGGAAACGACCCCTCCTTCATAATGTCTTTAGAAATCACTTCTTCGGGGGTCTATCAAGCGGGTCATTTACCCACAATCCTCCTGTAATCTCGGCAGCTCTCTCTCATTCCTCGCCTCCCCTTTCCCCCTTAGTACAGCCAAAGAATCGCTTAAATTAAAGGCTACAAAGAACTTCATAAAAGATTTAATGCACCTTGGACACATATCTAAAATTTTCATGATCATCTAGTGTTAAAGTATTACGGCCAAGTTAAAAAAAGAGCAGGAAATAAAATAAATAGGAAAAATAAATATTAGATACTAAGTCGTTTTTCCGTCGCGTTTCGCTTGTTGGAAGATAGATGTAATTTATTTTTGTCTGGGAGAAGATGTTTGAAATAACTGAAGTGTGAGGCAAATTTATATTGTTCTCTTGGAGAAATTGATTTTTTTCTTCTTTTTTAACAAAGCATTTTAATTAAATGAGAGTCAAGTGGTACAAATAGATGTTTTTCTGTAAGTGGATGTCTGGGTAATGAATTTATATCAGTGAATATTAAACATACAACAAAATTCATCTGAATAAAGTTCATTTCTACAGCAACGTACTCCCGTCAGTAAGAAAGAAAATACTGATACAATGAATGTACAAAAGCACTTTCGTAAATTTTACTTATAACACATCTCCCTAAATACCTTAATATTTAGCAGATATAAACATCATTTAGAAAAATGTTAACCCTGTTCAGTATTCTTAAAACATTGTCAGCTACATTGGTTAATTATGCCATAAATAATTTAACTACCCAATTTAACTGCCAACATTATTAAAAACTAATCTGTAATTTTTTTCCAGCATCGTAGTATCTTCAAAACTATTAATTTTGAAGAGATCCTTTACGCGTCTATTTTCAAAACTCAAAATCATATATAGGCTGGAACAGAAACACACATTCGCACACACATGTTCTAAACTTTAGTATCTAAAGCTTTAGTATCTTATCTAAAGCTTTAGTATCTAGAGCTTTAGTATCTAAAGCTTTTCGGTTTTTCCATTCTTCTGTTTTGATCTATGCTTGAACTAAAGTTTTCTTTTACCCCAGAAAGGAAACTGTAGTGTAAAAATGCAGTCAAATTATATAAATATTTAAAAAAAAAAGAAAAAAAAAGAACGTTTCCAAAGAACGAAACATTCAACAAAATATAAATGCAAGTAAAGAAGACAATATCTGAAAATGTTAAACTCTGATCTAATACAGGGAGATCACCCATTGGTGCTGGTTCGCTAAGGCCCAGTTGGAAAAGAACAGAAATGTCATTTAAACACTGTAAACTAGTAAGGTCAGCAGTCAGCTTTTCGCCAACCTGTATCAGGAGTCTGTACATTTGAAATTAGTTGAAATTCCAATATTTTTTTTTCATTTGAGGCGGGTGTCCATTTGTTTAACATCTGGCTAAAAGTGTATTGGTAAACACGGTGTTAACAAAAGCTTCAAGGCTGCTTTATAATGAGAACAGTATTTTCCTGTTAAAGTACAAAATGGATCTTATAACTCTTTTGAGATCCCATGTGATGCAGCCAAGGCCTTTTGGTGTAGGAAAGCTGCAAGATGTCTTCTGAAAGCGATTTTTCACTTTTAGTAACAGGTGCGCTTGGCTATTCACTGAAAAGCCCGAATGTTTGTCCTCCAGCTTAAAAGAACGCCTCAATTACTACAATTATTTTCTCTGCATGATTGTTTCGAAAGAATTTCGTTAGAGCAGATGTCTTTTTTTCTGTCCTGGACCAGATGCTTCTTGATTTTTTGTACGAGATTTGTCTGAGAAATGTAGTATGTTTAAGAGCTAATAATGATTTTGATTTATGTATAATAATTTTTTTTTCCATATTTCAGAAAGTTTTCTTCTGAATGTTAATTTCTTAAATCCAATGGTCCGAAGATTTTAGCTACTGTTTGTAAAATGAACAGGAACGGAAATCCTCGTTCGTTTTTCTTTCTGATTGTTCTGTGATTATAGCATGCTTGTGTGATTCTTCGAGAGGTTTAATATCTAGCTTTAAAGCATCGAGACGATTTATTTTACAAACAGTATCTAAAATCTTCTACCCGTTGGGAACTTTACCGCCATGCACAATTAGAGTAAAATATCTCCTTCAAGTTTCGACAACTTAGAGAATATCAGTTCTGAATATTAATTTTACATTTTAAAGTCGCAAATTTTGTGATACGTGAGTATTTCGATTCAATTTAAACAGCAAAATATGTATATGTGTTGCTATGAAAACTGAATATCAGCATAAGGAAGTGTTGTTGTTGTTGTTGTTATTGTTACTAATGCCCTCTGGCAACCACGGAGCGGTGCTAGATTCTCCATATAGGACGGTGATGTGCGAAAGATAACGGCTTCCATTTAATGGGGTTATCACACGAGCTTGAAATCCGAGCATTTTTCTTGACGAACAACTTTTAGACCGATTTTTCTCTATCGATACCTTGACGAACGGAAAAATCCGAGTCGGCCGAAATTTGACCAACTCTGTATTCACAATACCCACCGATCCCCACCGATCTGATGTAAATATACGAAAGAAAGGGTTATGCCTTTCGCTACCAACGAAATGGTTAATGCTGAGTCACGAAAACAGCAAAACGTCAAATCGCGATATCTTAACATGCGATGACTTTTTGGCGTAGGAGAAAATTTGTTTACTTTTACAACCCTTAAGTATAACCCCGCCTATAAAGTCTGGTAAAAAAGTTGTTCCAGCAAACAGTTGCTCGGATGTTACACTAGTATGATAACCTCTTAAGTGAGTCCCAGTGGGAAGAAGACCGATTCAGCTTAGAGTCTCCTAATGTTTAAATGTCTCCTAATTTTGAATGAATTCCAGATGAGAGACTTAGCACTTGAAATCGCACAACAAGAGGTATCGTTTGAATATGGAGCACATTTGAGCAACGACAGATTTTACGCGCAATAGCTCCCATTAGCGTACACGGTCCCACTGCAGCCCAGACGAGAGAGGTTTTCACCCTCCTTAGCACTGGTTAAGCCGGTGCTGCTTCACTTTCCGTGTTCTTACGGGAACGGAGTTTAGTGACTAGGCCACTGCGGGACGTGCATAAGGAAGTTGATATCTTGACCGATCAAAGGGTCGAGACTCTGACTCTACATTCCCTTTTGATATCATTCGAAATGGTAAAAGCAGTTTACAATCCCCATGGTATTTTAATTACCGTACTAACAATTTCAGACAAATTATGAATTTACTAAATGGTATCTCTAACTAACCAACTCGGCTGGCTAATGTAAACATAGCATAAAAGATTCAGTAAGAGGTAAATTTCTAAGTGGAAATGTTCTTTGCTAAAAATCTGCTAACTGATTGATGTTCGATTCAGAAAAGCTTTTAAAAAGTAAAGATTTACTGTTATTAATAACATTTATGTAACAATAGCAAAATATAATCAATTATGTTAGCACTGCTTTATATAGCACACATTGTAAGATAAAAACTGACTGCAAAATTAAAGCCTTCATTTATAAATGTAATATATATATATATATATATATATTAGCGTATTTGATTAACCAGTGTTTAGAATTTTTTTTAAATTCATGTTGATAATGAACCGAAATAATCATTGAATATTAGTATTACTTAAAACAGACCTTTCTGTCGATTATAGGCGAGAATTCGACATTAAAAAATATTTTCAAATGCGCTAACATACGTTACTAGAATTGGCTGATCCTCTCCGTCCCTACTGAGAAGTTATAAATGCCCTCTTTATATCGTTTGACTGACTCATGCTTGGAATCACTTTATTGCATTTCGTGTCTACTTACTAATGATGGTCTAGTCCCCAGAGCATCTTCGTGTGGGCAAATTATTACAATTACCGCATAGCAGGAATTAAGGGGCATCTTGAAATGGCAGATGGTTTGATTAGTTGAGGAAAAGCTGAGTTTTCGAGTAAAAAAAAAAAAAAGTGAATATTGATGAAACTGATTTTTTTGTTAATGCATGCATTTTTTTTCTACACAGTGCACTAATCTGCACTATCTCATTAATGTGTGTACGAAATTTAAGCACTTAAATTTCAGGGAATAAACTAAGCTACAATGCATTTTAAAAAAATCTTTATTAACTTTTCTTGCATGTTATTTTGAGTTAGTCTCGTACAAATTGTTCTTTAATATTCCCTCGAGAAATGCATTCATCATTCAATACACTGGTAAAGTTGATTAAAGCATTAAGTTGCACATAGCAAACTTATAATGTAACATATTTTTTTTTTCTGGTATGAAAACATGGGTAAGCATCTTTGTAACGCCAAAAATACAGCGTTAGATCAGAATACGTGTCCTTATGTCGATATCATAAGAGCATATCGCTCTCTCTATATATAGTACATACACATGTATATGCTAATCTTTTCATGACAGCTTCAAAGTGTGCTCCCTAATCCAGAGATTCTTCATTTTTTTCGAGCGACCAGTGGCTGAGCGCATCGCGCCCTCAACTGGGAGACGTAAAGTGCCTGGTTCAAATCCAGGTCGCGTCTGTCGACCTAGCCATTCGGAGTTATTCGTGGTTTTCTCCGAAACTTCGAGTAAATACAGCTAGGAGATCTTAGAAAGACTTAACGAATGGCACGCCCCTCCCGTCGGCCTAGATCCCTCAAATAGATAATCGGCCGTAATCCATCAAAATCAAATCTTCAATTTTTTAAATTCGTCACTTTGTTAGGATCAGACCAATATCTGCTATGCGTAAAAAGTTTATTTATTGTTACCAGTTTTTATTAGCCGTTATTTTTGGACAATATTCTGGCTGATGCACATGGTCATTTTTTTTTTTTCTTAGCGACCGCAATTCACCTAATAATGCTTAGAATCAGGTCTTTTTATACGGAAATTTGGTCAGTAAACTAGTCATAATAATCAAAATGTCGAAATCTCCAAAAAGTGCACATAGCAGATATTGGTTTGACAATGACGATTTCTTTTATTGTTTAACCAATACATGTCATGTCAGGAAAACTTGTTTCCCCTGTAGGACTGTTTCCTAACCCTCTTTGAAAATTTCAGGAAGTTGGGTCCTTGTCTGAAGGTAAATCCAGAATTGTTACCAGTCTGAATGTCAGCATCCGTGAAAACTACAAACGGTCGCACAGAGGATTTCAGCCCTCACAAGGTTTTCATGCACATTGGCCACATGTACTTACAGGCGTCGATCCAGGAATTTTTTCCAGGGTCCCATTTTTGAGAAAATTTCTTATTTTGGGGAATTTTCATACGAATTTTTAATAAAAGTCACCTTTTTTGGTAAAATAATTTATAGAATAGATTAAAATGTAGGGTAAAATGCCGTTTTAATCGATTGTAATTTTGTGAAGGCGCCATTTTAAGGTATTGTAATTTTGTGAATTGGACACAAAGCGGACCCAGCCTTCATCTCATCGATCCCTGACTTATTAATACTCAGTGATCGGGTATCAGACTTAATTGTAACTTTTCGATCTCTAGTCCGATAGGCTTTCCATTAGACATCCACAATCCAATGTTGAATATTTCTTATAATACGTTCTTCCCAAATTACCTCTGTCGGTATAACTTGTTAGCGATGCATTCAGAAAATAATCAATTTTTATGAACTTTTTAAAAATTAGAGTGTCCCGCACGTTTTCCGACTAGAGTCGCTACTAAACACCTTTGACGAAAAGTGTCTCGGGTGTGTGTATGCTAGTCCTTGGAAACATGTTGCATCATAAATATTCACACCAGACATCTATTAGATAGCATAATTATCTGTTGCGTTCGAATTAAAACAGCTGGTTCCATGTTATTACCTCATATCAAAAGAGGAACAAATATACGGAGACCGGAATTTCCCGGCTCCGAAATCTTCACTTTCTTCACCACCGGGTCCTCTCCCTCTTTGGTATTCCGTCCATGTTCGATATCGGCTGCCGCTGTGACCCCGACTGGAGAAACGTCTCTCAGAGCTCACTGCAGAACATTCCTTGAGGTTAATGAAACGCAGAGGATATTATATCTCTCCGGATGACATCGAGGGGCAATATCATTCCAGCATACACACAACAGCAAAGAACAAATGTTGCTGGTCAATCAGGGTTCTTGGTGCTGAATCGATGTCTGAATTCTTCACTCTCTAGTCCTATTTGAGTTGTTTTATTTTAATTTTTTTGTCTGCCTGTCTGTATAGAAGTAATATGGAAAGAATCTTTTTAAGGAGTGTCCCCCTTCGACTGAAAAGGCGACTTTTGCTGCTAATTTAAAGATAAGGCGACTTGGGCGACTTTTTTGAATAAATACTGCATTTTCGCATTGCTTTCAAGTGTTTGAATACTTGTACCCTACTCCAGGCGAATATCTTGAAAATCAGATTTCGGGTTTTGTCAACTTTTCGTCAACGTTTTGTCAACTTCTGTCTTTCGAAGTTGCGATTGGTCATTCATCAAACATTCTGATGTGTTTTTTTAATCGCATTTTGTAACTTAATATATTATATGCTCTGTTTACGACTGATAAAGTAAAAAAAAAAGCATGACGTTTTTTAATTCATCATTTTATTCATTGCTTATTAAATGAACCTAAATGATGTATGTTTATTTCTTAACTACAAAATCATGCAAAAATGCTACTTTTTGGCAACCAAAATTGAGAAAATGCTACTAAATTGGTGACTTTTTTTATGTCGACGAGGCTACTTGATAAGATTTTTGCCTCCGGACATTGATGGACACCCTGCTTTTCGTACTTTGTTGGATTTAATTATTTAAATCGGATGGTATTTTCTCAGTAAACTTTAACTCGCCGGACCAAGCACAAATTTATAGACCATGAGTTTTTTCACTTTTTTCACGAACCAAATTCATTATATTCAGTCTTTGTGGTGTTGCCATCAATTAAATAAGATACTCAGAAAAAATGAAATTTTTCAAAATATTAAAATATTGTATTAACGAAGCCGTGAGACAATACTTTTGTGTCCTTCTGAGATAAACGTGAAATAATGTAAAATTTCATTGGAGTGGACGAAGTGCAAGTGCTTTATGTGGGTTTGACAATGTCAATCTTGCTGGCGATTTTCTTTGCCGACTGAAAGCAGCTCATATGACTGGTATCGTTTATTGTTAGACTTGCCCTCTACAGATTTCTTCGAAATTCCTCCCAAGAATTGTAAAGAAGCTGGATATCGACACTATTTCAACAACTGCCAACGACTAACAACAGCATTTCGAAACAGTAAAATCAGCGTAACAGTGATTGCTTGACCGGGAATTAAAGCGAAACCCTCCAATTCAACATTCAACATCTTAACCACTGCATTACAACGACGCTATGTGGAAGTTTGGTATATTTTTAACAGAATGATATGAACCAACTTCCTAACCAAACATATTTCTTCTGAGGCATTTACCACTTTAGGCCTAAGATTAAGCTATGGTTGCATATTTCTCAAATGCGAAAGAAAACGCAAACAGGTTTCTTTGTTTTCAAAATAAAAGGGCTGAAAGTGTTATATGAAATCAAATTAAATTTTGCCACTTCAACAACGCCCACATCATAAAAACTAAAGGTTCAAAGATTAAAAAAAATAATTTTTGGATCATTTGAGAATAGGCCAGTTTGAAACGAATAAAATTCTGAAATCGAATCCTAAATGTTTCGGGTAAAAAAGTTATAATAGTTTGCCTCAAATTGTATTTGCTCTTGCTTTATGTTTTTATGAATATTTTTTTCAAGCTACTTAAAAAATACTGTATTCATTATATTCTAGGAATAAATTTTCATTTTTTCGTTTTTCTAAATATTTTTTCTACGTTTTTCCTTTTTTTTTCGAAACGAATTCGTTTAAAAATACCTTTTAAGAATTTTTCTCTAGCTTAAGCCTTTATTTAGGCACATATTTTTACCGAACGTATGAGATAGATAATTGCAGATTTTAAAATTTCAATTATGCATCGACAATAAACAGTCTTGCTTTATTCGCATGCGTTGAGAGAACTCAATAAGCCAAATTAAACTGCACTGTTTAAGGGTATTCAATAATCACTTCACCGTAACTTCGTTTTCTTATCCCTTGCTACTCACGGTCTGTCTGAAAGATGGGTTTTCAAATCGAATACTATGCTCATTTAACTTAACATTGATTGTCGAGCAATAAGCCTCAGCAAGAACGGAGTTTGTGACAATTTTAATCGTTCTGGGGGTTAATGAAACATAAGAGTCCTTTGTCGTGGAGGAAAAAGGGGGGGGGGAAGAGTAGCTGATATAGAAACAGGGGAGGGTCGTAGTTGGAAGAGCCAGCTGCATCTCCGGTGTACCCTCATGGAATACGATATGAGCGCACGCGCCCTCGAGATTGAAACGTTCCGGGCGAAAAGTATTCAATAAATCGTTTCGATATTTTAGGGGAGAAGCAGTTCTTCCAGGTGGTATGGAAAATGGTTTCAAAAACGCGCCCTGAAGTATCGAAGGAAAAATTTCTATTCTATTCCAGACGGTATAGACTGGTGTGTTCTGTGTTTCAGACGGGGGCAAGATAAATCGCCTGAGTTGATTTAAATTCGATACTCAAAATTTTAAATGAGATATTTCTTGAATGAAGAGTTGATATTCGATAAAACTTTATTGATTGTCATTTTTCTCATTTTGCTACGAACATGTTGCTGAATCGACTTTTGTAATAGAAATTCTGAATAATGTCTTGCAAATTCCTTTGCTATTTACTTGAAAATGAATACACTTCTAAGTGTAATTATTAAAAGCGTGGCTCGCTGAATAAAAGAAAATATTTTAAAATAAAAGTGACCTTAATATAAAATCTTCTTTTTTTAAAGTGTTGATGCCGATTATAATGCCCATTTCAAATAAATTCAAAATACTATGAAAAGTAACATGCAGTACAGTATGCTACACTTTTAAATTATTTATAAAATTTGCAACATGTCATGTTTTCAACGCACATGTCCTTCTCGAAAATTTTGTGACAATTTATACTTTTAATATCTTATTTAAGTTTGTTTTTCTAGTAAAACGTTTATTCATTATAGGTTAGAAAATTGATTCATTTATCAACTCATGCATTTTTTACATTGTGAATGACGAAATTCCAGACAATAAATTAAATATATATATATCAGTGTTTATATACACATTACTGGTATGGTAACAAGTATCATAAATGTCCTATAACAAATAGTTACAATTCTTCACACTACTAAATGCATGTACAGTATTCCTTGGCGGAAAATAAATAAGAAAATATTACTCTATAAATATACTGTATTCCACTCCTTGTTACTGAGTTTAATTTGCGTATTAATAACGAAAGCAAAATAAAAATGTGAATGCTACTGAATATGATTTGCAAGATTTGTAATATTTTTTGAGAACGATCTATGTACAAATTGTTTCCTTACCGAATTATTTTCAGATTTCATAAGTTGTGTTTGTAATTTTTCTCTGAGTTCTATCGCTTTATGAAAGACATTTTCTTCTTATACTCTAGAATAAGGCTCGAAATTATTAGTGGGGTGCTAGTCCGAAACCATTAAAATATATAACGGACCAATAGAATAAAAATCTGTCGGTCCGCCGAATGAGCTATGTTTTATTTGCATTTCTCTCTTGCAAACTTTCATGTAGTCCCATAAAACAAGTAACCTAATTTTACCAATACATACATGTAATATAATTCTATTTAATATTTTATAACAGGTATTTACAATTTTTAACTCATCTCTTAACGGAAATCAATATATATTGTTTATCTGATTATCTTCTTTTGGTTTGCAATTTTGTTTTATGGCTTGTACGGACCAGTGAGGGATAAATATTATGGACCATGAATGTCATGAAGCCACTGGTCCTTTGTACCGCTGACTAAATGTTCTAATTTCTACCTCTGCTGTAGAGTTATTTTCCAAATCTGACCACTTTCTGGACTTACAAAAATTAATTAAGTGTGATTATATTTTTCTTTGTAGGTATATGCCATACTTTTGAACTTTCGTATAATTTATTTATTCCTACCATAATTTGTGTTCTTAAAAATCTTTTTGACTTTCACTAGATTTCAACTCATTACTCTATTTGATATGACTTGATGCAATTACATTCGCTATTGCAGTAGTATAATCCTTCAGTGTGGGCCTCATCAAATACGAGCTTTAGCACGTGCCCCTGAAATATTGAAAATTTTGAAGAGAAAAGTGTTTAGTAAATCGTGCGAGATTTAAGTGAAAAATCAATTTTTCTATGGGGTATGGAAAATGAATGAATTTTTAAAATATCGAAGGAAAATTTCCTCTTTCACTTCAGATATATGGTCTAGCACATTCTTTATATTAGACAGCCTAAGATCAATTGCCTGGCACTGTGATTTATTTAAAGCCCGATACTTAAAATTTTAAATGAGACATTTCTTGAATGAAGAGTTACTTTTCAATGAAAGATTATTGACTGTTTTATTTATTTTCAGAGACGGCAATAACTGTTGATTATTTGAATTTACTACAGAGAATAATAAAAATTTACCACGAATTTGAAAAATACTGAATAGTGAAAATTTTGCAACAAAAACCATAATCTAATTTTCGCCATTCTTTTTGCTTTCCTAAAGTTTTATTTTGACTTTGCAACCCGGTTTAAGAGAATTAGCTCAAAAAGTTGCAAATTACTGAAAGGAAAAAAGATGATTGACTCCGAAATCTTAAAATTGTTTCATTAAAATGAAAAAGTATTAAAAAACAACCACATTGTATTTATTAGGGATGGTTTTGAGACTAGAAACAGGACTACTATGTTTCTCATCGGCACTGAAAAACTTCATCTCGCTCTTGTAACATTAAAATGTAGTAATAAGAAACAAAAATTTATCTTGCATATAACAACAGGAAATCTATGTCTCGTCTCGTCTCACGTCATACTTGCACAGCATAATATGCTTGCTTAAAATTATTTTATGAAATTTTAGATTTTTTTTCATAACTTGTAACATAATAAATAACCTATAATTATATGGAAAGATTTAATTTAATTTTTGACTTTGATTGATTCGGCCTCAATAATCTTCATGAAATTGCTTAAAATGTGAATATTCGGGAAGAAAAATGGGCCGTAAATGTTTTTCAGATTTTAAATGAGAAGCACATTTTCCTGATTATGTATGGAATGCAGTTAAAAAAAGTGTGTGCAACGCAATTGACGCAATTACGCGCAATTGAAGTAAAACTTCTTTGACGTTTATGACACATATCACTGAAATGATTAAACTTAAAATAAATATCATATTATAATTTAATTATATTTATTATTCATGTACTTTACAAAGATTATATAAATGTTATATTCATATTATTCATTGGAAATAGGTACTTGAATGTCATCATAATTTTTATGTATGAAATTATAGGTTTGTAGTAACTATAATGTGAAACATAAATTTTACTCTCTAAATTTGCTAGTTTTCTTGAAACTACAGCATCTATCGTTGTATCGAAACGCGTTGAAGTCGAGAAGCATTCATAGTTAGATCAAATTTTTCTTTTAAAAAATCAACTAACGGCTGAGATTCTTGATAGCGAAAATTAACATTAAAATCTCCAGTAAGAATCATCGGTAATTCATGATAATTACTTAGAATCCAGGAAGTGTCCATGTTGTAGTATTATTCTTTAACTGTTTTCTTATACCATTGTTCCGTCTGGAGGCTGGGTTTGAATCGGGCGAATGTCCATAGTCTAGTACTATACTTTACTGTGTTCTTTAAGTGGTGTTTTCCTCTGTTTATAGGGTTCGAATACATGTAGTGTACATTTTTTTTTTGTGTTTCTCTATCACAGTGTTAAGCGTTGATTTCGTCTGCTGGTAGGTTTCGAATTATTATTCTGGATCCGTGTTTTTAAGCTGCAGGTTCTGTCTATTGTTTGGGATTGCCAGGGTCCGTTTCTTTGTGGTGTTCTCTCTTCATGTTAAACCGTTGCTCCGTCTTGAGGTTGGGTTAGAATCCACGGAGTGTCTATTAGTTATTCTTTTATTTTGTTCTTAAACCCTTTGCAGCAAGTGTTTGTTTCTTTGTGGTGTTACATACCCGTGTTCTTAAACCGTTGTTCCGTCTGGATATCGGGTTGGCATCCAGAAAGTGTCCGTGTTGAACTATTATTCTTTCACTGCTTTCTTAAAATGTTTTCCCGTAGGGTTTGAATCGAGAAAATGTTGTGGTATTTTTCTTTAACTGTGTTCCTAAACTGTTGTTTTCTTCTGTCGGTTGGTATCGAATGCACGTAGGGTCTATTATTGAGTTTTTCTATGGCAGTGTTCTTAAACCTTTGTTTTCCTCTGCTGGTTTTGTTCGAAGTATTATTCTGTTTAAAAACTTGCATTTGGCTCATTATTATAAATAACTCAAAAACACATGAGCAATATTAAAAGCAAGATTACATACTATTTAAGTACAGACAATCAATATTTATGTATCATGGTAACCAATCATGTCAAATTTTAACTCATAATTCCATTAAATATTGTAATAATGCCATTGAAAACATGTGAGTAAAGCAACGGAGCTTGGACCACGGAATGCACCATTGTGCCACTTTCTGTATTTGGTGCGGAGGCCTTTTTTATCGGAGGTGACGGGCTGGGTCGCCGCATGTAAGAACAGTGAGAGACAGGCAGCAGGATAGCCGCCTGTTCAGCGAAAGGCTTCCCACAGTGGCTTTGACAAGAGCCGGTCCTCTTATCCACTGAACAGAGTCATCAGACAAGATCTTGCTTCAAAACATGTAGGGAGTAATGTCGGCGCGTAGGGAGCACAGTCGACGTTCGCAGGAACGAACGCCCGAGAGTTGTTCCGCAAATGAAGGTAGCAAGGGGGGGAAAAGATACATCACTTCCTTTAATGAGCGTTACTTCCGTCAGAAAAAAAAATCTGAGTTACTCCCTAGTTGCGCCTATAGAAGTTTTACTTCAAAAAGGTGGCATACGATTACCAATCCATAATTCCTCACTGAATCCGTATTCTGCTGTATGCGGAGCAAAATTTATTTTTTATTTACTTTATCATTCGTGATCAAGTGTTAAACTATCTCTGAATTAATCTGATGCATTAAAAATAACTGATTTATACCAATATTTCGTAATTTCTATTCTACTGGCTCTCCTTACTTTTCTCTTGGGTCAGTGACAAACTATTTGTGGCTTAGGAAAGTCAAACAATCTGAAACAATTGCAATGTTCCTCGCAGCTTGATGCTTTTGTGATGCAATCACATTTACTATAGAGTACGACCTACGGTAAATGGAATATCGAAGCTTTTCTTCTAATAAAAGAATTTAGTTTTTGTATAGTCAATTTATCTTTTACCTGTTTGTTAAAATATTTATAAACTTAACGAATTTATATTCATATAATTTAATGACTTGAAGAATTTTTGCAGAAAATGTTTTAATCTGTGTGCGACACCATTACACAAAAAAGAACAAAAAGAAAAATGTAACACATTTTGAAAAAGTTAAATGCAGCATCATACGTAGCGCCATATTTCCCTGTAGGAGAATTTTGATCAAGTGTTTTACTCTTAACAGTTACTTTAATTCAACTCCGTAAACGAAGCTAGCTAAATGCTTACTGCACCTTTCTCGACGTTCTGCATTGTATATCCATCACGTTATACTGTCAAGAATGTTTTCAGCACTTTATCCTAACTGGAACTTAATTGCTTTTTCGCATGCATACAATCAAAACTTAATTTCCACTTACAAAGTGCTATAATAACCTCCAATTACACGAAACGGTACAATTGACTGACGCCACTCCGCTTTATATGCGCGCGTATGAATAGCAGACACTAAAAATAATGCATATATGAATCACCCAAAAAGGAAGACGAAGGCTAAATCCGACGAATTATGCTAATTTTGGGGAAAATATTTTCTTCCATGGCAATGATTAATTTTATCGTCTGCGCTAAGAGTATCCTTCAGCGCTCAAGGAAAACAAATAAAGTGTTTGTGCTGATTTTTATGGACTGCTGAAAGGATCTGGATTGATACAAATAATTTTGCGCTTTAATATTAATTAAACAGATGATGACTCACTCTCTGTTGTCCTGTTTTTCTGTAGAATATTGAAACAAACCTAAGGAGAATTTTAATTCTTAAACATAAGTATTTGTTAACGCCCTAAGTTAACCTTGCGTTTAAATTTTGAGATCATGTACTGCATATATTACAATTTTTCATTTTTTAACTGTTTAAAAATTGTAGTTTTTTTTTAAGTAGTAGTAGTAGTTGTTGTTGTCGTTGATTTTTAACGTAAGATTACGTTCCCCTACAACGGTCCTATGTAGAAATATTTTTTAATGATAATTGTAATCCTAAAGTAATCTGATTATTATGTTTCAACTGAAGATACTACACGAACGCTTTTCTCCTTTAATGGACAACAATTCTGAATCAAAACTTCTGAAATTTTGTGAGAACGTAAGAAAAAGCTCAAGAAATTTTAAGAGGATTTCCTTAGCAGTCAGAACATATTTTTACGTCAGTTTGAGTGCATCTAACATCCTTCTGTGCTTTGCTAATTTCGAAGATGTCTGATCAATAATAAAAATACAATAGTATATTAGTTAAGGATAAGTGGCTGTAAAAGTACTATTACCGATAGTAATATTCGGGTTAAGAGCGCAGCATCTAGTCTAATTATCGACTCTTAATTGCATAAACCTCTTTTTGTGATTTGTTTAAAGATACTTCGGCATGTCATGATTTTAATACATGTTTTCAAGAAATTGAAATGTTCAATGTCGGCAAATCACTTAATAGTGTGTCATATAAAAGAAAGACAAACAAAGCTTCTTTCTTATTTTAAACATATGCTGGCGAAGCCAACGCAAAATGTACTATAATTAATGGTGCTATTATTCCAGGGAACTTTACTTCAAAACTTGCTTACTGTTACAGCAGCTCTTACCAAATATGAGTTTAAACCTGAAAAAAAAAAACAAATTTTGATATTATTATTTTAATTTTGTTAGTTTTATCAGAGCTGTGACTCAGAGCTACTATTAAACATAAGTAAAAGCTCCCTTTTTTATGATACGTAAATATTATTCTCATAAAACCTATAAAGCTGATGTACTGTAACGTTACATAAAAAAATTAGCATTTGCATACTTTCTTACAGTTATCCTTGTTATTAACATTCTTTCTTCTTTATTTTTAATTTAGAAGAGTTTTTCGGTAATTGCATTAATTTTTATTAATTTACTTTTTTACTGGCAGAATGATGATTGATTGAAATTCATTCGAACGGTGATCAATAGCTATTGATTTATGTTGTTAACAGCAGTAAATAACAGTTACATAGGTCTTTACCGAAACTCATCTCATGAAGTATGTACCAATATCTTTTAAAATAACGTTAAGGAATTTTTATTGGTTTAAGGTTAAGCTAAAGTTAATACCCTTCAAGTCAGTGAATTGTAAATTTCATTATGTAATCGTAAATCAGTGCAGTTGATTGCTTTCTGTAGATGGATCAGCTGTCAAAGATTAACATGAGAAATCTTGCATGTTCAATGAAGTAGCGTTCTACCAATTATTTTTTAAAACAAGTATGACTTAGGCAGCACATTATCAAATAAACTAAGGAAGACAGTGGCGTAGCCAGAAATTTTTCATGGGGGGTTACGACTACTACAACTCATATATATGTATACGTGTGTGTGATAATGTAGTGAAGAATATACATTTTGTATGGCAAAAAAATTCTCATGGGGGGGGGGGTTATGACCCCCCTAACCCCCCCCTTGGCTACGCCCCTGCTGGAAGACCATCCTGTGCGATTTTGAAAATGATCCTCAATTTAAGTTTGCTTTCTTTGGTGTTTTGTATCAAGAGTGGGTTTTTTAAACTGTAAATGATAAGACGCTAATTCTTTCAATCTGTAAGATTCCTGATTTGAGTGTAACAAAATGAAATTTTCACAAGATTGAAGGGTATTTTTTTTACATCTTTTATTATATAATTTTGTAGAGCAATGAAAATTTAATTAAAAGAACTGTAAAATGTTATTCCACTCTCGAAATAGTCTTTCACTTTCTTTTCAGTTTGAAAGCAATGACACTCCAGCAAGGTCCCCGAAAATTTAGATTAATTGGAATTATTAGCGTAACTTAAAATTAACTTAATGCTCTTGCTCTAATCTTAAGATCCATGTAACAAGTATGGCAGCTTCTACATAAAAGGGGGGGGGGAATGTAATTGCTTCATTGAAAAACCTCGGCAGAAAAATACACTGGAAAATCAAACTTTGTAATTGCTTAATGCAAAAAACAAACTGGAGCAACTAATTAGGATTCATTATTGTTAAGGAAGTCAGACTTTTTTAATAATCTCCGACCTTTTTCATTGAAAAGGCAAAAGTAAGGGGCAGGGAATACTCTTAATTAGTTCGGCCTATACAGCAACATCAAGGGGTTGTTCAAAATTAACTTTTTAATAGCTTTACTCTGCTCCGTCGTTGTAGGTAACAAAGGAAGTTTTTTCCCTTATATGGAAGGAAGGGGGGGGGGGGTAGCTGATATTTTTTCGTGTCAAAAATTTTTTTTTCATTTTTTTTCTGAATAAGGTAGCCAGAAATAATGAAATATTTTTGCTCGTTAAAAGTACTTTTAAGAAAGAGTTTTGGGGAGAGTTCATTCACTGTTTTTTCCCTTTTTCTTTCATGAGTTTTTTTTTTCTTTCTTTCTTGAGTCCTTAGTGTTTTTGAAAGTTTTTAATATGTTTTGAAAGTAAGTTATGAATGTCTCCTTGAGAGTCTTCTTTTTTAAAACAACATGCTTTCTAGTGTTGTAAAGGGAATGTGAGTCTAGATTTAGTCTTGAAAATGTGAATTGCATTAAACATCTTTGTAATTTTTCTTAATTTAACATAGGATTTTTTAGATAATTTTAAAAACGCGAAAATTTTTTTCCAAAAGCTGTCCAAAAAAGTCCAAAAGCTGATGCTAACACAGTTATCTAAATGAATTATTTACATTTATTAATTTATACAGAACTAACTAGTGTTAAAATTTGGCGCCGAAAATGCTCAGTACATCCTTACAGTCAGTTTTTGTAGAAGCACAACTTAAATTTCTGATAACAGTAATTATTTAAAAAAAATAAAAAACAGCTGTTTAGTTTCTGAAAAATATATTTCTATGATTATTTTTCTTTCAATAGTCATCCATAAATTATTTCACATAAAATGTAAAGACGGGGGTAGAGCTGTGAAAAGCAAAAAGTATAATACAACAATTTAGATTTATGATATGAAATTTAGGTTAATTTTTTAACGGAAAAAGACAATAAAAGTACGCAATTATATAAATGATTTTTTGTGCAGAATTAGCTTTATTAAAAAACTTGCAAAAAATAATTTTTATTTATGTTTGTCTAACTAACTTACATCTGTTTTATTCATTAAAATAATGTCTCATTATTCCTAAAAAACTAGTCTAAAATTTCTTACATCAAGTCGTCGAATTTTTAGATCTGAAAACCAGCAGAGTCTTGAGACTTTGCGCTCTCGAAATCCCTGGTTAGTATTCTTGTAGCAAACTTCCAATTACTTTTGTTTTCGTCCTTATCTTTTGATAGTTTTGTGGTGTTCTTTGTGTTCAAAGAGCGCTTGTGCTTAAATCCAAGTTTGATACTTCCAGACGCGCAAGACTATCTCAGCCGAAAATCATAAAATGTACTTATTTATTATTTATTTATAATTATTTATTTATTATAAAAGGTACACTGTTTTTTTTTTTTTTTTTTTTTTTTTTTTTTTTTTTTTGCACCCTATTGTTCTTTTGCATTTGGGCGTTTCTGATCCTTATCAGAATGGAAAGGAACTCTTAAAGGTTGGTATCCCATAAAAATTGCTCGTAACCGCCCACAATATTTTAGTTTCTAACACACCTTGGGTCCGGGTTTGATCCCCGTCTTGGGTGTTCACGTGTCTGTCCCTTCATAATGGAATAAAGTTAGCCCCCTACAGGGCACCCCTATAATAAAATTGCCAATACCCCTAGTAGCTTTAGATGGGGCGAATGACTGATGGTCAAGCGCCCGCCCTCAGGGAAAAAAAAAATGAAAATGACGTGCTTTCTGAAACAAGTGCCGTCTTTTTAGCCAGCAAATAAATAGTTTCCATGTTAAATATCTTTTACCTAATAGGCTTATGACAAAAATTAAAATTTCTGTAGATATATGTCATGTGTAAAGTTACTTTAATTATCAGTAACAACATCCGTGGAGTAAGCGCGCAGTGAAGCTATGAGGCTTTCATTTTACATACTAATACTCTGTAGCTGAAAAACAACTCCGTAATTACTTTTTTTTTAAGGAACCAAAAGGACGTGCCACTGGAAAAAAAAGTGTAATAATCATCCAGAAAAGACCCATGTCCAAGAACAAGTGATACATTGTCACCCCTAGCAACACATAATACTTAAAAAGTGTAAGAGCATTTAAAAGACTTGTATGATACGAGGTGACTTTGACACGAAGTAATAAGATAAAAAAAAAAAAAAATTCCCTACGTACTTCAAATTCCTGTCCCAAAAGTACTTACGGAGAAGACAAATTGTTCATTATTTCTGAAAGATATTAGAGAAATTAAAAATAGAAAAATATTTGTTTTCTCTAGAAAACTAAATTTAGAAATTCAGTCACTTTTTTCTTGTTTATTTAGCCGAACATAAGGACTTTATGAAGACATTTTTTTCTTCTTGGGGGGAAATATGAAATCCGCTTGTTTTACTTACTTTTGGTAAATAATAAACTACTGTCATCACAATAAGGAAAAAAAACACTGTTGATACAGCTTCATCTAAACAGAAATATGTTTAATAATTATAAACGTCACTTTTTATTTCTGACTAAAAAAATTAAGCAAATCATTTCACTCATTTAAGATTTGAAAAAGAACTAAATAAATAACGTGACCTGTATAATTAAAATTTTGTATATTGAATAAATATTCCGTTAAACTATATCAACAAAAACATTCGATGTATTGACAGTAATTTTTTTTCTATAACTGACATTTAAAGGTATTGAATCAAACGTTCATAAATTATTTTCCATAATTATACTTCAGAGAATAGTTCTGAATAATGATAATAAGTTGCAGAATATATTAAACCAGTAAACAACGCAGTTTTCAGCGGGAAAGGATTCATCTAGAGCGATGTTTTAACGAATGGAATTTGTAAAAAGTAAATTCAAGTACTTTATGTGACCGTTTTTAAATAAGATATTTTTCATTGACATTATTTTGCTATTCAGAGCGCTGTACAGCATTGGTAAGATACATTGAAGGAGGAAAATGTTTCCTACTGTATTTTCAAATAGGTGACATCTCAATTTTCTAGAATTTTAGGGGAGCAATTGCCCCCTCCTTGCTCTTAGTAAGTTACGCCTATGGTGTACACCTAAAACTATTGGTAAAAATTCCACCAAATTTACAGGAAACCTGATGGAAGAGAAATTTCTTAGGGGTAAAAAGTTAGTTGAAAAACACATGATTTTTAAAATGTTACAATAGTTAATATGCAAATTCTCCCACCCGGCAGAGGTATAAATTATCTGCTTCGCAAACTCTTAATTGCTTTCTTCGCTTGCAAATGGTTATTTGTCTGTTTTATTTGAAGTAAAACGATCTGAAGCGCCACCTGGTATTTTTTTTTACCCCTACAAACAAATGACTGTTCCATGGTCTCATTAAGAGTTAAGGTTTCCTGCAAATTTGGAAGCATCCTGAGCAGTAGTTTTCACTGTGCAGCAGTCTAAAGAAACTTTTTTTTATCATGAACGCCCTGTACATATGCAGTTTCATTATTAACCCTTTGGCGCGCGGTGAAGCCGTCTTATTTCAGCGCTTTCACTGCTAGTCACATTAATATGATTAAATAAAATAAACCCACTCGTAAAAGTGCGCAGCCAGCTGTGACAGAAAACTTATTTAAATCTGTGGCGCCAGATGGGCGATTTGGTCGACCGCCATGATGTTGGTAATTAAACGAATTGATGGCAACGGATGCCCTTTTTCAGGGTTGGGCAGTCTGTCCAGTTGATGTTTTAGATTGATATGAGAAAATGCTTCACTTCAGAGGGTTAAAATATAACTAATTATTCCTTATTAGATATTTAAAGTAAATAACAAAGCCTGTGAAATCTATATGATGCTTGTGAGAAAAGTAGAAAAAATTCTTTTAAACAAGTGTCTGGCCTCCTTTCCCCTCCCTTCGTGTGTGTCCATGCACCTTATTGCTATTGGTATTATTTTTGCATGCATTTTAAATGATTTTCCTCAATTTCATATTCTTCAAAAAGCATTTATCACTTAATGTGATCAGAAACACTTTCCGTGTATTCATGGCTGGTGTTTATCTTTATTTTGCATGCTGTAACACTATTCTGACTAATCAGTATTCAATAATTTTATTGCAAACACTTTTACTTTTTTAACATTATTTCTTAATTTCCATACACCCTTTATGAAAACTATTCCATCCATACTTGTTTTTCGTGCTGAACTATAATCGAAAAAGAAAAGAATTCGTACCTGTGGGGGGGGGGGGCGAATAAACATTTTAATCAATAAATTTTCTTGTTATCTGTTCTGTTTAAGATCAAAACATGTACTAATTTTAGAAGTTATTGCTACTTACGATGACACAATGTAATATCGGTTATTACTGCAATAGACAATAATCTATGACGTTAAATTGTTTACAGTTTATGACGAAAAACACAAAATATTTATTCAGATTATCAGTAAATTGTTCTTTTTTTCATTTAAACAGTTTTCATAATTTTTCAGGGTAGAAAAATAAAAAACTCATTTTCCATCTATAAATTTTGTACTTCGGTGCATTTCTTTTTAAAAACAAACTTTTCACAATTTCATATGCTTCTTTAACCCCGTATTCTGCATTCGCTTGCTTATATTTTACATGTTTTTATTTATTTATTGGTCACGCTATATTGACGAATGCGAGCAATAACATTTAACAAAGAAATTATGTTAGGCTTTAGGTGTATGGCTTTAAATTCCATAATTAATATACGAAGTGTCCATGATCAAAATTGACATTCGCAAGACGTCTGAATCAAATACTATGCAGCATGGTTTCCTGAAAACGTAATAATGAGGGCTTAATGAAACTATGGAAATTTTATCTAGGAAAAAAAAAGTTCCGAAATCCATTACTAGATGGCTCATTAAAGCTTTACAGAGAACATAACAAGAGTTTACAAACTTTAACAATTTTTAGTTTGAAAAATATATTCCTTGTGATGTCCACCATTGTCTTCTACCATCTGGCATCGTACAAACTGTATGTTCAGTGTTTGAAAGCTGTGTATGCCGGGGAATGTTACGTTCATGGCGTGCTATGCTACTTTTCAGTTTGATGACAGATGTAATGGGATCACGATAGACCAAGTCTTTGAGGTATCACCCTAACCAAAAGTCGCAAGGATTCACGTTTGGTGATCTGGGAGGCCAACCTGTAGGGAAATATCGGCTGATGATTGCGTCGTCACGAAAAGGGCGGATGAGCACTTGTCTCACTCAATAGCCGATGTGTTGAGGCACACCATCCTGCATAAACACTGTTGTTGAAACGATTACTATGGTTACGACATTTTAGATATGTTAGAAAGACTGTCGCACAGGGCCATGCAGTGGTAGTTTTTGGAACTTCTTTTTTTCTAGATAAAATTTCCATACTTTCATAAAGCTATGTCAAAATTCATAAAGCTATCATAAAGCTTTCATACCCAATTTTCATGAAATTCACTTCATAGTATTTGACACAAACATCTCGCAAATGTGTACGAATGCGAAATGGAAAAAGAAAACTATCATAAAATAGGAACGTTTTGAGCACGATGTTGCAAATTTTAACGAATTTTTAACTTTAACTATAGACCCTGTACTTCCTAAACTTAATCCTGTTCTTCTTAATGTAGATTCACACTTGATGGCCTTTGTTATGCGAGTTAACTACATGATCTATTCTGTCGATGATCATTTTGTTTAATATTATATTACTCAACGGTTGCCTTAATGCACAATGCCACCGAAGCACTAAAGCTTTCCTTGATCAATACATTGCATTGACGTCCTTTTTTTTTTTTTTTTCTTTTCCTCCGCCGTCACAGAAGCTTCTTTTGTGCAGAATAACCTCCAACTCCATAATAGAACAAAAATAAATAAACAAATGCTAAAAATGTACCATGTCCGTCTCGGAACAAACAAGACATTGTTATGGTGAAGAACTTTGAAGAGGGAAAAAGTCCTCTGGCCAGAAGACAACTCATTAAGGAATTTTTGAAGAGCTAAGAGAAAAAAAAACGAAGCACTGTTAGTAGCCTTAAAATACGGATTTTCTTAGGAAAATTATTGCTTTGTTTTTGTGTGTTATTGGAGAAAATACTAAAAATAGCGGGTTATTTAAATACTATTGTGTAGGTGTTCTGAAATATTAAATATTCCGGTGACATTTAAACACATTTTATTTGCTCATATATTAAACAATGTTCTTTTACTATTTAGGTATTCTTTAGTTTTCCTATCATTAGTTTTATAACTTCAAATAATATATTTTTTCGTAATATTTATTTTTACTGCGTGTGTTAAAACAGTTAAATGATTTAAAATAACCGTTGTTCTATTAAACAGATTATAATTTTATTTTAATAAAATCAACAAAGCATTTTATTGTTATAAAAAAAATGCAATGGTAGAAGGTAAAAATGCAAAGTTATTTCGCTGTTTTTACAGAATTTAGTGAAATATTAAAAGCTACAAAATATTCTGTGACTGTTCTGAAGTGCCAGTTAAACAGCTTTAAATTTATTATTTTATCTCCATTAAATTTTAACCAATGTTTTAGGAATGCCTTAAACGAAAACTGTCAACAGAAGTTTAATCTTGTTAAATTTTAGCTATCACGTCAGCTTGAAAAATATGCAGTTATTTCAGCAATTTGTTGTTTTGAGTTTTTAATACTGTAAAACAAGTGTTATAAAATACAGACTGTTTAAGCATTTTTCATAGAGATTCTGAATCTTCACCAGTGCAACAATAAATGTATTCTATTTTCTGGATCATTTAATATTGCCCTTCTATTGTGACAGTTTTAACATGAGAATTTTGTTTAATCGCCAATTGATATATTTTATCATTGTTCTATCTCTAAACTGTTAGAAGTAAGAATTATTTTTATCAAATGCATTCAGAAAGTTTAATTTGTGTTTCAAACTAGGTACACGTTATTCAATAAATACAGCTGCGTTGACAAAATATGATATATATTTAGCAGTTAGATTTATTGCGATCAAATATTTACCTGCATTTATTAAAAGTTTTTCTAATTGAACTAATTAGGGAAAAATGTAGTTGTTTATTTTTCGTATAAAAATTGCATGTCTTTTTTTTAATCTATTTTTTAATAAAAATACTGGGGAAACTAAGTCGTAGGCTTCGTTAGAAAGAGTATCATGTTCCTAGAGTTTAACGAAATAAAGATACATATAAGAAATTAATATTTTTTCTTTAAAAAATCATAAAATAATTCAAAATTTAGATAACTACTTGTATTTTATATATTTATTGTTAATTATTTTATTTTACTTTCATTTTACATTTTAGAAAATTCAAAAATGCTCTAAAATTAAAACAAGCTTTGCTAATTAAATAAAAAATGAAACTCATAAAATATCTGTTTTTTACTATTTTTAAAAAGATCACTTCATATTTTGTTTTAGTTGATTCGCTTACTCTCTAATACTTCCTCTTTAATAAATATTTTATTTTGTTGACTTTTGCCCTTTAAAAATGTTCTCCATTTTCAGAAATTTTCTAGCTTTATATTTATATTTTATTTATGTCTTTTTTTATTTGCTGAAAACTTTCATCTTTTTGAGACTGTTTAATGTTTTCTTTTATTCCAGGTATGCTGTTTTGAAAGCTTTGTTGTTGCCATTATTTGTAAAAAAATTTGCTTTATTATATTGAGGTATGTTTTTGTATTATTTTCATATTTTTAAGAACCGTATCTGGTAACTGATTTGCGAATTTCATCGTTACTTTTTAGTTCTAAAAACTTATTAACATCAAAATTTGGGGGGGGATATGTGTTTATTTATTTTATCACCAAGAGTAACCTAATAACAATTTCTTGAATCTCTTATAATCTTGTTTCAATCTCTCCTAAGAAAATTCTTTAAAAAAAGAAATACCTTGGTATGTGCTGTTTCAGAAATATAGTCTTTATGTTACAGACAGGAAATTTTCAAGCCCACTGAAATGCAGTTAGGTGTTGCTTTTCGGTCCTTCAATTATAACTGACAGAATAAAATAAATATTAGTACAGTAGAACCTCGATCTATCGTTTTTCAAGGGGTGCATAGTAAAAAACGATGCATGCGGGAAAACGACGAATGCGGGTTAAGTATTGCGAGTTGAAATTCGAAGAAAACAGTATTTATGAATACACACAATGTATAGAGTATACCAAAAATACTAAATTTGTTACCAAACTGTAAAAGAAACAAATTGGAGTAGAAATTAAGTGATACTTATTTTTAAAAAATCAGTAATTTTACACTGGGTTTTTCATTAATCTTTTAATTAAACAAAATTTTCAAGATTTACAATTTTTTTTTTGTCTTTTTATGTGTATTCATGTTTGCATATAAAAGTCATACAATTTCAAATAGCGTAATTGCGTAGGATTAACTAGGCACTAGTGTTGGCTCAGTCTCATCGGCATGAATATTATTCTCAGCTTCTTCGCGATTATTTTCATTTTTGCGTCACATTTCTTCCATTCTCAGGATACCGCTTCTACTTCTAAATCAAAGAATTCTAAGTCGCTTGTCACTTCTAAATCAATGGAAATATAATCACTACATTTCACACCATACAGATCCCTGCTGGCTGTAAGAACTCTTCACCTATACCATCATCAACCCAAGATATCATACCAGGAAGTAATTAAATTTGTAAGCCATTTTGATCCGCTTGATCTTCAATTTCATTTCGGTCAGAAGAAACATTTTACAACGATGAACCCGGGAAAGTGAATTTTTGACGAACGATACATGCGGGTTTTGTTAACGTTATTTGAATACAGTTTGTGCAGGGACCATAGAAATAAAACGATCAATACGGGAAAACGATGAATGTGGGAACGATAGATCGGGGGTTCCACTGTATTATGATTATTGTCTTTCTTCTCCCTCCATTTTCTGTATTTTCTGCTGAATAAAAAATATCATTTGCAGAAACGTGAACGAAAGGAGGTTTTTAAAATTTAGAACTGAGAATGGTGTCAAATGTATTAGGTGATTTTTGGACTGAATAAAGGCATTTTTAGTTGTTGGTATATTATTTTATAACTCTCAGTTGAAAACTTTTTATGTAAAAATGTTTGATGTGTTTGATCACTCTTTGAAACTCCATTCTTTTGTTGAAGAATTTTTTTTTAATTTTGGAAAATTATTTAAAAAATAAACTTAACTACTTTTTACTATCAGAAAAAAATAACAGGATCTTAATAGTCTAATTTCAGAAACACTTTGTATGTTCTCTAGAGAGATTTAAACCTTGAAATACATATCCATTTATGCCCACAGTAGCAAATTTGCTAGCATCCTTTAAACGCTGTGTTTATTTCAGGAAAAATGTTTTAAAATGTAATTTTGAAGTCATTAAACTATTAACTGTAGCTTCAGTTAATAATAGCAGTAGTTTGTGTCCACGGATGCCAGCATTAATGGATGAAAAATATTTTAGAAGCAACTTGTTTATACTCTTATATGTTCTATTTGCAACATTTTCAACTACCAAGTTTTTCTACTATTTTAATAACATTTAATATGAAAAAAATTAATAATTACCATTTATGTGTAAGAAAAAACATGCTATTTCACTGTATACAAAAAAAATTAAAGGTTTATTGGCAATTTTTAGAAGAGTTTTAAAATCACAGTCTAGTGTTGAAAAAACATTTTAAAAAGTAGCTTTTTCGCAATTTTTTATTATAATTACGGTATTTTTCACCACCATTTCAACGAAAAATATATTTTTTTCGCTTGGAAATTTCTCATAATGGGCATTACAGATTTAATGGTCACATAATATTTTCAAGAAGCTTGAAAACTCAAATCAGAATTCTAAAACTTAGTATTTTGAGAAGTTTGACAGGTTATACAAACTATGGCTGTTTGGGTAGTTTTTGAACAACGTCTCTGGATCGAATCTCTCCATATAAAGAGGACAGTGGCGTAGCCAGAAATTTTTCATTTGGGGGTGGGGAAGGAGTTACGAAAACTGCAACTCATTTATCTCATTTATATGTATACGTGTGTGTGATGAGGAAGTGAAGAAATACACAATTTATATGGCAAAATCCCGCGTGGGGGTGGGTTGTGACCGCGCTCCCCCCCCCCCCCCGTAGCTACGCCACTGAAATAGGAGGGTCATGTGTTTTTGACGCATATGCGTTCTGAAAAAAAAAAGGAGATGGAAAAAAATCTGCAGCCGAAATTAAACAAACTGCATAGTATTTAAATAGCATCATTTATTTAATCAACAAGAGAGCCTAGTGTATTAAATCAATAAACAGCATTAATTTTTATTTTCAAAAGACAAAAAGAAAGAAACAACAGAAACAAACATACAGGGCATTTACTCAAAAAAAAAGTTTGATTTTAAGAAATCTTGGATTACTTTTCTATAATTGAATGAGTAACATGTTTGTTATAGTAACACATAACCATTATAATTCACCAAAAGGAAATTGTTTAGCTTTTCAAGGAACTCAATTTCGAGTCAGTTCTAGCATTTTCCTTATAATTTAAAAGTAAACAGTAAAAGCTCAGTCTTTCTGTCGCATATGCAGTGTTTGTTTAACGTTTAACTACACGCGCTGGTATATAAAATGTACCCTTTGCAGTGACCTTAGAATTGACCTCACAGATGAAATTTAATATGGTCAGTTTTTAACATTTCTTCTGTATTTTGATTTTATTCAAGGAATATTTATTAGAATTTATGATTATTAAATTATTTAGCATAAATATTTGTTCTCTTTTAACTTATTTGGGGTTGCTTTTTTTGGTGTGCAAAATACATCACGTCTGAACGTGTTAATATATTAAGCGCCTGAAGATAAAGATTAAAAGAAGTAGCAGAAGCTGTCAATACAATCCCTTGTTTTCTTCCTCTGCACAGAAACACCTGTCTGACCTTCTAAAGCAAATAAAAATATAATCCTCAAGGATTTGGTATAAGCGCAGAACCAATGCCGTTTCCTTCTCTTGCACTTGTAGATCCTCTGATTAAAAATCTAATCCGTACTGTCACTCTTGTTAAAGATTAGAATCTCTTAATAAATAATTACGCTTTGACGAAATCAAGGGAGATAGATAACTTCCAATTAAGTACATTACATTTGATAAGCAGCTTTTATTGCAATGTTAGAGGAAACGTTTAGCTCTATTATTTGTAATTTTTGATACATTATTTATACGCTATTGATTTAGGATAAAGAACTCAGTAAAGAAAGTATAATAGAAACATTTCCATGTATGCATATTAATCAATTCGCTAACATTGATTAAAATTCATTATATGTATTTTTTGGACTTCCTAAATTACAATTAATAAGTAGACTAAATCAGTCAGAGTCCCGCAATGTTCTGGGCACTAAACTCCGTTCTCATAAGAACACGTCAAGGGAAGCAGCATCCGGCTTGGCTAGTGCTTGGGAGGGTCAACTTCCTCTCGGTTCGACTTCTGTGGGACCGTGTACGCTAATGGGAGCTGGTGCACGTAAAATCCGTCGTGGCTCCAATGTCCTCCAAGTTGTTAAACGATATCTCTGGGGGTGCCGATTTCAGGGGGTTGGTCCCTCCTCTGGAATTGGTTCGAAATTAGGGGACCCCGAGTTTAATCGGACTTCCTCTCACTGGGGCTCATTAAAATGGAAGTCGCCCCTTCAGCCCATCGCCTGCCTAAATGGGAGATCTGGTACCTCCCCGTGGTTGCCAGAGGACATTAGCAACAACAACAACAACAGGGTGTCTACCATCATGCAAAGGTCACGGAAGTCACGGAAAAGTCAAGAATTGGAAAAAAGGTCAGGAAAGTCACGGAAAAGTCAAGAATTGGAAAAAAGGTCAGGAAAGTCAAGAAAAGGTCAAGAAATGAAGCACTAGGTCACGATTAGCGACTCAACTTCCTTTTACCATTTCATTCAAATTCTTAGTTGACAATTTTCGTAACTAAATTTCCTAAACTTTTGTGCACCGTTTTTACAGTTTTGCTAATAAACATATAGTTTACCGCATAATTCTATCGATCTTTGTTGTAGAGATATTTAATTTTGAAATCGGGGCTTATTCGCTGATCACCCTGTGTATTAATAGTATTAAATTTAAAAGTATAATTTTTCTTCATTCTATCACTATGATGCAGGGGTGCAGAAACTGTTTTTACTCTCAACATTTCCCTCAATCCATATGCAAATTTCCCCAAGATTTTATTATATGTTTATAGACTTGCATAAGTTCTGTATTACCATAAGTGTAAAAATATTTGCCTGAACAAGCTACATACATGTTTACTAAATAGCAGTTGGTCCAAGTTAAGAGAAAGCAAACTGCTGATCGGTGAAAGGGTTGAAAAAAAAATCGCTTTAAAAATAGGAATGGGAAAGAATAACTCGAAGAATTTTGTAATTCATTGTTAAAATCGAAATCAGTTGTATATTTTCTGCAAAATTTCCCCCTATTCTAGATTGCCGGATCGTACATATTCTGCATCCCTGGCACGAATGTATTTTTGATATTAGTGTTTCGTATTTGTTATGGTCAAGAAAAAGTCAAGAAAAGGTCAAGAAATCAAGCTTACTTTATGTGGTAGACACCCTGAACAACTAAATGAGTCAAAATAATATTTATTCATTCACTTGATTGGGACAATTTTGATGGATTTAAAAAGCATATTAAACGTCATATTTTTCATAATTTTTGGTAAAATACTCAAATCTATGAGCTAAATTGTATACCTTAATTCAGACAGGGTCGATATTTTAAAAAATCAATGCAATTTGAGAAATTAAAGATATTTTGTAATATAAACTCGAAAGCAAAATTGTAATGCTAGGTGATTTGTTTGTTTGCATTTAAGGAGAAACTCGGTTCGTTCATGCACAGTGTTATGAAAATTTCCTTTTCTCGATTTATAATTTCATTTCTGTTGGCGCCTAATAGCTAACGCCAAATGAGTTAACAGCCGCCGCCAACCGTTTATTACCTCTGCGAACACGAAAATGGCGGGCCGTGCTCAGGGTTTATGAATATTAATAATATCTGTTCGCTAATTAATGTTGCTCTAATTAATTTCCCAAATGAATAATTGTGAATGCCGCCTCGGGGGTATATTTTATCACTGGTATGAATGCGCTTCGGATCTGCTAACATGGAACGATATTTCAGTTGCTCCAGAATTTTTTTTTTGTTTTTATTTACTGTTTCTGGCAGCAGTCTCAGTTCTGGATTTTTCTCCCCCTTTATTGCTGTTTGTTCGTTCGAGAACGCAGAATTTATGGTGATGTACTTTTACATTTATTCACCTGCTCACCTATTGCATAAAAGAGAAAGTGAAGTACCGAAAAACGTTTCGTTCTTATTCCCCAGGATTTTATTTGAAAAAAAAAAAATCTTCATTTTTCTTTGCTTCCTTTCTTTTCTTTTTTTATGCATAAAATTAAAAAAAAAAGAACTTAAAATTGCATTTAGTATTTAATAATGAAGTTTTATAGGGATTTATCAAAAGTGTTTATTTGTAAATGATCTTACTTTTGGAAATTGTGTTCTTCTTTCTTCATTGCTTTCTATTTTTCTTTCTTCCTTTTCTTATTAAACTACAATTCACAAGCTCTTTTCCTTTTCATATTAGAAATATGTTAATTGCTTATACTCATTTTGCATGAAACGACTATTATGAATAACGCAAAGCTACACATTTAAAAGCGCAATTACACTTACTTTATATATAACTAGCTGAAGTACCCGTTCTTCGCACGGGAATGAATGGACTTTTTGATATTACGATTTGAGGTGATTACTATTCATTGTAATAAACAGATATAGCAAAGTGGATATCGCGTTATATTGTGTCCAATAATCATGCATACCGAATTGCAAGGCAATCGTTTGTACGGTGCAGAAGGCCATGCGGCGTAGCGCAATCTAGTGGCGAGTTTTAGCAAAACGGATATGGCGGAAATATTTTTCGCATTCAGATATCGATGTATACGAATTTTCATGACTATCGGCTGGACAGTCCTGAAGTTCATGTGTTGACGCGACATCTAGTGCCAAGTTATAGGAAAATGGATAGCGCCAAACTCTTCCCCGTGTTCAAATATCTATGTATACCTATTTTCATAGCGATCATTTGCACAGTCAAGAAGTGATACACTGCAGGGCCATCCAGTGGTTCAATAAAGTAATGATTTGCTACAGCGCCGTCAAGTGGCGAGTTATAGCAAAATGGATAACGCCAAAATATTCTCATTGTTCAAATAGCTATGTATACTGATTTTCATAGCGACCGTGTTCAACCATCTATGTATACCAATTTTCATAACGATCATTTGCACAGTCAAGAAGTGATACACTGCAGGGCCATCTAGTAGTTAATTAAAGTAATGATTTGCTACAGCGCCGTCAAGTGCCGAGTTATAGCAAAATGGATAACGCCAAAATATTCTCATTGTTCAAATAGCTATGTATACTGATTTTCATAGCGACCGTTTGAATGGTCAAGAATTTGGCCTGCTGCAGCGTCATCTAGTGGCGAGTTAAAATAATAATGCATTGCAGTGTCATCTAGTGGTGAGTAACATCAAAAAGAACGCAGTTAGAATATATTCTTCGTGCTCAAATGTGTAAGTATAAAAAATTTTATGCCGAACGGTCGAACGGTTATAGAAGTTGATGCTTTTCAGCGCCATTTAGCGGCAAGTTACAGCAAAATGGATAATGAAAAATATTCTCCGTGTTCTAATATTCGCGTGTACCAAATTTCATCGAAATCGGTTGGATGATATTCGCATAGCAAACGGCTAAACGGAATAGAATTCGCCGTTCTGTTGCGCCACCTGGTGGCAAGTTAGAGGAAAACGGATAGCATAAAAATCTTCTCCATGATAAAAGACTTAGGTGAACCAAATTTCATGGTGCAACGGTGCTCAACGGTGCTGGAGTTTTTCAACCTCATACACTCATACCAACATTTATTTTTATCTATAACCAGTGTCATTATATATCCCAGTCTCAAATAAAATCCAGTTTCAAATCTAAGCCTCGCCAAAGTGCCAACATACGCCATTTTGCAAGCGTTTTTTCAGGAAATCATTCGAAGCATTGACTTAGCAGCAATAATATATGGGAAATGGTTCGACCGCGAAAAAGTAAAGCAAGCCTTTATTTGAAAAGTTGAATCCCTTAATACAGCCGAATTTTTTAAAATTATCAACTATAATTTTTTAAAATTATCAACGTGTTTTATTCATCATTACTCCGATGTACTAAATGAGAAGATTTCAATTTTCTGAAATTTGGCGGAATTCCCCCAACTTAAATCAATGTACTCATTTGGCGAGAATTCTGGAGATAGATCAATTGAAATCCCTTAATAACTGCATTATTTCTTCACGGATCATTAAAATTTAACGCTGTATTCTAATAAAACCTTTGCACTTGTTTTCAAAAATCTATTTCCTTAAGCTCTCAATAAATTGCGCCAATCCGAAATCTGTGCAAACCGCTAGAACTCGCTTTCACAAAATCGGCATTTGAGCCATTTTATTTTTTCGAGAAACTAAAATAATTTAACTATTAGCCTCGGAAATCTTCAATTCTTATTGTTTTGCGTGTAAAGCATTACATTGCTGCTCTGATTTCCCATGCACACGATATTATAATTAAAAAAAAATAACCTTACGTATGTAAACTAACAAAAAAAAAATCATTATTATTCTTTTATTTTTACTTTGAGAATTTAAAACATTTTATTCGGCAAAATCGCCACACATGGCAACCACGATCCTTATTTCACGCTTTTTTCACTACAGGGGTTACAATTACGGAAAGCTTTTTGCGTGAATAGCATAAAAAATCTCTTAAATTCCGGAAACGGGTGGACTTTCAAAGTTTTAAAGTGGACTACGCTTTATTCTATATTATTTTACATATCTGTGCTAAATTTCAGGCCGATAGGTTCATTTTTGTGGATTTGTATACGAACGACATTTTATTCGGCAAAATCGCCACACATGGCAACCACGATCCTTATTTCACACTTTTTTCACTACAGGGGTTACAATTACGGAAAGATTTTTTCGTGAAGAGCATAAAAAATCTCTTAAATTCCGGGAACGGGTGGACTTTCAAAGTTTTAAAGTGGACTACGATTTATTCTATATTATTTTACATATCTGTGCTAAATTTCAGGCCGATAGGTCCATTTTTGTGGATTTGTATACGAACGACATTTTATTCGGCAAAATCGCCACACATGGCAACCATGATCCTTATTTCACACTTTTTTCACTACAGGGGTTACAATTACGGAAAGATTTTTGCGTGAAGAGCATAAAAAATCTCTTAAATTCCGGGAACGGGTGGACTTTCAAAGTTTTAAAGTGGACTATGAGTTATTCTATATTATTTTACATATCTGTACTAAATTTCAGGCCGATAGGTCCATTTTTGTGGATTTGTATACGAATCAAATCCACAAACAAACAAACAAACAAACAAACAGAATTTCATTTTTATTTATAAGATTATCAATTACATATTTTCAATATATAATAGAAAATGCAATAGAGAACAATCAACAACTATGTACTTATCATCCATAATGTCAAGACATTCGTCAACTCCAAATTAGCTAATTGTCATTGGACTTTCCACTAATTGAATCGAATATTTGGCTAAATTTATTATATTTATTTATTATTATTTGGCTGAATTATGTTGATTGGACTAATTAGTAAAAATGCAATCCATTATTTTTTACGTGAAAGTTGCGTGTGTATATTCATTTATTTATATGTATATATTTTAAATTCTGGGAAAAGTAAGTCTCTGCAGAATTCAAATAAAAATTGAGTTAATCTGTTGCTGTGACGGAAGGTTCACATATTGGACTTTTGTGAAATAAAACTTGTAACATGAAAATAAACACTCAAAAAACTGGTGTTAAAAGATAAAATAAACAAATGTGAAAAAACACACATAAGAGGTTACTTCTAAGGCGTAACGATCGTTTCGACCGAACCCTTCCGTCAAACAGAGCAGAGGGCCTCTGCTCTGTTTGACGGAAGGGTTTGTGTGACGAAGACCGAACAAATTTTCGGTCGAAACGATCGTTACGCCTTAGATGTAACCTTTTATGTGTGTTTTTTTCACAAAGTTTTTGTTTATTTTAAAACTTGTAATATTTCTTTCTCCGATAAAATAAACTTTGTTGCTGTATTGGTAATGTGTATTTTTTTATAAGACTTCTAAACCCGAGAAGAGATTGTGACTCACCCCGCATATTATATGTATGCATGTATGTATATATGAGGTTAAAAAGATATATTTTTTAATTTAACAAAAATTTTAACGATACTATATGCCCACATTTTTTTTCACTCATTTCTATAATCAAATTTTATTTTTATGTTTAATTACTACATTAAGTTTTTATACTAAGGCTATATGGAAAAATTTTAGTCATCGAACTGAACAATTATTGGGAACATATTTGTAATAAACTTACATAAGTGTTAATGACCAAATCTCGCGTTCAATCTTTCCCCTGATACGAAAATAATAATCTAATAGCGTATTCAAATTACAACACATCGTGCCTGAAATGATGCATTAAGCTAATGATCTATTAAAATTTACTCACCGCGTAATCGTCATTGATTTAAAATCTCAGTCCTTTAACTGTGCTGTAAAACGCGTTCAGTTTAGAAATAGCAGTTTAATCTTTTCATACCGCTATTAATAAGGTCTGTGATGTTCCATGATCTTTATTCAATGCTTTAAAAGATATTGGTATTGGCAAAGAAACAGTTTTTAAAGACATTTTCTTACCTTGTTCTGAAAACTTTGGAGTGCTTTAGCGGAATAAAAAAAAACTGCTAACAAATTTTTGGAAACAGTGTAATAAATATGAAAAAGAACAAACTAAACTTTAATGTACTTCAATATTAGAGGGACTGTAAAGTAATATCGTTTATTTTCATATAAATTTCAAAGAAATAATTTTTCAAATAATTTTTAATGATAAGCAGGTTGTGCCAAAACATAGGATTCATATTTGTTGCATTTTAAGGAAAGAATTTTAGTAATAATATTTTTTTTTCTTCCATTAAAGGTGGCCACCCTCCACCTTTTTTCACGTTTACCGTCCTTGGAGAACAATATTCAAAATGTACTGAAATTGATTTTTAGGTTTTCGTATTTTACAGCAGATTTTACTGTTATAGCTTTTCACCTTTGAGATGTCGTGAAATGAGTTTGAAAGAACGTTTTGACCTTGTATCCACATAGGTTACGAATTTCGTAAAATGTTGACTTATCTAGCACCTTTGTTAAAAATCTCGCGTAAATGCCAATTTTCCTATTATTGGCTTCAATAGTTAGTCTAGGCAAAATACTGACGTACGGAAAAACGATATTACATTCCTATGGTCCGCCTAACCTAACATATTGGGAAGTTCTACAGCACATTTGTATCATGAAGTATTTATCCTAATGTAGTTAAAGATCACTAAATTAGATCACTAACTCCCTGACTCTGTCCAAGTTCCGATTTTTACCACTCCATAAAACTTTTGCCACCATTACTCCAAAAAAGTCTAGGGATGAGACGAAAAATAGTCCTGTCTCGCCTCGTGAAATAGCTGAAAAGCTTTATCTCGTCTCGCAAAATCCCTATACTGTAATGTTAGAGGTTGTCTCGCATAAAATCGTCTCGATTCCGCCCCTAAAAAAAAAAAAAAAGACTACAAATTTAAACTTGAAGAACGCAATAAAATTCACGTCGTTTATACTATCGGCTTAATATATATATATATATATATATATATATATATATATTATAATTATATAAAACAGTACAGAAACTAGTCAGCGCTACTCGTAATTTTTCGTTATTTTCAGCTCTTTCATATATCCGAAAGTAAAAAAAAAAAATATCAATTGAGTAACAAAATTAGGTTCGTTAGTGATATTTATGTCATTTTGATGTCACGGTTATCAAGCATTAAAGGGAAAATTATTATTCCAATTCGTTCAAAATAGTGTGTTGGGATTAACCTGTCGACTTCTTTTCTCAATAAAATGACTTCCTCTGCATGAAGCACTGATATAAGAGAAATTGTTCCCAGGTGAAAGTAATCCTCCGAATCCGAAAAGTTTCCGCAAACGCACTCAAGAGAAATTATGCATGTTTAAATTCGGATTTCGGTAACTACGATAATAAAAATTGAAATTATTCATTTTAAGAGGACAAAAAATTAAGTACATTAAATGTAGACATATTATTATTATTTTTTTCTATCGCCCATTGTAATTGCTTCTCCAACGGGCTTAGTCGAAATGTAATACAAACCATAAGTTAAGTCATCGAAGTAAAAAGTTACCTCGCAATAAAACTTCAGGCTGTCTCGTATACATTCATGCTTCTTAGACTAATAAAATATTCTTAGAAGTGCAGCGGAGTCATAAAATACACGTTTTTATTGAATCTGTAGTCTAATGTTCTCCATCATTTGCTGCATCTCGGATGAAAAGAGTTCATTCCTAGCATTATTCGATCGCGGTGATGCCCCCTAATGTTCTTCATATGCCATTACAATTGCTTCTGCTTTGCTCCACATACTTAATGACACAGTTTGAATGTTCGTTGAATGAAGAAATAGGCTTCTACGCGAGTGTGTGTATGACTTTTACTATTTGTTTTCCTTTATCTCTACCCCCTCGTCCCCTGTAATGCCTCTTTAATGTGTTTAGATATTGCTCTGTATCTAAACCGGAATGTATGAATAATGCTATTAATAACAATATTTCAGAATTATATGTAGACTTGCGTACTTTTTTACTTCCTTGTACGTAGTATAAGGAAGTAATGTGATCCCGAAAAATTTTGGGGGCCAAATTTCGACATAAAAACCGATTTTGACTACCTCTAAATTGAATTTTAAAATTTTTTTCGATGCATCTCATCGTAGGCTAGCATGCACGATCATATGAACGCGTCTGCAACTCATTTTGACCAGTGGCGAGTCTACTGTGGCCAGTTTTTCCATGCCGTCTGTACGTACGTACGTACGTATGTACGTACGTACGTACGTACGTGCGTACGTACGTACGTATGTATGTAACTCGCATATCTCAAAAACTATTGGTCGTAGAATGTTGAGATTTGATATTTAGGATTGTTCTATGATCTAGTTGTGCACCTCCCCTTTTGGTGGCAATCGAATGGATAGTTTATGTACAGGACCGCCCAAAAGATTCGAAATACATTACGCTCTATGGGCCGAAATTCATTAAACTCGCCTAACTCAAAAGCTATTAGGCGTAGAATGTCGAAACTTCATATTTTGGATAGTTGTAACATCTAGTTGTGCACCTCCCCTTTTGGTTCCATTCGACTGGATAGTTTATCTACAGGACTGCCCAAAACATTCGAAATACATTACACTCAATAGGCCGAAATTCATTAAACTCGCATATCTCAAAAACTGTTAGGCGTTAAATGTTGAAACTTTATATTTAGGATTGTTGTAACATCTAGTTGTGCACCTCCCCTTTCGGTTCCATTCGACTGAATAGTTTATCTACAGGACCGCCCAAAAGATTCGTAATACATTACGCTCTATGGGCCGAAATTCATCAAAGCGTTTTTTAGAGGTATTGGGCTATTTCAAACGACTCAGAAGTGATATATGCTGTAAAGAGTTAGAAAATGAATTTCTCCATTAATAAAAGTGTCTTTATCATTTATAGTTCTGCTACAGGAACACCCAAAAGATTTCCAATACATTACGGTCAATAGCAATTTTAGGGGCATTCATCCATTTCAAGCACAATACCGTCCTACCACATAAGTTAGGTAATGGTCCGACCACGGTCACGTGCCTCCCTCAAGAACTATGCCAAAAGTCGCCAAGCTTGGCGACTTTTGGTGTACGTGTGTGCATATTTAACTCTCAAATCTCAAAAACTATTATGAAATTTCATATATAAGAATGTTGTAACATCTAGTTGTGCATCTCGATTTTTGGTTCCAATCTACTGGAGAGTTTATTTACAGGACCACCGAAAAGAATTTCAGTACCTTAATGTCTATGGACATCTTCATTATAATACAACTGTAGACAGTCATTGTTTGGTACATGCCCAAAATCTCGCCGTCTGTCCTCGACCTTGGCGAGTTTTGGCGAAATATCGCCAAATTTGGCGATAGTCAGTCATTTCGTCCATGCCCAAAGTATCGCCATTTGTCATCGTTCTTGGCGAGTTTTGGCGAAATATCGCCAAATTTGGCGATAATCTGTCATTGTTTGGTTTATGCTTAAAATCTCGCGAAATGTCGTCGACATTGACGAGTTTCGCCGAAATATCGCCAAATTTGGCGCCAAAAATTATTTCCTATTTTGTATAACTCTAAAACTTTAACCCGTAGATTTTTTAACTTTGTATTTAGAACTATTGTAATATCTAACTGTTTTCAATATCTTTTTTGACAGCAATCGACTGGGAATTTATTTACATGGTGAGCCAAATGACTTTGAATACATTGAGGTGTATAGATGCATTCAATTCATTGAAAGTCTGTGGTCAATGACTACTTTGGCTATCCCCAAAATCTCGCAGACTATCTCAAGTTTGTCGGCTTTTGGTGAAATATTGCCAAATAAAGTGTCAGAAGGAAATCTTTCAAATTGAACTCAGCTTGGCGATATCGAAATATTTGGCTAGAAATCGCTAAACCTTACTATTATTGATATTTTATCTCTTTCAAACAAATAAATTTAGAGGAAGTGCGTCGAAAATAACTTTGATCTAATGGACGTGCAAGGAAGTCATGTGTTGGACACATCAGATTTTTTTTCTTTCTTCTTAACCCTTTAACGCGCAGTGTTCCCGCTCTGGGAACACCAAACTCTGACGTTTGGACTGTTGCCAGTCACGAAGAATAGATTTGATTTCTATAAAAATAGTTGCGGGTGACATAGCTCCACGAGAATCCTTTACTTTTTAGCACGTCATTTCCCGTAAAAAAATTGTCCCGATTATTTTTAAAAGCACTGAGATCTGCTGAAAAATGGAAGAATGCGAGAACAGCTGGATAGATTGCCCAATGCTGAAAAAAGGGCAGCCGTTGCCATCGCTCGACTTAACTACCAGCAAGATGGCGGACGATCGAAACGTTCATCGCGTGCAACAGATGTAGAGACCCTTTTTTTGACGACAGCTGGCTGTGCGCGAGCACAGCCATATGCGTCAAAAAGGGTCTCTAGATCTATGGCACGCGATGTACGTTTCGATCGTCCGCCATCTTACTGGTCGTTAAGTCGAGCGATGGCAACGGCTGCCCTTTTTTCAGCATTGGGAAAGGGTTGCGCCTCAAAGGGTTAATAGGGTAGTGTATCAAAACCACACTGCATATTGCCACGAGTTCGGCGAGTTTTCAACGAACTGCACCTGTACGTATAGCGTAATCGATAACACAAACACACACAGAATCCCGGGCTCCCCCAAAAGAGCAACACCTCTCTTGCTCTCAAGGCCTTTCTTTATACTGAACTCTTGTTCAATATCTAATGTACCAAAACTGTCCCTTGGCAGTGACTGTTATGATAAACAAAAATAAAATATTATTTTTTAAAATTAAGTTCACAGTTCTTAATTTGCTGGAGATAAACTGGTCTAGTCTAGAGGTCTCGTCTCGCACCTGCAAATCTCGTCTCTTTTCGTGGTCTCACGCAAGACCACAGTCTCGCATATTGCCTGACGCCAAATGTCTTCATTTCTACTTATTTGTACAAAGTAATAGAAGTGCAATCGTCCCTCGTTTATTGCTGCTTCGTCTCGTACCACAAAGTTTTATTTCCCGCATCGAAGTTTGGTTTCGCAGAAGCGTGAGACCGCGAGAAGTCTCGACTCGTCTAGTAGTCTATTCCTATTTAAAACTATATATAGAAAGATATGTTTAATTACATAAATTTTAGTAATACATCTTTGTCAAACTTTTTATCAATAACATATTTATTAGATTTAATTTTTATGCTCATTTTTTAAAATGATTCGCATGCATATTTTAAGTACATTTTTATTTTACTTTTATTTATATTTATTTATTTATTTATTTTGATAATGCTGCTTGAGGAAGTAAAAATTTAGAACATTGTTTTTGTAAAAGAGTCAATAATTTCTTTTAATAAAGTTTTAAATAAAAATGTTCCCTAATTTCTTTCTTTTTTTTTTTTTTTTTTTTTTTTTTTTTTTTTGTCATATGGGCTGCGTATTCCGTATTATTTTATAATTTTTCTTATAAAACGTTTTTTTATTGGCGTTCCTGTATGTGTCCATAATTGCGCTGTAGTGTTTTGCCAGTCAATAATTAACTGTCTCACAAGAGAGAGCTTGAGGTTTTAAAAACAGAAAAAAAACCCATTTAGTACTTCATCAAAATAGCTGAAGAAATTTTCCTACACCAACTCAAATTATCATTTTGGAGGGTGGAATAGATTATCAAAACACGTAGTGTAAATCGCAAACTGAATATTTTTTGTTTTTGTTTTTTTTTTGGCTTCGTATTAATAATCTAATCAGCAACAAACGGGAAGCGCATTATCACATCAAAAGAAGTAAGCAATGCATCCAGAATTGATCAATATCCATACGATTTTCGGAGGACTATAATGAAAATCTAAGCCGCTAATGTCCGAATGGCGTGACACCGCATAGCTTAATATCACCTATGCCCTACGAAAATCCGATTAATTTCTTTTACGCTGCAGCACACAGGCACAATTCATCAAAGCCATCCTACACCACGCTGAGGGAGAGAGACGGAAAAAAAATGGCTGCGAAGAACAAAAGATGCATTATTTAAAAACCATTCTTCCCTTCCAGCGGGTGTTAATTAATTAACGATAGTCTGGTAACTGTCAATCAATCTTCGGTGCTACGCCCCTTTACCAACCCCTACCTCTCTCTTCCGATGAAGGATGAATTTTTGCCCCCTTTACGTACAAGCAAACTTCCTTATCTTAGGCTACACCTGCTACGAACTTTAATTGCAGAGCACGGTGAACTATCGTTAGAAAGTGAAATCTTGTAACCCGATGCCATCCTAGCGTGAGTGGCACAACAGCCAACTTGCAGGGGCGTCCGGCTCGCTACAACCGTGGACGATGTTGCGAATGTGTACCTCCCGCGCCCCAGGAGTAATGTGTTATCGCCGCTGTGTTTCTCCGCCAAAGTTCTTTGGTAACAATATATATTTTTCAAGCCTCATATATCGTGAAACTGGAGAAAAAAAACTTAATTAGGTAGTTTAAAAAACTATCACGTTACAATAATACAAATGTAGATATTTAATCATTTGCGTCCAATATTTCAATACGCTACAGTAAGATTAAGGATATAGTAAAATGAAAGAGAGTACATACCGCTATTGTAGAAGACTCAGTTTTATTTGTATTAAATTTACTTTTAAATTTTGAAAATCTAATTTTCAATAAGAGAAAATTGGTTTTCCTCAAACAAAATAACACTTATCTTTTATACAGTACACATCACTATTTTATTTTTATATTTTTATCTGTTAATGTTAGTTATCTTCTTATGCAATATGATAGAACATTTATATCATAAATATCTTAAATATCATAAGCCATTTAATCAAGTGTGCCCAATTTAAAATAAATAAGTTTTTCTTTTGTTTTACAGTTCTTCTTCCCATGAATGATCGGTCGTAAGTAAACAAAGGCATTTAAAACAGATATTTAATTATTTTTTCACTTGAAAAAATTTCTATTTAGTTCATTTTAGCATTTATTTAAAAATACGTCGCAGTTTAATTCAGCTGATTAATTTCGTACTTCATTCCAATATATTTTGATTACCTTTTTTCCTGTGGTATAATTTGTTTATGAACACAATTTTTACACTTTTGAGACTCACAAATGCAAACCCAGCCATTTGAAGCCCCCGGCATTCAAATTTGTGAATTGTGCACGTATTTCACTGAAATTTTAATAGATACCGTAAAATTCTTTTTTTACTTAACTTTGAAATTTATCGTATAGTCTATGGACAATATTTAAGGAATAAGAGCCAAGGCCAGTTGTTTTGGGACACTCTGTATATTGAGTAGTGTGCACGCCTTAAAAATATATGGTGGCTTAAAAACACTTGAATAAAATAACCACAACCTCCCCCCCCCCCCTTTTTTTTTCTTCCTTACTGAGCATAGAGGTAAATGGTAGGTTTAGTTCAGGGGAGAAAATAATAATAATTTTTAAAAAAACTTGTGGTGACATTAAAAAAATGTTTGCTGTTTTTAATATGAACTATAGCATTCTTTACCACCATGAATACAATCATTGAATGAACGCTTCGGAAGCTATGAATTAACCTAACGAAAATCGAACGCGAACGCTTCCAAACATTAATATAATTGAGCTTCTACTGCAACTGATGATATGTTACCGAAGCTTTATTGAGAATTTTTTGCTTCTAATGATGGAAAAAAAAGAGAAATCCGTGAACACCCACGTTTTCATAAAGGTTAAGGTATAGAAAATAAATGGTGTTTCATCTCTGTAGGGTCTGTGGCTAAAGGACTATGTCAATTACAGGTAAGGCTGAAAATTCGAAGTTGGCTTTCCTTTTTGAGTTTTCCTCCCTCTCTAGAAAATTGCTGAGTAAAAATCATCAATCCAACAGTTTTATTTTATGTTTGCGAAGTACGAAATAGATAGTAAGACGTAAACAGAACGAACGGACTGAGACATCAAGCTACTGAGCGGGTTTGAGCTCCCAAGGATCTATGTAAACTATAATACACAGGGTGTTCCAAAAAGACGGTAACACGCTTTAATTATTTATCTATTAAAGATAAGTAGGCAATGTAAATTGAAAAGAATGTTCCAAATTAAGTAGGGGGGGGGGAAGACTACGTTAAGAAAAAAATTATCTTTAATTTTCAAAATTTACACTTTTTAAATTGTTTACGACCTCCGTACGAAAAATTCCCAATCAGAAAACTATGTCCTTGTGTGATGTAAAAAATTTCACTCTTTCATCATAAAATGTCTCCCAGATTTAAATGAAGATGCTCAGGGTTTGAATGTAAACGTTTATTGGTAGAGTAGAGTGCAAAAAATTGTTTTCTTTCGTAATTTTGTACGACTCCTGAAAAGCGATCGGACGTGATTTTTTCCTTTCGAGAATGACCACATTTTATTAATTGGGAGGGGTTTTTTGTACGGGAGACGAATACAAATTTAATAAATTTTTCAAAGTTAACGAGAGGAATTTTTTCATTTTTTTATTTTGACCATTTTTTTTTTCAGTTTACATTGCCCACTGATCTCAAAGAGATGAAAAATGGGCCACATTCTGTAGAATATAGGGTGTTCTCAAGTGGCAACGGAATCAGAGGGGTGAAAAAGACATAAAGAAAATTTAAAATTGCCATACCATGTGGTATTGCGAATTATGTTTAGTTAGCGAAAACTGCAGAACTACTTGCAAAGAATGTGATACATTTTTTACAGACTTAACAGTAAAGCAATTTTAAAATAAAGATAAATAAAAAAATTTGTGCAATTTTTCTTTAACGCGACTTGTTTGTAAGTATTTTTGCTATGACCTTATGCCATATTCATGAATTAATTCATTTTAGAAAATCTTTTGATGAATTCAATAAATTTTTGTTCTCTCTATTCGAACCAAGTTATTAAGTTCAGTCTTACAATGTATTTTTAATTAGCTCTTTTAGATCCTGCGTCCACAAAAATTACTCATACTACCTTTCGGGATGATTGTCCTAATTTGTGCATTTAAAGAAACACCATTTTTCCTTAAAAATTTGATAATTCGGAATTTGCTATTTTACTTTATTTAATCAGGTCTGAAAGGGATAAGTAAAATGTTGTTGCATCTGCAAAAATATTTTGGTTAAAATGGCGCTAGCAAAATTTTGTTAAAATTATAGAAAGAAAGAAAAAAAAACCCAACAATATTCCCCCCCTTTCCATGTGAAGTTTACACTGAAGGAACTAAAACCTATGTTTCATATTTAGTTAAGACAAAATATGATGTTGGCGACATTTTGGCGAGTTCTAGAATAATCCCCTTGGTAACCATAAAAGGTCCCCAAGCCCCGACGTTCCTAATTACAGGTTCATGTGTGTACGTTCAAGAAAAAGAATAAATCGCTTGTTACATTTCGAACGTGGAATTATGGAACATTCTTAAGAATTTGCAAAGAAAATAATAAGGCTCGTGTGTCTGGAAGAAGAATGTAGTTCCCAGATTTTATTTTACTCCAACTGAATAAGACAGCGTGCAATTTTGTTCCGAGAGAAATTTTAAGCACACGATAATTGTCTTTTTAAAAAAGCAGTTGGGAAATGCCTTTCAAATAAGGTGATTTTCTTTTTTAACGGCAAACCCAAGACAGGTATTTGTTTTCCCGTTGAAAGCATAGTGACGTACCATTAAAAGCTTTATTTTAAGAAGATTAAAACGAACGTTCAAAGCCATAAATGTTTTACATTCTTTGTGCTTAATTATTGCATTGTCTCTTCATTACTAAGCGATTAATTTTTATTAAATTTTATTTTTTCAGAATTATTCTTTTATAAGGCAAAAAATGTATCTGTTTTTGTGGATAACTATACAACAATGTATTTAAAATAAAGAAAGGTATTCTATTTATTCTAAGACTATAGTGCCACCGCAAAGATGGTTTTCATTAAACGTTACACAGTTATTCATTTCGAGGTTTCAGTTTTCTGTAAAAGCACTCCTTAAATTTCATCTTTTCAATCTTGAACATATGTATCATTACTCAAAAATATCTCCCTAAATAATAAGATTTTAAAGTTTGAATATTAAAATTAAAATGTAAATTAAGAAAAGCTAGCAGATTTACTGAAATACTCTTCAAAACTATTTTTTTAATGTAATAAAACATTACATTTGCACTTTTATAATATTTACTTATTTAACAAATGCCATATGCAAATAATAATAATATTACTAATTTTATCTTATATATTATGTATCATAACTCAAATAATGTAATCTCATGCAGCAGTACATTTTGGAAAATTTTAATTAAATTTAATACGAAAAAAATTTACCTTTAAAAAGAAAATCACTACAAACAAATTAACATAAAATAAGAGAGTAATGGACAAATGGGAAGCCCAGTGGGTTAATGGTAGCGCATTGCACTGACATGCCACAGGTCCGGAGTTCGATTCCAGGGCTGGGCAAGGTTGACTTAGCCTTTCATCCCTTAAGTGGGTCGATAAAATGAGTATCAAGCTTGCTTTCGGACTAAGCATTGGGATCCTCGCTTCAGGCTGGCCATCTGATCTGACCAAGGCACACGCTTCCGCACCTCAGAGCTCATGCTCGTGAAGGTGTGGAGGGGCAGTGCAGGCCTTGGCCCCACTCGGTCTGTTTCTCCAGTGAGTTTAGTTCCAGTACTCAAATGTAGAGAATGCATGTAAATCAAAAAATTGATATTGTGATAATGTCGATAACAGCAGTCATCCATTATAGTCTAAAATCAGATTAAAATTTGACGAACATCCCTTAAAAAAAGTTCACTTACAACAGCACAAATAGTAACTACAATAGTTGAATGCCCTTTTAACCCTTTGAGGCGCAACCCTTTCCCAATGCTGAAAAAAGGGCAGCCGTTGCCATCGCTCGACTTAACTACCAGCAACATTGACACACACACACACACACAAAAAAAAAAAAAAGAAATTTAGCGGCTAACATTTCACTGTACTTTCGGAAATCGATCAATTTATGTTATTAGTATATTTATTTTTTGAAAGGGTTTTATTATTGAATAGACAAACCATATTTTGACTTTTAAAGCCCTATAGAGTTATTTTATTATGCTGTATTTCTTTTTTATGATTTTCCTAATCGCATAAAATTATTTGTTTTAATTTCTAATTATGACCATGCTAGAAGAATTTCTCTTGCTTTCTTCTAGAAGGGCGTGTCGTCCTTAAATGAGCCATTTGGAAGAAAAGACTGTTAAAATCTGCATGCCTGTTACAGGCATATAACGTGATTAAAATGAGATATTCCATTATTTCTGTCCGACGGCGAAAAATGACAGCGCGTAAATGTATTTTACTACTTAATATAAATCTCTCGGAAATCATTCAGATCCACCCATTTATAATTCTTATCCCATTCCTCCCACCCGAATTGCTAGTTAATGAAATAGTATAATATGGCTGCAGTAGGGGAAGCCACGGAAAAGCGTAATGCATTTTCTGTTGGTGGAGTGAGCTGATTAAAGAAAACTTTGTCAATGAATCTATTTTTGTAATTAATTCTAGGCGTGCCCGATGCTTTTGGAAACTCTAATGGAGTAATAAAGCAGAACATTTATTGAAAAATGGAAATTGATTAATTTTACAAAAATTTACCTTGAAGTTCTTCATGTGTGCCTCCTCCTGTAAAACCGTCTTATCATTCATCATTATCGCATATGGGTAATGCGATAAATAAACTTATAATTTTGTATTTTCCTTAATCTTTAAAAAGTGCAGAGTTCTTTTTTTGCAAGCTTACCTGATGTCACCGCCAAGATCATGTATTTTTGCCGTATTTTGAATGTTCAGTGTAAGTGCGTAGAAAAATGTGATTATTTTTATTCATCCTAAAAGATTTTAAAGGGTATGGTGTGGTATTAGAATTTTCCTTTCAAGATATAGTATACAGTTCACTACAACTATTACATTCTGTTATTTTCTTGTTGATAATGCGAGGGGAAAAAATTGTCATTTTTACTTTCCGAAAATGTACCATGTAAGGTAAGTACTGTAATCATGAAAAAATTCGACTTTGAGATTTTGGTGTATTTACACGTTTTCGGGTCTTCAGAATTCATTTGCTATTTTTATGTGAGTGAACAAGATAGCTCCTAAACGGTGCTTTCGATTGAGCTCAAATTTGGTATACATGTTATAAACCACCGTCACAAGACCGGTATTGATTTTAATGTATATAGGACTTATAGTTTTTTTTACAGGGCTACGAAAAAGATTTCTTTTACATTAGGGCCAATGGACGGAAATTCTTGAAAGTGCGCTAGTGTCTAAACGGTATATCCGATTGAGCACAAATTAAGCATGTAGATAAAAGGTCGTGGTCATACGACCTGCATAGATTTTGGTGTGTAGAGTTGATAGTTTGTTCACAGGATTGCAAAAAATAATTCTTATATATGACGGCCTGTGGATACAAATCATTTAAAATGAGCTAGTGTCTAAATGATGCATTTGATTGACATCAAATTAGGTACGCTTATTATAGGTTCCTGTCTTACATACTGCATAAATTTCAGCGAGTGTACGTCCTAGATTTTTTTACAGGACTACAAAATAGTATTCTTATGCATTGCGGCCTATACCCTCACTTCGTTTTAAGTGCACTAATGCCTGAACGCTAGATCCGATCGAGTTGAATGAAATTTATTTAAACGTTTGGTAAATGTTAAGGTTTCGGAAAGACGAGTGGAGTTATTCCAGATTTTTTAACAAGATTTATTGGCTACCTGCTGGCTTGGAGCTACCACGATATTTGTGAAGTAGTATATTGTAATAGTCACAAATTTGTTGGACCTGGGTGATTTATTAATCCTTCCTGACTTCGTTTGACATCATGTGAAAGATAATGATTGTTTATACCATTTAACTCTATTTTTTAAATAAATTGAATACAAATTACCTAATAATAAATATCCAGTATTATCACCATTCCCAAACATTTAAAATTATATACGCATATTTTTATGTTATCGGATTATGGACATGGTTATGTTATAATAGTCATTTATGTACGGATTATTACATGTAGGGATGGACGCGAGACGACTTTTTGCGAGACGAGACAGAGATTTAAAGCTTTTTTGCGAGACGAGACATATTTTTAACATTATGATATAGGGATATTGCGAGACGAGACAAAGCGTTTCAGCTGTTTTACGAGACGCGAGACGTCTATTTTTCGTCTCGCGTCCATCCCTACGCGACATGGGCATGAGCCGAGGCATTTAATATTTGTTCCATTGTTTAGAATAGTATATATATGACCATTATTTATTTTAAAATTATATTGATATAAAAATTTTATTACATAAATAACATAAATTCTAGAAGCATTTATCATTTTCTGGATTAGTAACGTTAACAAATTTTAAACATAACCTTGTTTGGTGAACTTTTGGGCTGTCGATCATTTTTAATTTCTTCATGTGTTTAGTATCAATGTCAGACTGCCTTAAAAGAACCATTTTTATAAAAAAAATGTCTTTAGCAATTCGACAAACACAATTTCCTTTTATTATCTTTCGTACTTCAGTTGTTTCTCTCTAACTATTCATTTTGTGCGAAACCAGCGGCAGGCTGAAACATCTCCTTTTATCCACCGCTAAAATCAGCCGAGCAGCGTTTTAATAAGATAATAATCCAAGCTGACTAACTACTGGGCGGGTGCTCCAGATAGAAAACACAGCCATTCAAGGTCCGTTTGTCCAGGTTTGCATGTTACTACTCAAAAGGTATGGCATCTAATCGCATTTCGCAGGATGAGATATGCCTCATTCTGCACACACGACATATGCATGCGGCCTGTGATTTATATCTCTGGCGCACAAACATAAATCATTCTTGTAAATTAAACCTCGGGCCAGCGGATGAAAAGCGATGCAGTGGGAACTGCGCTAAACGGTAAATAGCGAACCGTCAGGTTAAATGAATTCCGGGTGTGTTTGGCAACATAACTGTTATTGTTTTAAGGACTTCTGAAGACAAGCATACACCTTATTTAGCATAAAATTCAGAGTTGGCAAAAAGGCAGTTTTTTTTTTTTTTTTTTTGTCTTTTGGGCGAAGGCCCAGTTTATACAGTTAGGTAGTGCAGTAGGTAAGGGGTCATTCCATTGTGACTAACGTAACATTTATAGCTGAAAATGAAAATGCTTTTGATGCTTTGTTAGTTTAAAAGTAAATTTAAGATGACTTTTTTAGCTTTTCAGTTATGTTGGTATAAAATGATTGATAAGGTTATAATAGTTTAATTTTGAATTTTGGTAAAATACTGGTTATTTTGGTGTGGCTTGTGTAACATTTTAATTACCAAAAGTTACGTTAGTCACAGCTCTTAAATGACTAAAATAACAGATACCTAATTAGATATCAAAATGTAAAAAAATCCTTTTCTTACTTATAACACTATTATGCATTCTGTGAAGCTGAAAAAATTTAGACTAGCTTCATTTTTAAATAATCAGTAATAATAATAATAATAATAATAATAATTATTAATGTTATTATTATTATAATTCATTTTCAACTTTCCTATGGAATGACCTGTACGCATTTTTTATGTCGTTTATAATATTTTTAAAAAAAATGTTAAGCAAATGAACTAAAAATTCTAAAATGCAATCTAAATGTGAGTAAAAACTGTTTATGGTTTTGGTTTGCATGTGCTCCATCTTCCGTAAACATGAATTAATTTGCCACTACATTGTAATTTGTTACTGTTACAGACATGACCATTATGAGTTTTGTGGTTAAATGCATTTTCAAGAAACTTTCAAGGGATATAGGAACCTGTATCACGAGAAATTTACAAATTCCTTACTTAATAATTTAATATGTTTATACTTATCATTGAAAATGCAAATAGATATAATAAATTTCTCCAAATTTAAATAAGGATAATTCTTCAGTCACTCGAATTATAGATAACTTCAAATATTATTAAACTAGAATAAATGAGCATGAAAGATTTATTAGTATGAATGTAAGATGCAAGACTTAAATATTCTATACATCTACTTATCTACTAATTCTTTAGTCTCTAAGTTTTCAGAAAACTTCAATCGCTTTTAATTATATTGTACTAGCTGAAAAATTATTATTTACTTCTTTATAAAGTAAAGGATTTAGCATACTGTTAAAAAATAAAAATTAACATTTGCAGTATCTAAACTTTTCGGATTTGTTTTAAAACAGTGAACCTTCTTCAATGCTCATGGGGTGAAAGATACATTCTCCCATTTTTTATGTTTAACATTGGACGCCTAAATTCAAAATGACGACTGTCCAGTACACTAAAATGAACATTTTTTTGGAAGAAATGAATAAAAATAATTACTTGATTTACAGTCTATATATATTGATGACGCATAATCGAGGAACAGAGCGTATAAAAATTAGTTCTAAATGCGTACATTAAACATTCCTTCAAATAAATATTCTACAGGTATAACACTATATTATATTACCCCATTCGCAAATAATCTTCCCATTCTTCCCCCTCACCCCCTCCAAAACCTCCCTCCACCCACCCATTTTGCAGCAAATTACATACACGGCAAATAAGACACGTGACTGGGTTGATATCACTTGCCGAACTGTGTATGGTATGAACTGCGTAATTAGACTATCGACCTATCCTGCCAAAGCGTCCGACAAAAAAACCACCCGTATAATGATACATCTTACAAGAACGGTGATATGTGCGGCAGCCGGAATGTGACAGGAGGGAGAACGCTATCTGTCATTTATCACTGTTTTCTTGTCATTAATCATTGAGAGAAATTAAATGGTGGCGAGCGAATGAAATGTGGTCGGAATCCATTTTGCACTGTCCCTTTGTAAAATGGGAGAAGAAATCATTGGCCCCCGGGATTGAAATGTGTTCCTCTTCACTGCGATCAATCTTTGGGCGGATGAAATTCCGTTTCTGAATTTCGAACAAATTGGCAAATTAGTCTGATTCGGCTTTTTCTTGCTAGTTTGTCGGCTTGGGCTTATTGAACTCATTTAGCAGCGTTTTTTATTCATGAAACTTTTTATCTGCGATACTAAAATATAAAATGTATCATCAAATCTATTTACATTCGATGATTCAGATTTATTTGAATATTTTTAGTCGTTCACCCGTCTAATCATAAGTACTAATAAACTAAACAGAGTAAAACTCGCTGAAAAGTTCTTATGTATTTGCATATTAGATGAAGTAACGTTGTTCTCTTTTGCAAGAAGAATTTCTCCTTAAAGTCTAATTTTGTGTTAAAAAATGTATTTAAATTTCACAAACTAAAACGAAAATAAAAGTATATTATCGTAGAATTCACATAAATAGAAACATTTACACTCATTTTAAGAACATTATACCTTAACTCATTGATAATATAATATTTTCCATCACGAATGCTTTTTCTCGTGAATGCAGTAAATTTCTTTGCTAGATAGAATCATTTATATATCGGCCAAAAGAAAATTTGCTCAAAAATTAATATTCCCTCTTTCCTTCAAATAACACAAAGTGGGTCGATTTTAATGCTTTATCGGTTATTTATCTTTAAAATTTTAAGAAGTTCAAAATATTTTTTAAATCGATTCCGATGTTTTTTACGGTCAGTTTTCTTTAAATCCCCCCCCCACACACACACAAAATGTACTTGCTTGTTTGTCTGTATTTTTTGCATTTCCTTGTGTTTAGTGTGCAAAACAAAATCAGTAATTCAACATTGCTTTCTGTGCAATTATTTCCTGAAATAAAGCTATGAGAAGTTGTGTGGTGGTGGTTTATAGCTGAAAATGAAAAAAACTTACGCTCCTTAATTATAAAATTTTGAAAACACTGAAATAATCATGATCAATATAAGTATATATCCTAGTCTTTCCCAAAAGAAAACCTGTATTTTCAGCATGAAAGTCCTCTTAAATTTCTCCCAACACTCCTCTCCTCCTAGCAAAGAGAATATCACTCACATTCGTCCTCCAGTTGAAATTGAGATAGACGTAGTCTCAGTATGACAGGTCGCGGCAAGCCAACCCTTCTCTGTGTCCTCCCTCCTGCTCCCATATTCTCTCCCTCTGCCTCATTGTGCATTCATCACTCACAAATACTCGCTGTATCTGTCCGAAATAATTTCGAAAATGATATATTGTCGTCATTGCGTGTGTTGGTGATCGCGCTGTTCCTATATTTGATAGTGGTGATGGTAAAAGTCCTACTTATAACACGAATTTGCTTTGCTCCTTGAAAATCGAAGTGTGATTACGTGACACCTTACGTTTACTTTTTCCTACAGGCACTTCGTTATTGATGAAATTTAGACACCGACGTAACTTGTCTCCGTTCAAGGAATAGTCAGATTTAGTACGTCTTCTTAAAATTGTATCTCTCTGTGCTTTAAGGTTGCTCTGTTTTTAAATCGCAGAACTGGAACCACATTACTTTGTTACTGACAATGTAATATTTAGTAATAGCGGGTGTTAGAATTAGATCATTCTTCAGAGTTGGATTGAGTTATTCAGATATTTTTACTAGAATCGGAAATAGATTATATATTAAGCTACAATCACACAAATTCCACGTTTGATTCAGATACAGAGTTGAAATTAAAGGCGCATCGCAGAGAAACACACTCCAAAAAAAAAGTCTGTTAAACTGACCTGTCAGTCAGAACGCCAGTTTATTTCCGCATACTTTACAGAAATGTTCCTTTTTTTTTTTCCTTATCCGGAAGATTTCTGTAAAATAAACTGAGAATCTGTAAAATTCGCAGAAGACATCTGTTAAAAAAAAAAAAAAAAAAAAAAAAAAAACGGAAATAAACTGGCATCCTGGCTGACAGTATATTTCTGTAAATTTGACAGACTTTTCAGTGCAGAGAACTGAATTTTTTTGTCCATGCTAAAACATGTTTTCAAATAAAACCGAAGCCTACGTCCTTTTTTTTTTTCAAAAAAAAAATGTCGTTTTGGAAAGTATTTTAAGTAAAGGGAAGAGCCAAATAACTATGTGCTTTCTTGTCTAAATAGATATGTATACGTTTACACGTGTTCCTGATAGCTCTAGTGGTAATGTACACTTTCTTTATGAGATTCCGAATGCAATGAAATAACCCTGAAAAATATATAAATGCAACCTCTTCTGCTCCAAAAGGGAGCGCGTAATTTCCTCGGAAGCTCTCTTCAATTTATCCCAACACCCCTTTCCCCAGAGAAGAATATCACAATCATTCGTCCTCCCCCTTAAAATTGAGACAGACGCAGTCTGTCTATGAAAGCTCGCAGCAAGCAACCATGCTCCACCGCATCCCCTCACATTCTCTCTCTCTCTCTACCTCTTTAGTGCATTCATCACTCAGAGACGCACGCCGTATCTGCCCGAAATAATTTCGAAAATGATTTATTGCCGTCACCTCAGTTGTTGGCGATCGGGCCATTCTGCGTAATGGTGATCAAAATGCTTTTATCTCACGAACTGCTCCTCGTCCGAGGGTAAAAAAAAATCGATGTTTGCTGACATTATGCGTTACTGTTATGTTTTAATTAACGCGTGGTTATTAGAGATGAGTTCGGGCTCATTTTTTGAAGCCCGAGCCCGCCCGAGCCCGAAGACTTTTAATCCGAGCCCGCCCGAGCCCGAGCAATATTATTAAAGTTGGAGCCCGAGCCCGCCCGAGCCCGAAATGTCAGCTAAAGACAAATAAAATGAACTACTTCATTAATAGGATACAATAAATTTTGGAGCTTCACACACCTTCTAGTCCCCCGTGCCGCTATTTTTTGAAATAAGTACGTTTATTTATCCCATAAATCACTTTTTAAAATTTGTTTCAAGGAGTATGTTCAACAAAGGAGAAATTTTTCACGAGCCCGAGCCCGAACGTAATCGTGAATTAGAGCCCGGGCTCGGGCTCGGGCTGAGCCCGTCTCATCTCTAGTGGTTATGCTAGTGTGCCTCGAATGCTTAAAAAGTCGCTCAGAGTCTAAGATGTCAATGAGGTTCACCAATGAAAAGCCAACTTCGAAGCGAGCTTTATCAGTTTATAACTACCCTAAGAGATATGTTACTGTTTCTATAAATTGTGGATCCAGGGCGTCAAAATCAAGTCATGTTCAGACAATGATGAGAATGGATTGTAGAGGGCTGCGGTAGCCCAATTGGGAGAGGCATCGATCTCGTAGCCGAAAGGTTGTGAGTTCTGCCATGAGACCAGGGGCGTAGCCAGAGGGGGGGGGGTGAAGGGGCTGCAGCCCTCCTCAAAATGGAACCCTTTACTTAGCTTATAATTTGGTATTTAGCTTACAATTTGATACCCAGCCCCCCTCCCGAAATAAACTCCTGGCTACGCTAGTGCCTGCGACCAACCACCGACCCCGTTAAAGACGTCGTGGTCGCAATGACCTCGAATTTCCCATACAAAACGATACTTCTGGAGGTGTCAAAACTAATCCTTGGGGTCTTCTGTTTTGTATTTGCTTCAAAATTAAGAAGCAACCACTAACGATTGGTAGTGCTGCCATCTATCGGCTCCTGAATGAGGTAGAAATGAACTCTTCGGGAGTTTGTGGTAGAAATTAACACCCCCCCCCTCTTGGCAGGCTACCGTTATCGATTTAGTTTGGATTTCGGGCTGGAACAAAATGCTGTTAAAGCAGAAGTGCCTGAGCTCCCATAATTCACGAAAACAAGACAGACAGACACATTGTATTGTATTGTGTGAATAAGGCAAATCTACTCGAGGACCATCCACCCAGGAAGGGGTGCCTCATGCAAAGGACTTTTTAAGGGGTTCTAACACTTATTCATGTTACATCTGGAGTACAAAACTTCAGAGTGTTCGATGGGCGCACAATGGGCCGAAACCTTCACACTTGCGTCATCTACCAACATGATCTGAGAATCCTAGTGCTTAGATTTTCATTAAATCAGAGCTGAGTTGTGCTTTATGCTGAAACTGGATACTAACTCGCCGCTGATAACCCTCTTGAATCTGACTATACGAATCCGAGATGGAATCGTTTTACCCAGAAACGAAGCCCCCTCCGACTAGCTACGGCATTGGACATGTTTCAGCGATAAAAGTGGCGAAATTATAAAACGCGCTCATTCTTGGAAACAGTTAAAAATTTAGAAAAGAAAAACATATATCATTATGCTTTAATTATATTGTATGCATGGAAGTAATCTCTTTTCAAATCCATAAATAACAATATTAAGTCAAAAACAATTTCACTGTTTAACCGCGTAACTTAAATTAACCGTCATTATCTGTCTTAGGAGAATATTTATGTACATACATGCCATATTTATGGCAGACTTGTAAATACAAATGTGACATTCATATTCTGGAAGGAAAAAAAAAATCCAAAGTGGCAAAATGCGTTTATTTAAAAATCGGTCAAAAATCATTCACGAGTATCGTAAAGCTGTTAGCACGTAAACGCTAGTGCTTTTAAGATAACCATGAATGACTCATTTTCCTACGTCGCTCATGGCAAAGTGAATGACTTGTTCTTGGCAAGCACTGAACTGTTCTTCATTTTGCAGGCTCGATTCCAAATGATATAACGAAGGATGAATCAAAGAGGTGTTCTCGCTCCTTTTTTTCTTTAACTTTGTCGAGGCTGACTCCAGGCTTGTTTTCGTTGAAATGATTCATTTCGTTCACAAAAAAGTGTGCCAAGAGCAGGTTCACTCAAAGTTTTAACAGGTGTAGTTCTTATTTTACGATCTTATTTTGCGGAACAATTAGTCAGGGCAGCTGAGCCACCAAGACTTATTGGCGTGTAAGCAGAATCTCGGAAAAAGTAAATATAGAGTGTTTAAAAAACATTCTCGAGTAATGTTTACTCAGATCTTAATTATAAATGAACTGATTTCATCCCGTTTTAATTTAGGATGTAGGTCGCCATCGGTTATTTTTTCACTAAACGCAATTGAAGAATATTTGTTTATCATTTACTGGACGTACACTTAGATATTATTAATCTGCGATATTCGGTGTTGATGTTTTCATTGGGCAAACTGAGCATGATTATCTGGGATAGTTTTTGAAAAGGCCTGACCCATATTCGTGTTTCAGGGCTTGATTACAATACAAGCCAACTAGTTCCCCTTAAAGTTTTATTGTCCCCCAAATGATTAAAATAGTTTAAGTTCTGTCCTTAAAAAAATATTTAGCATAAAAAAACAGTAATATCTGCAACACATACAGCCTCAAGGGCCTTACTTTTGTAGGGGTTTGCCTGCCCATCTGTCGCTGCCGGCCGCCATACGAGCGGTTTGGTCTCGAGTTAGAACCCAGTTTACATATGGATGTTTCTGCAAATATTACGCTGTAAATTTGTACTTCAAAATAAAGATGATCGAGCACTTAGGAATAACTGAGATGAAGGCCTAAAAGAGCCGTAGATCTCGATAAATCCTCTTTCCTTAAAGACCCTAAAGACATACTGCCGACTTGCAAAAGTGTTGCTTTCACTGTATTCGGAAATTGAACATTGGGGGGAGGGGGGCATTCATCGGCGTGATGTCATTTGAAGCATAACTTCTGCTCGTAAAAAAATTAAAATTTTGTGAACATTTCAGCTAAGCATTTTTGGACGAAAGTGAATTTGAAGCCGAATTTCATGATCTACCCCCCCCCCCTTATCCATATACCACTGCGCAAAATATACGAAATATATAGAAGAAACACTGAATGTTTCTATTTCAAAGAAATGCAAAAATTATAAAATAGAATGAAAACAGTGTGAAACAGAAATGACGAAACGTAAAGAAAAAGAAATGGTAATAACAGAATAACTATATAAAATAAAGTGTAGATAAATATCAACATTCATTCTTTGTGTCAGATTTTGCATTGCTTTAATTTCTAAAAAAGATCCTTAAATAAATTACAAAATTATTTTTACAAAATTTACCAACATTATCTGACATCTTCTGGAGAATTCTCGGAATCCTACAGAAGGTATTTAATAGAATATTCCCAAGAAATTTAAAAACATTTAATAAATGATGTCCAATGTGTAAATAAGTCTGTTCAAAATCGAATAAACTCAAAATTTCCAAGCAACTATATAAAACAGTGTAAGTGATAAGAACTAATAAAAATACTTAATCATGCTTTATGTATCTTTTTAGTTATCAGAATATTTATTTTTCTTACGGGCCCACCGTCGCCGAATAGACAAGGCACTGGAACATGATAGACAAATGAAGTGGGAAGGTCCAGAGTTCAGGTCTACCACGCAGTTGCCGATCTAATGATATGGAGGTTTGGGCGATTTTCTCCATATATAACGTGAATACGCGGTAGAACCCCTAAAATTCCTCTGTCCAAGATAACTCTCTCAAAGAAGATACCCCTCGTGCACCAACCTTAACACACAATACAATAAAAAAAAACTCTCAAAATTAAAGTGGTGTTTAAACTATGATATAACTAAAAATTTGTAACGAAACACACATAACATGTACTTATCAGACTGTATGCGCATTTCAGCTGAAAGATTTTTCAAATGCTGAGAAATGTTTCAGTTAAAGGAAGGAAAAAGTTAAGGAATCTTAACTTTAAGTAAGGAATCTGTTAAAGGAATCTTTTCCAACAAGAAAAAAAAAAGCCCACTTTTTTCTCTTCGTATTTCTATCTTTATTATTAATGTAGTTCAAACTGTTTGACTTCATCGTTACTTTCTTCTTTAGTCCTCATCATGCTGTGCTGCGGGTTCAGAGTTTCTGAGAAATCGCGGCAGATCTGAATCGCATAGCGATTGAGATAATATCATCCCGAGAATATTTTCGATAGAACTAACTTTTTCTATTTTCTAGAGCGGAACCATCTCGTCTTCATCATTCCGTATCTTATTTTTAGAAACACTTTCAAAAAGATGCGGGCTCGCTGTAGGCCCAAATCCAAATAATGTGGCGGCCTCGGTTAGAATAAAGTGTAACTTATTTTGTAGGCTACAGATGATGAAGGTTCTGCATTTTGTTTTTTCTTCTCTGAAAGTGATTCATTATTATTTTAAGGTGTGATGAGTTCACATGAGGGGATACCAATTAGTACTGAGTTGAGTGAATTAGATTTGTGCAAATTCTTTTTTTTTTCCTTTCTGTTTGCTTACTTGGAAAGTTGACGCTTTTATAGATTTTATTTATCTATTAAATGTTCCATTTATCTAAGTTCAGCATAAAAAATATGGCTTTTTTAAAATGTCAATCAAACAGATCAGATGCAGTCAGTCTTATTCCTATAATAAAAATGAGCGCCATTCAGGAAACAAATTCATATACTGGAACATATCTAGATATATAGAAGGACATGCTAATCGAGCTATTAAACTCAGCCGAACTTTCCGCTTTAACTTGGGCGCCACCTCGATTAATCTTTGAGAACTTTGATACAAACTTGAACCATCCAAAACATGCCAGATCATAACAAGTCAAAATGTACAAATGTTTAAAAATATTTAACTGCAAGTATAATATATATTTTGTTAAAATATGTAGAATTACACATTTATTGTGAGTTAATTTATCAAAAAATACATAATACAGTATAACAAAATATTGTATTTAATGATTTTCCGCAGTGGCTGATTAACATTTTTTTTTTGAAAGGGCTATTTAAAAAAAAAGATTATTCCATCTAAACGAAATTTGAAACAGAGCAGAATTTAGTGAATTATTTATTACTCGAAAATAGTGTAAAGATTTTTAGGAGGGGCTAATTTATAAAAGAAGCTCATTTGAATTAATTACAATTTGCACAATAACGTTAAATGGTATCAGTAAACAATGTCATTATTTGATGGGGGGTGAGCTGAAGCCCCCTGGATTCACCACTGATTGTCCCAGTCATATGAGATTTCAGTTTTCCGAGTTATGCTCGATACCCAACAACTCTGATAATCGGAATTCTATTATTGTAGATGGATACGAGTAGATTCGTGTTTACGAGTAGATATGCAATGAAAAATTGTGCCACCTTTAGATATTCTGTGATATGAGAATTTGGAAAACATTAAATACTATGATAATTTATTATGTAAGTACCAGTGCTATCAGCTCATTCTGACGATAAATATAACGTGTGCTGTGCGTTAGTGGCTATAATCTAACCATACCCATCTAATTTAGCAATAATAATACTGATTATTGCTTTTTTTACGTGAGCAATTTAAGCGTACTCCACTCTTTGTCACAGCGTCATTTGTCTCAATAGTAGCCATAGGTTGTCGATGGGGTATTATGATAGCGATCAATCGCATTGTGGTTCTCTAAGAAAAGAGAGAGTGGACATATTGTAATGTTAATGTGGACTATCATCGCAATATACTGTACATACACTAATATTGTTTAGCAAAACAATGCAACGGTACAAATTTTGGGAGTTGTATTTGGTTCTAAGTTAAATTTAGTCTGAAATTAATGTGCCAGCGTTAAATAAACAACCGATTTCTATGCATTTTGTTGCATGTCAATCGGTTAATAAAATTGCGAGTTATGTTGAGACTTCCATTGAATAACATTATGGAATTTTTCGCCAAATAGAGAAGATGAGACCAAGCTTTATTCAGTGTAAGAAACTTATTCTTTGCGCCAAACCTGGCAATAGTTTTAGGGACCAAGTCGCCAAGTTCGATGTCATTCTGGTATGATTTCGGGGGGGGGATGCATACGACCGTTGTCGTTCGGCCATTCTTTTTATGTATCGGCTATTTAATATTCATTAGATCGTTTTTCGTCTCGATCCTGGGAATTTTTTCGTAAACATTCTTATAATACAAAAACATTATTAACCCATAAAAAATGTTGCAGACGGAGACAATTATAGGTCTGTGTAGTACTTGAAAATATGGAAATGTTTCTGGGATTTCCCCTTCCATCTCCACTTTTAAACGCTCGGACAGGTGACTCATAATAAAAAAGCCTGTCAGGTCACCGTCTCTCCCAGCTGTTTGGAACACAGTATCCCAGCATGAATCAGACAGCCCGCACCCAACCCCTTTTCCGTGAGTCAATCATCGATTGGTGAGCGGCTCTGAGATCTAACTAATCGAAGGGGTTCGCCTATTTACTGTACTATGTACTTATAACGCAGACGCATTTTTCGCTCTGTAGCTTGCGTCTCTTTTTTTAGACCCTTCCAGATACTGAGGTGCAATTTTTTCCGCTTTATGAATGAAATAAGCTTCACTGCTCTCAGAATTAATTATGATATTCGATGAACTATGTCTACATTCTACACTGACTTTCCGACTGACCTACAAAAAGTTAAAGCTCTCTAAAGTTAAAAGTTTCTTTCCTTCACGTTACTTTCAAACACTGTAAAAAGTAAATTTTATCGCAAATGAATATATACATGCATGTCAGATCCAGAAATGTTTCAAGGGAGGGTCGACAAGTATTACGAAGCATATTATCAGATATGGGTCAATTTTTCTTTTCCTTTTTAATATTGGTCCATCTTTAACCTGTTCCCTCTCATTATTTAAAAAGAAGCAACGCAGAGGACTTTGTTTCCTTCTTTGACTGATGTTGCTTCCCAGAATAATCTTTGAACTTAACTCCGACGACCAGGGTTGAACTAACTCAATCGCTGGGTTCCCGTGTAGCTAAATTCGGTGTTAGAGACTCATTGCTTTAAAATTGGCTATAGTTTTTGGTTGATATAAATAAAACTTTGTAAATGAACACACATAACAAAGTACTTATCTTAATCTGAACGATCGTTTTGGCCGGAAAAAATCTTGGCTTCATCAGCTCTCAGTACAAAGTCTCACAGAATAGTGTGGATTCTAGATTGTCCCCTATGTGTTCTATGAGACTTTGCCGACAGCTGATGAAGGCCAAGATTTTTTCGGGCGAAATGATCGTTCTGATTAAGATAAGTACCTTGTAAGAGTTCCCACTGTTTTGTGAGACTTTGCTGACATCTGATGAAGGCCGAAGATTTTTTCTGCCGAAACGATCATTCTGATTAAGATAAGTACCTTGCTATGTGTGTTAATTTACAAAGTTTTATTTATATCATCTTTAACACCAGTTTTTTATTTTGAGTGTTTTTTTTTGTTATAGTTTTAGGGACCATGTCGCCAAATTTGGTGGCATTTGGTATGAATTCGGGGGCATGCATATGCATACGACCGTTGCTTCTTCACGTCTTGAGCAAAGAAGGAGAGTCTTCGCCAGTTGCTTCTTTTTAAGGATCAGAGCAAACAGTTTAAACAAGAGTTCAGTAGTGGGTTCAAGTGCCCTCAGGGATTCGCTCCATCCCCTTCCCACCTGAAGCCGCCCCTGATATATCTCTATCTATATAAGTGTTATTTCTTTCCTCCTGAGAATAAGTATTCGGTAACGCTTAAAATATTAGAATTTTAAAATAAAAAAAGCATTACTTTATGTCTATAAATAATATTTGTAAAATGAAAAGTTATATAACAAAAAAAAGATGAAGCTTTAACTTTTTTCTTTCCAAATCTGCTATTAGCCCTGGGTGTTATTTTAGAAGAACTTCTCGCATCCCTATAACACCCCATTTCTCTCCCACTTCATTTAAACTTCTGATCCAATATTCAAACAGAAGCACTCAGTTAAGGCATCCTTGTCTTGATATATAATCGCTCTTTTCGGAAAAATGACTTGGATAAATAGGCCAACGCCATTCCATCCCTGCTTTTATAAAAGAGGAGCTTTTATCTCCACAGAAAACTTTGCCAAATCCCCAGTGGAGCGGTAAAAGAATCTGAAAGGGGGGAGGGGTTTTGTAAAATTTTGTGAAACTTCCGCACTAAATTGCCAGCGAGATGGCTCTTTATCTTAAGATATCTGCAGCCGAAAGATTTTCCATCACACTTTGTTGTGAAAGCATGTGTTTTCCAGATACTCCTTTGTATACTTGATACCTATTAAGAAATCTTCATATGCAAGAAGCCGACAGAGGGTTAAGAAAATTTTCTGCATTTTGCATGTGTTTATCAAAGGGGATTGTAATACAGCAGTCATTCCATTCTCATTCTCTTTTTACGAGCAAATTACTTTTGTGAGAAATATTAATTTGGGGAATACTTAAATATTGAAACAGCAGATACCTTGAGTTTTAAGAGCAAGTAAAGTCATTCACGAGGCATAGTGATTTATCACTAATATTTAGCATTAGGATTGTCAACATTTGTTACATTTTTAATTAATCATTAACACATTAAAGTTTATTTATGAAATTCAAAATTCTACTATAACCACAACAATACCACGTAGTATTTCTCAAAATATTTATACTACAAACATACAAAATAAATACGTAATAACATTTATTCAGTAAAATTTAAATTAGTAACAAGTTTAATAGTGAAACACTAAACTAATTCGTTAACCTTGTTTTTCCCATCCCCAAAAGAAAACAATAATCCGTGTACTGTGTTTCTCATATATTGCGATTAGAATAGTACTTGAATTCATGCACATTGAGAGGGTTATAATAAATACTCAGTAATACATTGTATTTCATTGCCAGTTATTTTTAATACAGAACAAGTGAAATTAGCTATCCAAACGTATAAAAGAAATTAAGTATGAAAATGACATAGATTGCATCAGTAAAAATATTCTCTGTAATACTTCTCGTTCCATTTTTAGGATTAAAACTAGCTCTAACATGCTTTAATTATCCAGTTATTTTCAGAATTGAATGTGAGTTGCATAAATGTTGTGGCATATGCTTTATCATCAAAATGTAATGCATAAAATTTAGATTGAGTCAAATCATCACGTGTACAGTATGTCCAACAAACAGTCGTTAGTACCAAAGAGAGATAGCTTAAATATAGACATATAGATTCTTTCGTAGTATGTGAACCATCTGAACCCTTAGAAATGCTGTACCGCAAATAATTACTGATAAAGCCCGCAGGAAATCTGATTAATTCTTTAGAGGATGCAACTGAATCTCCAGACGTGCTGTCTGGCTAAAACACTATACGTCTTTATTAACCTTCAAAGTCAAATTAGTTTCAATAAGAGAGTAATTATTTTGTACGTTCACATGCCATGTGCATGCGATCTCCATTTCCTTCCTGCTTATGCTGTGAAAGTGATTCGGATCATTTTCTTAGTCTTCAATTTCCGAAACATAATTTTTAAGCTAATAGACGTACAAAAGAAAACTTGTAATTACATAATTGCTGGGAGTGGCCATTTTGGATAATTATGTTGATTATTGTACGGTAGTTGTTTATTATTACAGAAACAAGATCTGATTTATTGTTTGCAATTTAGATCATTGCCGTTAACCGTTTTTTTTTTTTTAACCTTTCGAGCAGCGTAGAATAAATGACATAACAATATTTTCTTGAATATTTGACTGTATGATTTTTACTAATTTTTTTTATATGTTTTCTGTTTGGAATGCAGATCAAAGGGCTCTTTAACAGATAAAAAAGGGAAATGTTTTGTAGATTTTATGATATGATGTTTGATGTTTTTATAGATATTATTTAATATAACCGAAATTTCCTATAAGTTGCATTAAAAATTCATGTATTTTAATGTACGCTGTATAATCTAAGTATTTTAGTAAAAGATATTGTTAGGGGTTTTTTTTCTTTCTTTACCGGATGATTGAAAATATTGAAAATTTTTGAGAAAAAAAGTTTAACATTTGAAAAAGTAAAGGAAAAGAGAACAGAGAGAGAATATAAGTAGCTAATACCTTTTTAGAAATAAAATACGGAACTCCAATCGATTGGTAGATAAAAGTGATGATTTTTACGAAGAATAAATTACATAAAATGTCATTAGAGGTTAAAAAATTTAAAACAGCTACACTTTTTATATCGTTAATGCCCAAACTTCTGTTACGTTATTGAGAGACTAAACCCTTTAAGTTGGTTACGCAAACAGGGTGCTCCCCTTCTCCTATACAAAACGAATCGAAATTTTAAATTTTCGTGGTTATCTTGGAGCTAATATTTATGTTTTGCTAATAATTTTTCTAAAGTTTCTTTTTCATTTATCTTTTATTCTGATTATTTCGTATTATTTAAATGAATATAAACTTTTTGTGAAGACTGTTCAATATGTTAGATCAATGAAGTATTTATAAATAAACCTTTTTTGTACTTATTTGAAATTTACAACCCTAAGAATTTATAATTATTAAATATGTTATTTTTTTTTCTTTTAGGTAAGTTGTGTAAATTGAGGAACTGTTTTCAAGGATTGATGTTATAGGGAAGAAAATACACGTATTTTTTCCTTCGACAAAATATTTGTGTCGAAAATGTAGGTAAATAAATATTTTTCAATGATTTTTTTAGCATGTTTTAACCAAAATTCATGCATTGAAATGAAAAGACACACAGAGGGGTGGTCACATTTATTTGGAAAATTTTTGTTTTATATCATTCATTTTATCTTGCAGTTAAATTGTTAAAAACGAACGCATTATTAAGGTTATCAGGTTTACTTTCTTTCTTTCTTTCTTTCTTCTTCTTCTCCTTCTTTTTTTTTTAAATTATCAACAAAAGTTGAAAAAATCTCCTCGAAACGGAACATTTTTTAAAGTTCTTTTTATGGACTTTTATTTTCAGCTGTTTTAAGAAAGAAGAAAAAAAATCCTTTACTTTAGCAGCGAACTTCTTTATTTATTGAGCTATAGATTCACTTCTTATTTTTAGCAACAGCCTCTTGTTTTTCTAGCGATCGTTGAAAAGTGTAACAAGCTCGAAGAGTATAAAAATATACTTGGCGCTTCTGTAGATATTCACCACTTTCTTTCATTCGATTATTTGTATCAGGATGTGTCAAAAGGATTACAACAAAAAGCAGATTAGGTTCGTTGAAACCCCCTGTTTCTTAAGAAAATATGGACTTTCTTTTAAAATTCATCCTTTTATTATCATGCAGGATAAGTTTTGAGTTCTTTTGTCCTATTTATTATTCATCGAATTATTGTATTTTTTTTAAAGTCAGACGTACGCAATTTTTAAATTTCATTTTCTGTAGTGAAATTTATAAAATACAGTGAAACCTCCCACGTTGGACAGCTCTATAAATTGGACACATTTCTGGAGAACGGAACGTGGCCATAATGTTGAATCTCTATAAAATACAGTGAAACCTCCCACGTTGGACAGCTCCATAAGTTGGAAACCTTTTTAAGGAACCTCAAGTGTCCAAATTTCGGAGGTTTCACTGTATATGCTAAGTATAATTTAGTATTTGTGTATAGCAAAAATTGCGGTAAAAAAAGCTTTCGGTCTTGAAATTTTAAAGGAAAACTTGAAATCCTGAAAATTTGAATTGTAATTATATTTTGTTCTGACGTCGGTTTTGGCTCTGATGACTTTAACTAAAGTTACCCTAGGGATCTCCACCCTTGCATTCATTACCGGAGGTCCGCGATATTATGAAGAATTCCTGTTAATATTTTTACGTATTTATTATAAGAGGGTTTCTACAGACCTGGAAAGTCAGGGAAATGAGTTTTGGTCAGGGAAAGTCAGGGATTTGGGAAAAAAGTCAGGGAAATTAGCAGAAATTGAAGAAAGGTCAGGGAAATGCAAGAAAAATTGAATTCTGCAGTAAAATCAAGAAAATATTTGCTGTTTGGATCTAAGTATAGAAATTGTTTTATTTTCATTTTCTCATTCAACCTTATAAATAATTTTAAAATGTTTTCTTTATGAGCATATCTTGTGCAGTTGAAATATGCTTAATTTTATCCTAAATTATTATCAAACATGGTTTTTGTTAGAATCCAGTGATGTCAAATAAGATTATTGTATATATTAATTTTATTATTATTATTATTTGTAAAAATAGGGGCAAAATATATAAAACATTATTATTTAAATGATGTAATGTTACAAATAGAAACACAAAATTCGGGAAAGCATGCTAGATAAAGTTAGGAAAGAGCCTGATAGATGTCAGGGAAAGTCAGGGAAGCAAAAGCTGTGAAATATGTAGAAGCCCTGTATAACATAGTTTTAACGAAGGTGGTTGAACAACAAATTAACTTTCAATAACGACGCTAAGCACCTAGATTTGGGATGGAAATCGAAAGAAAGAAAAAAGTCTTGTTTAAGAGAGAGGGTTCTTGGTCTGCGTAAGTTTAAGAATCCCGGTTTTAAAGTACATCGAAATTTATGTAATTATGTTGGTTATTTTCAATCGCGCCCGCATTCCCTTTATATATTGAAAATACTCAACTTATTTATTTTTTCTACTGTTATGTTTTCATATTCAGTAGTATTGTTTCATTGATAATTAGCTTTAAAAACGACTTCGTTTTAAAGACATTATTATAGTATGTTACTTGTCAGCTAGTAATGCATATGTATTTCTGGCAACTAAAAACCATCTAAGTATTTCTGAACATTTTATTGGAGTACAAATAGAAATTTACTTATGCCATTTTTAAAATTTTTCAAATTAAGGTTCTTAATTCCTTGTGTAACAATATAAAAAAAATCAGCTTCCGTTGCACCAATTTTTCAAAATGGAACTCCCAATTTGCACTGTGCTCATTGCTATCTTCATCAAAAAAGTTTCATTTCAGACGAATGAATTCTGTTTTATCCTGTGTTCTACTCTTTTGACATTTTTCATAATCCACCTTAGTGCTTTTGCTCGCATGCTTCTGATTTCTTTTCTTGTTTGCATGAGTTTCTGTTGTTTTCGTTTAGGCACAAAATTCGTTCATCTTTTCTTTTTAGATTGTTAGAATTAAAAGAAATTTAATGGAAGTCGAAAAGTAACAATTATGCTTTCGGTTTTTTCTTCACAACTTCGCGCGCTTGCTTGATCATATTAGGTATTATTCTTTAAAAAATTACACTCCCTCTCAGCATTAAATCTGCATAAAATTTCTATTAATAAATATACGCCTTTTCAGCATTCTTTTATAACTGCAAATGGGTTGGGCAATTCAGAAGTCATGTAGTACCCTTCAAAGTAATTCTTTATTCCTTGTCAATATTTTATAGGCATTAATACCCTTGTTTTAACAATGCAAATAAAGTCTGATAAATTTTATTAAATTAGAAAATGCGTGAAAGCGCTTTTTATAAAGTTAGGAAACTAAATCATATTTTCATCACATAAAATGTAATTATGTTTTTATTGTTACAACACAGTGTTAGTGCTTGTATTTAAGTAAAATAAATTATTGGCTGTAAATTTACAACTGATTGTAGTTTTCTTCAATCCATATTAGGTAGGTATGCTGTCTTATATAATACTTTTTAAAAAATTTAAAGCTGAAGGGGATACTAAAAAATATTTTAAATACTAAAAAAATGATCAGCATTATTCCTCTATATTCTAAAATATGTTTCAAAATGATCAGTTTTCAATACATAAATCCCCCCGCTTTTTTTTTTAAACTACTGTCAACTTTTTTGCAAAAGATACAGTTTGAAAATAGTATTGTGCGAGTTTTCTGTATTTTCCTTTATTGTGTACTTGAATGCAAACACCGAATTTGAATAATTTTATATTGCAATATCTCCGGTTTTTATCATAATATAAGAGGTTCATGATGAAAAACCACACTTAAAAAAATTCAAATCTAGGGGCTTCCCGTTTTTGTTAATATAACAACGCCCCGTTCTGCCCATTCTTTAAATCTCTTCCGGGCTCTCTTTTTCGCCCCATGTGTTCACTCTCTCGTTTCCAAAATTTCATTTCTGACGAGCGGAATGTATTTTCTGTTCTTTACACACAAATGCAAGTGTCTTCTTTGAAGTCTTTCAGGCATTTTTCATCTTCGTTTTCACCTCCTCTGCTTCTGCAGTGGTGTGTTGGAGATTTTTTTTCTTATTTGCATGAGCTTATAACAGTTTTATGCATATTAAAAAAAAGGAGGAGGGAAAGTAAAAATATGGAATTATTATTTTTTTAGTACTTAGTCAGACGTAAAAAAAAAATATGCTGGGCCAAAGAGTTGCAAAAATATATATATATGTATATATATTAAAACTTCAGCATGTACAGGGTGATTCTAAGGCCTAGTTACCCCCCCCCCCCTCATGACCGATTGGATAAGACAGTGAACATGGGAGACTACTGAAATGTGAAACTCTCGCGTTCGAGCCTAAACACGCAGGTGTCGATCTACTGGAGTTTTGGCCAATTTTCTCCAGATGTAACGTGAATACGCGTTAGAACCCCTTAAAAAGTCCTCCGATCAAGGCACCCTTTTCCCTTAGGCACATGTTTCTAGTGTAGGCTTACCATAACACACGCAAACTAAGGCTAGTAAAAACTTCTGAGTGGGGGGGGGGGAGATAAAAATTTCTCATAGAAGAATCAGAATTTTATAGCAATTGGAAGTCGCAAACGTCGTCTTCATGTACTTGTTCACACTTTGAGGTCTAAGCCCGAGCTTCATTCGGGTTGCCATTTTCGGTAAAGCGAATTAAGCCTGATTGTCTCTCCGGATCAACTTTTAACTCTCCAAGCTATAAAGTACCGACTATATATGTTTGCTGTCTTTTCAAATATTATACACGAACCTTTCAGTTAAGAAAATGGAGCAATGGCAGCGCAAAACAGAATTAAGTACTATGAAACCGTCTGCAATAACAGTTTTTGATTGTTTCGTTGACGTTTATTTTTAAATGTACCGTACAAGAGCAAATTTTACTGAATAATGTTTTTCACAAATAAAACCTGTTTTGTATTAATACAACATTTGGGTAAGCTTTTATTGGATAAAACTTTTATTGGTCTGCAAAATTTTATGTTAAAAATAATCATATCTAATGTGAAACATGTTTGTAAAATCTTTGAAACACGCTTTTTCCATAATTCAATAATTTCTCATCAAGTATTTATTCTTAGTACATTCAAATTGTTCCTTCATTTTGAATAAGAATTTTAAAAAAAACCTTAGTCCACTGGTAGGCACGCGATCTAAACTGCTCAGATCTAAAAGAGTTTATCATGACTTTGTAAGAAGTGTTCGTCTGATTTCTTAACTGGATATCCGAAAAAATGGTCTTGTATATGAGACTTTCATAAATCCAATGAAATAAAATTATCAATCTGTTAATCTCTGTCCAGTGCTTTCTGTGAAAGATCCATTAATTTTTGACAAATAATGTTCGGAGAATTCACTATTACTTCTACCCTTCCACCAAAATGATTGTTAACGTGTAAATGAAGACTTGAGTAACTCTTCCTTTGTAAATTTGTTCTGTGACCTCACAATCACCTTGTATATTATTTTCTCGAACTAAAATTTTTGTTTAGCAACATGTGATACGACAGAAATAGAAATGTTTCCCTTGTGTATCATAAGGTGGGAGATTTATTTGCGAGGTTTAAATCTTAATAAATATTTGCCTTTTTTTCCAGGCACTAATAATAATATATTGCTTTTCGAGTAAAAAGTACAAACTAATGTTCGCAAAAAAGTCACTTATGTTTTGCAAGCATTTATTTACTTCAGTTTTGTATTTTCGAAACATGAGCTGCTTGGTATATACCAAATTACCTATCTATCTTTTTTTCCTCTGGCTCTTTATATACATTTATGTAAGAGATGATGAAAAAAAAACCCTTGAGAATAAGAAAAAGTTGTGAAATAATTTCAAATTAATAAATGTATAATGTATCTGAATCCATTTTTCTAAGAAATTTTAATATGCTAATCAAATTTTAGCAACACATTTGCATATGGAACTCAAGTCTGTGAAAAATAAATACTTAAATGCAATTCACTTTTAATACGTAACATTTTTTTCCCTTCTACTATAAATATTAACCGTGGAATCGTAATTGACGTTGAAATAAATGATATCTAGTTTAAAATATTTTACTGCTGCCACATTATAACATACATATTTTTTTTCATTAATTTCAATAAAATATAGTGCGTCGGTGGTAAGCAAATTTTTATCATTAATTATAACCTTATCAATGTTTTTGCCAAAATAATTTGAGTAGCATCTTTCTAAGTCTATCTGATTCAATTTGCTTTTTAAAGTAGCACTAAAACCTAAAACTTTCTTAAATTTTGCTGGTGCAGCAATAGCTGTGCTTTATTAATTCTTCGGATCAGGAAAAGTGAAGGCTGATTGTGAAATTTAGCGCGAAATGTTATTGCTATTTTAGCGCGAAATGTTGAAACATTAGTTTCATTATTAGGGCGACTGAATAATGTGATAAGACGATGAGGGATCCACTATTCAGGAATACTAGATAAATCCTCTGTTTTTCTTTAATATGATTTTCAACCATGGGGATTTTCTAAATACAAATTTAAAATAAAATTCTTTTTTTTAAAGCATTTTCCTGGATTTATGTCATCGTTTAATTTTGATGACACGCGCATTGTTTTCCAACGCTGTATTTGTACGCTGTTGGAAGAAGATGTCATTTTTTGAAGTGCTTCCAATTTCTCAGTTTTTCCAGAAACAAGTCCGTGGATCTAAAAAAAAAGGGGGGGTGGGAGACCCGGAAAAGCAATTTCAACATTTCCGTATTTTTATATCTCTCGGAATTTTTCCGAATAACAGTTGCTCAAAATTGAACTACCTCCTCTTGTGCTGTCCTTTTTATTTAGAGTCGCAAGGCGTTTGCTTAGATTCTTTCTCTTTTTACCTTTCTTTCATCTAAACAAAAAATAAATGCTGAATATATTTTTATGTATTTTCCTTCTGCTTTTCAAGCTTCGGTGCTGCTTTCCTATCTGCAATCTTTTAATATGTTGAAAACGAGAGAGTTTTAGAGGACTTTTTGCATGTTTTTTCTCTGTTGCGTGTAATGATAGACCTAGCCATGCAGGTGTGGAATGCTGGTATGTATGCGAATTTTTAAATAATAAAAGCCCAAACCTGCATGCGACGTATTTAAGCTTAAGGAGTGGCTGTCGCTATAAAAGCATGTATTAGAGCGAACGCAAAGTAATGTCTTTTTTTACATTAAGTTCAAGCAAATGAATTTTCAACATACAGTCGAAACTCGATTTAACGTACTTTGATTTAACGAATTCTCCGATTTAACGAATATTTTTTCTGTCCCGACAAAAAGGGTGCTAAAATGCTCTGATTTAACGAACAACAGTCGCTGACATAAAATTCGTACATAAAACTAAAACTTTGACTTTTTCGCAAACAAAATTAATATCGACAAAAAGCTTTGGAAATTTTATGTGCCTTCAAAACACAGCCACAAAAACAAAGCACTATCAAAGATTTCTTTCCAAAGTGCCAATAAGTATGTATGTATTATGTATAAAGTTTTAAAAACAAGTAATATGAAAGAATTTAGATAATTTTAAAGTTGATCTCCTAACTTATAATTTTTAAGCTCGCAGTAAACAATAATCATTCTTTTTTTCATATCAATATCTATGGGTATTTTGCATTGATATTTTTATACCATACTCTTTACAAAAATTCATATTCTATTTAACAAATTGCTTCGATTTAACAAACGGAATTGTGGGTTCCAATCAATTCTTTAATTTGAGGTTCGACTGTACTTTTAGTTACAAACCAGCTGAGCCTAAATAGAGGATTCATATTTGTTAAAATTAAAAGCAAGAATTTTATGGATAATATTCTTTTCTTTCAAGAAATATGGCAATCCTTCCCCCCTTTTTTACGTCACTCTCCTTGTATTGTGAATTTCAAAAAGTCCTGCAATTCCTTTTCAGACATTCGTGAGTACTGCAAGGACTGAGCAGGAATTTTATAGATCACCTTTTTTCTCCTTTTTTCATTTGATATAGGGAGAGACATGTGAAAAAAACATTTTACCTACTTCGTCCCATACTTAACGAATTTTGAAAAGTACTGTTCAATATAGAATCTATATATAGTAATAAACTCACATACTTACTAAATTTCGTATTATTAGCTTCGTGTTTTTCATTTAGCACCTTATTTTCCATTTATTTCAGTGTGTATGTAGTGTAGCGTACAAAGAATCATCCTGAATTTCTTCGAATCTCTCATGCAAATAGTTTATTTTAATTTGTGCACCATGCTGTGCGGCTGGCAGATTTTGTTTCTTGACAAAAACACTTAAGAAAAGCTTGTTTGACTTAAACAAAATGTTATTCTCAAGCGATGCTTTCTTTTCTTTTTTTTGGGGGGGGCGCTAAAGACTCCTTTCCTCTCCCCTGGATTCACCACTTCCACTGAGTACGAATTCTCAGTATAATAGTTTAAGTTTCAAATTTTTTATTGCCGTATATTAACAATTTGAGACGCAACCCTTTCCCCCCCCCAGACCCCTTTTTGACGCAGGCATCAAAAAAGGGTCTCTAGATCTGTGGCACGCGATGAACGTTTCGATCGTCAGCCATCTTGCTGGTAGTTAAGTAGAGCGATGGCAACGGCTGCCTTTTTTCAGCATTGGGCAATCAATCCAGCTGTTCTCGCATTCTTCCATTTATAAACAGATGTCAGTGCTGTTAAAAAGAATCATGACAATTTTTTTACGGGAAAAGACAAGTAAAGGATACTCGTGGAGCTATGTCACCCGCAACTATTTTTAAAAGAATCAAATCGATTCTTCGTGACTGGCAACAGTCAAAACGTCTGAGTTTGGTGTTCCCAAAGCGGGAACATTGCGCATTACAGGGTTAAAAGCGAGAGCTGATAACTTTATCGCTATTTTTCATAAATCATATTTGGAATTCACACCTGTTAGAGTTCTGTTTGAAGTCTTGTAATTCTCTCAGAACAGAGTCTTTCTGCTATAACTATTACCAGAAATTCATTTCATTAATCAATCAGTCATTTGACGCAGATAATCTTTTCATGGCGAGTTTTTTCGTAATTATCTGTAAGACCAGCGGCATATCCTCAACATTTTTTTTTTAGTTTATGAACTATTGATTTCCTCTCTCTGCATAATCGATGAGGAAAAACGAGATAAGCGGTCAGTGAATGTAAAACGGAAAGTCAATCTTGGATTTCCATCTTCATTATTGGTGATTAATAAGCAATTTTTTTTTTTACCCTCGTAAAAGCCTGTTTTGGCTTTTTGTTGTTTCGCTGGTTACTTTTTCTACCACTCTCTCATTTTTATTTATTTATTTATTTATTTTTCGTTATTTCAGTGATATTTTTTCCAGCTTAATCTCTATTTTTTTTTAGTTTGGCATTTTTATCAATGGTTATTTCAAGTTGATTTTTTTCCCTTTCCAACTGACCAACTCATCAAAACAGTTGGTGGTCCACTTCTGGAAAGATGCTGAACAAAAAATTGGATGTTGGTTTTTTCCGACAGCGTTTAAATGTTTTGCGGGTCGATAACCATTTTACCTACAACAGGAAAGCTTCACAAAAACCTGGTGTTAGAAGATAAAATAATTAATACTTTTAAAAGGATACTTATCTTCAGGACGTCATAATTGATTCGATCGACCGCCATGTTGCTGGAAGTTATATCCAGCTATGGCAACGGCTTCACTTTTTCAGTGTTGGGCAGTCTATCCAGTTGTTCTTCCATATCGATGCGTAAATGGTTGCACTTCGAGAGGTTAATGAATCGCTCTATTAAGTACTTTTCTGTGCACTTCTCCATTTCTAAGACCTTCTTTTGATGACAAGTTTTGTTAATATTAAGTAGAAAATATTTGTACTGAAAATTTAAGAGCTTATCCTCAATTTATGAAAAAATAAGATAATTTAACATTTGATGTATCTGAAAGTCATTAAAAATAGTTTAAACATAATGTAAAAGATTTCTGAGTAAAACTTCTTTAGTATTGGAAAAAACGTTTGAATGATTGAAGAAAAATCATATTAAATGATTGGATATCCATTATTTACAGCACAAATTATTTATTTAGAGCCTAATTCTAACTTGTTTCTTCTTTGGGGGGAACTTCTTACTTCACAAAATACTGACTCTACCACAGTTTAATATTGAGTGTTTTCTTTTTAAACGTCGATTATTTTACTTAGAGTGTAGCATAAAGCACTGTAAAATACACTTTCGACATTTAAAAAAAAACTGTTTGTGTAATTTTTAACCTTTTGTATCATTGTTGTTTTCTTTAAAATAATCCTAATATATTAAGTATTTTAATTTTACTTTATAAAATTGCAGAAGCGCTGTATCCCCGTAGTATGATTTTTTCCCTTAATTTCTTACGATATCCTCTTTTACATTATACATAATTAAGTAATATGGATGTGACTTTACTTGAGAATTTTTATTAGTTTCATCATTTCGTTTCGAGTGTTTATCGAAAATCAAATTTCTTTCACTGTGCGTTTAAGACCAAACGAAACAATGACATATAAATGCGTGATTCCCGCACAAAAGCATTCAGAAAAAATCAGTTTATCAATACGTATCAAGCGAAACAAAATGGAGTTTTGAGCTTGGCTTGTAATTATAACCCATTCAAAAGAAAATTTTTGCTGTGGAATCCCCCTGGAGCCCACTCTTTTCATTGGGAGCGTAATTACAAGACGCTCTTCAAAAAGCTGTAAAAATGGAGTTTATGTTGGGGTTCTTGATTAAATAAAGAAACAAATTTTTAAAAAAAGTGGGGGAATAATGTGTATTGTTTGCAAACTCGTTGCACTGAGGGTAATTGAGGAAAAATGTTCCAGAGCTATTGCGTAGCTAGTAACTTTGTGGAACCCGAAAAGTTTTGATTACCAAAACGTGCATATTTTTTTTATGGCGTGAAAATAAATTATGATCGCGAATTTTATTTTTTGTGCGTATGTTTGAAGTATGTTGCAAAATGAATGTATTTTATTAGGATACTTTTTTATATAGGTCAAATAGATATGAGAATATTAAAAGAAAACTTTGTGTTTAGAATAATGCTGGGGTCACTAAAAATCGATTCCGCAGAGTAGTTATATAAAACTATCATAAAAAGGTTTTTTTTTTTTTTCTTGAAATTAAAATGTGTACATTGTTTACACTTAAATTATTATGCTTTTATTTATACTGCACCTGTATGTTTGATGGTTTTAATTTGAGTGTGATTTGTTTGTGTGATTTGTTTGATGTTTGATGTGTTTTAAATTTAAAAAGGATCGAAGAAAAAGAACATTTATATTTCTACCTTTCAGAAATAAAATGCTTCAGCTTGAGAACTATACATTTTTGCTCCAGTGCTTTCCTTAACATACATTGATTATATTACATATGACATAATATGAAAGTAAAAGCAACTTTTGTGGAATGCGTTACAGGAACAATAAGTCCTTTGTAAAATCCTTTTAGCTAATAAATGATTAGGAGATACCCTTTCTTTGCATATCCGCTCTAAAGCTTATTTTTAAAATCAATGTATAAGCAAAATATTTTTAATTTAGCACTGGCAGAGATGCTTAAATAGATGAAAATTATCGAGAAAGCTTTAAAAATTGGAAATCGTTTAAATTTTAATAATTTAAATGTCTAAGTATGATTTTGTTCTATATTTGTCTGCATACTATGCAAATACAGTAACATTGGGAAATGTATTTGCATAGTAGCTAAGATTTTTTTAAAATATTTATTTATTTATTTTAAAATGCAGCATCCCCTTTTTATATCATGTTTGCCGATAGATAAGAAAAATGAGTAATATAAGAATGGCGCAATACATATCTGGAAGTAGGGGTGATATGGTAAGAATTTTAATACCATATGCTTTTAAAATATAACAAAATCAGTAAAGAGAAGTTCTTAAATAATGAAGTCAGAAAAATTTCATTTCCCTTTTTAATTTTATGTACAAATACACATACATTTCACATTTTTCTTCCTCTGCTGTAGAAGATGTACTATTCAAAGTTAGCTGCTTTGATTTTTCTTAAACAGCTCGTTCCCCATCAAATATGATTGAGCGGAAATTAATAAATTGCATCTCATTCCTATGAAGCGAGAGTTCAGTGCTCTGAATTTCCTGCGATTAATATTAAAAAGCAAGAGTAGAAACAGAGAAAAAAAAAAGGGAGACATAGAATAAACTCGACATATCTAGGTGCAATGTACGTAATGATGGGATACTGTATAAGTGCAAAATTTTCAATTAGTTGGTCAAATTGTACCGGAAACACTTAAATTAAAAATCGTGAAAAATCACTAAAATTTTTGGGAAACTGATAGATTTCCAATTTTTCCTGGCGCTAGGATATTTTTTTAACATTCCTTTGATTATTTCTACAAAATAAAAAAAGTCAATTATAATTCGTGATTTAACGATATTTTCTGACTTCTTGCCGAAATTAAGAAGTGTAGGATTGAAAATGTATTTATATCGAAACTTAAATTTTTTTAAATCAGTTAAACGTACAATTTACAGAGATCTATGCAAACGACATTTGGGTCCGTTTTCTGGCCCCTTAACAAAATTACAGTAAATTAAAACGACACCTTCTGAAAAATTTAATCAATTAAAACGGCTCCTTTACAAAAATACAATCGATTAAAACAATCCTTCATTGGCGTTTTACCTTATATTTTAATTATTTTTGTAAATTGTTTTAACAAGAAAGTGACTTATAGAAAAATTGCAAAAATAAATGTTGAGATTAAAATAGATGATGAAATTTTCAAGAATACAGGTTGAAATTCACAATAAACAGTTTTCACAAAAATGGGACCCTAGAAAAATTTCCTGGATCAACTCATGATTTAGTGATAAAAAAAAAATGAAACGTGCAGCATATTCGTTTATTTAAAAAAATCAACGCATTTTTTTCGACATATTTTATTCACTTCATAATGCACATCCTGCCTAAAAAAAAAAATAAAAAAAAAATAATAATAACCATTCCTTCCGACGAACAATAAATCACCATTTCAGCCATGTCAGGAGTGTCGCTTTTCACTGTGCTTTTCATCGCACTAAAATTTAGTTTTACATCCACCTGACTTTATACGGCGGGTTTTTAACGGATCGCGCACTCTTTTCCCTGGACTCTCCCCCCCTCCCCCCCTTCAACCTCTCACTCTCTCCTACCAACTTAAATCACATTATGCTTCGAATTTATCAAAGAACGCACTTTAAAAATTTCATGGAAAACCTTCAAAGGCTGCTTGCTCTCTCTCTCTCTCCGTCTCCCTCGCGCTGTTTTCTCACTCCTTAGGGATATTAGGGTTTTTCAGGGAGATAAAAGCGGCTCTTTTATTAAAGGGATACGGGCACGGGTGTGTGCGCTGGTTGCGTACACGTATAAATCCAAGTCCGTTCCTTGGCAAATGGGCATACATCACAGCGATTAGCCTAAAAGCGATTGTTTGGATATTGGATGGGTGGGCACGGAAGCAGGATGATACTGACAAGTGGCGGAGCCTGTTGCAGCTTGAAGGCGCAGTATGTTAACTTGAAGTTGAGATATTCGAGCTGTACCGCAGAAACAGCAGAGAGCGTTCTGAAAACTGTTTTTTTTGTTTGTTTGTTTGTTTGGAGCCATGTTCCGTACACTTTACTGTCTTAGCAGGGAAAACAGCTCTCATTTTTCAGAAGGGGACATGTTTCGAAAGAAGAGGCTTCTAACCCTTTGCGGCGCAACCGTTTCTCAATGCTGAAAAAAGGGCAGCCGTTGCCATTGCTCGACTTAACTACCAGCAAGATGGCGGACGATCGAAACGTTCATCGCTTGACACAGATCTAGAGACCATTTTTTGACGCAGCTGGCCGCACAGCCAGCTGCGTCAAAAAAAAAGGTCTCTAGATCTGTGGCACGCATTGAACGTTTCGATCGTCCGCCATCTTGCTGGTAGTTAAGTCGAGCGATGGCAACGGCTGCCCTTTTTTCAACATTGGGCAATCGATCCGGCTGTTTTCGCCTTCTTCCATTTTTCAGCAGATTCCAGTGCTGTTAAAAATAATCGTGACAATTTTTTTTTTTTTTACGGGAAATGACGTGCTAAAAAGTAAAGGATTCTCGTAGAGCTATGTCACCCGCAACTATTTTTATAGAAATCAAATCTATTCTTCGTGACTGGCAACAGTCAAAACGTCAGAGTTGGGTGTTCCCAGAGCGGGATCACTGCGCGTTAAAGGGTTAAGAAATATCTTAGATGTATTTCGTGACAATTGTATATATTATGCGGCTGAGATAGAAGTTGTTGGTACAATCAGCCCAGGCAGCACGACCATTTTGTGAACATTAATAGACGCTGAGAGAATAGTGTGCCGCCTGGATAAGTAATTTAAATGTCTTATATTGAGATGTAGCTCAATTAATTTAATTTTATTTTATTTAAGAGGAGTTTTTAGCAATTTTCACAGAGTATTTAGTAGCAGTTGTTTAGATCAGTTGCTCCGTTGCGAATCACTTTGAAAATTCAAGAGAAATTGGCGAACCTCTTGTGTAATTGTTGTGTACTAGCATATTATATTTTAGTGGACCATTTAAAACCCTAAAAGTTCGTAAACTATCTATATATAAAGCCTATTATCTAATAAATTTTAACTTTACAAAAAATCTGGAAACTAAATCTATTTAACTGTACATCTCATAAGTACCAACTATTAAAAAATTGTGTGTATAAACTCTGCAAGAATGGCATAAATTATTTAATGTTACTTTAACAATTATTCATAAAATAATTGTTTCGCTTTTTAATATTTTTTAAAAGTTTACTATGACTTCAAAAGCATTTGCTACATTTTTAGATTTAAAATGGTACTGTGTTGTTCCCTGTGTTTTACATAATTGACTATTGTGTGATAATATTTTAATCGTTTCTGTCACTGTGAAGTTTAGTGCAGCATGCTATGATGACTTTATTAGTTTGATAGAAAATTATTTATGTAATAATCTATCAAAAGTTTATTGTTAAAAAGTGAACATTATATGTTTACTTGTCTGTAAAGCAGCAAATTGTGTGCTTCAATATAGTTAAAAAGATTATTCGTAAATTATAAATGTTTAAATGCCGAATGTCTATAAAACACAATGCTTTATTTTATTAACTCTGTCTATTAAAATAGAAAATCATTTAGCCCATTATTTCTGTTTCAAGCAGCCCCCTATAAAAAGTTCCTAATATGCCGCATTAATATACTCCAATAATGTTATAATTTATCAGTGCACTGATGCTTTTCTTTAGAGTACTGGAACAATAAAATAAAAGTTTCGGAAATTTGTTTTTTTTTTATTTTTTAATGAAGCATTTAATTGTCCTTTCCATTTTTATCTGATTTGTCGTTAGACAACAATTATACAAAATTGTATCTCTCACCGATGGTCTCGTATATATACCTCATTACTTTTTGAAATAAGAAAAAAAATTCTCTAAATAATTACTATTCACCAAGATAAAAGAGGATAGTCAATGCAATTTTTCTGATTAAAATTCTATCTTGAAAATAAAATACAATGTAGCGAATACGGCGATTCCAATAAGCTTTCATTTTTTATGTATATCAGTTTCCAAAATTGCGTCTCACAGAATTCAGCTTAATATTTGCAACAAATAAACCCTTGGGAAAAGAATAGAATATTATCTTTAACCTTTAATTATACACAATGCACAGTAGTTACTCAGTTGGATTAAAAAAAAGGAACAACATTGACATGTTTATGCATATCTGATTTACCGAAAGTTACAAAGTTATATCGTATTCACTTCAGCTTCTCAATATTTAGAAAACAAAGTAGTTATTCAGGAAAAGTGTAACCGATTCTTTTTTTTTCTTTTCCGCCGTCAAGTGTAATTCAATTTACTAATTGTTCGTGCATTTCTACGCGAAATTACCATCCCCTTCCAAAACGTTACTTAACTTCCCTCTGCCTGCAAAAGTGAGAAATATCTGTCTGAGGGCTAATCTGCTTTGCCTCACATCTCGCTAATAACTTACCATTTCTTAACAACTTTCTTCCAGCATTTTATGTACCCTGATTAGAAAAGCCAAAATCTTTTCTGAATATCCTCCCCCCCCCTTTCACATTCCCCCTCTTCTAACACAAATTAATGAACGCTTCGCATTTTTGAAAATCGATGCTCGGGCCCTTTGCGTTCGTTCGTTCCCGTCCCCATCGTGCACGGCTGAGATAAAAGCACGGAATGGGGTTGGAGAGAGAGAGTTCAGAATGTGTATCTTTTGGTGGTTTACGTACCTCGGCTCAGTCCCTAAGTGGAGTTCGCATTAAGGTATATCTCAATGTCACAACCTCTCTTTGCTCAACACGGTGTTCTATTTCTCTTTCTATTGTACGTTACTAGACGAATAACAATATAATGTGAATGTTTGAATATTAAAAAGAAAGTTCGTTGTGTTTAGGGGATACCTGCACGAGGGGTATCTGCCTACGGGGGGGGGGGGGCTTGGGTGAAGGACTTGTAAGGAATTTTAACGCGTATTCACATTACATCTGGAGAAAACCGCCCAAAATTGCAGACCATTAGATCGACAGCCGCACGGTAGGCTAGAGCCATCTACCTACACCCTTCAACCATTTACCATGTTCATATCCGTTTGGTAGGGTTATTAAAACGAAAATAGTTCTTAAATGCAAGATTTTGTGTTGCTTAAATGCAAAAAAACGCAAATGTAGTTCTTAAATGCCAGATCTGTGTGTGCTTAACTTCTAACATTTAACACATTTTATGATACTATATAATAATATATATTAGCTGTGTAATTAATGTTAAATCATGTTAATATCATTATAAGTTCATATTTAATGCCCTAACTATATTTAATGGTTTCCATAATTTATATAATCGCATCCATAATTTATATAATATTTTGCCTCTTTAAACAAAATATTATAATTCTTTACAATTTTTATTTAAACATATTTAAAATAATTTTTATGCGTTGATATAAAAACACCATTTTCTTTTGCGCTGAAATTTTGTATCTTCTGAAAATGTTATAGCACAAACTATTCACATTTGAAGCTTCCCCCCCCCCCCTCTAATTTGTATTTCTACAAATAATTTTTTCCAAACCAGTAAAAGAGTGAAAAATCTATTACTTAAAAAAATACCAATGAAAAATTTTGTATGCAAATTTATATTTTTCCATAAAAAAATTCCCATTATCTTAATTAATCACTGCAGCATGAGAAAACTCATATGATCTGCAGTATATTAGCTCATATGTTTAGAAGAAAGTCATTCATTTTTAGCTTAAGCTTTTTTATAAATTCATGTGTATTCGTTCATATCTCCAGCATTCATTGAATTAAAAATGGAATTACTTCGATAAATAAGTATCAACGTCCAGAAGCAACATTAACATATGCTTATTAAAACTATGCGTTGTAAATATATAACTGACATTTATTATTTAATATTTTTTCATGTATTTTTCATTTTTAGTGAAGGTGATCCGTGTACTTACTGTACGTACGTTATGCAGTACAGATTTCGTCTCCTTGTACCTTTTCGCTTGTTTAACATGAAGTATTTTTTATTTTATCAAACAAATCTGTCGAATTCTGTATTTTTGTTGGCATTAAATAAACAAAGTGGTGCTTTGATATATCATTAAAATGATTGATAAAAATTGATATTGATAAATGATAATGATTGATGATTGATAAAAACTATCAAATAAATATTTAAGTTTATTCTAACATTTATCAAACGTTTTATTTTAAACGTATCATGCCTTAAGCACAAAGGAAGCTACTATTTAAAAAATATATATATTCATATTTTCAAATCTTCATCATATAGTAAGAGTTACAAAACCTTTTTCTAAAATCTAATTGTCATATGTTCTTAAATACTTTATAAGACTGAAATTAATAGCATTAGTTATTTAAAAGCTAAACTTTTAGTAATGCGTCTATTTTAGATCTTCTACGGTTTCATTTTTTAAAGTTAATGTCATCGTTAATGCATGCTGAACCTAATGGCTTCCTTCTGCAGAAAAGCCCAGAAAAGTTCTGAAAATTGGCACTTAAATGTAAATATCACAAGTAAAAAATGATGCTTGAAGTAATATTCGGTAATTAGGTGTATATACTTTTGTATAAATTTTACAGCTCAGCGCTGGAAGAGGTGGAAATTTGCATTCAAAATGCTATCGTGTGTCTATTTAGTTCTTTCTATGTGAAAATTTATAGCTGTTAATGATTTTTATGATAGATTACAGAAGAAATTTACATTCAGATAAATTATTCATTGGTTTAAGTAAATTAGCTGCTTTTACGGTTTACGTGTGGTCCTAGAAGTCATTTCTCATCCATCATTAAAGTGCAGAAAATATTATTCAAATTTAATTCAATTACAGCTTCTAGTTTCTATTTTGCGAAATGAATGAAAGGTTAATTGAAGTAAATTATACTTTATGTATAGAGAGATTCGGCTTATTTAATCAACTGCAACGGTTAAAGAAAAGCGTTAAAAAAAAAGTCGAGGTCTTTTTAAAAAGACGATTTGAGATAATAATGGTGATTGATAATTTATTTCTAATTAGAACTTAATAACCCGGCTTTCTTTTCCATTCGCTGGCGATATTTTTTATGAATTATTTATATTTTTAATGAGTTGTGTTTTTAATTAAAATTAATAATGTTGTGTAGTACTATAAGATATTAAACTATTTTATTCTTTGCAATAGTATAACATGGGTTAGGATTTGTTTATCTTTTTCGTTCTAAGTAACTTCATTTTTTTTTAAACTAAAATGTTTCTTCTATAAATTCTAATTTTTCAGCGAATTATTAAAAAATGTTCTTCTTTAAATTTTTATTTCTTCCGTTTCGAAATGCAAAAATCTCGTCCCCCCCTTTTTTTTCACATATAATCTTTTTGTATTTCACTTCTTTTGGTAAATAATTTCTTATTCATAGCCATACTTTTGTTCGTACTCTCTTACTTTTGACTTTCGTTCCTTGAAAACTATGGAAGCTTTATGGATGAAAGTAATGTTTTAGAATAAAAATAACTTTTTTCTCCGACACATTTTTATTGAATGCCAAAAATGGTTTCCCAGATAAGATGCTTTGAGTACATTTTTCTGTTTTATGTTTTAATTCACCATCTTAAATACAAAATGTTATTTTTTCTGATGAATTATAATGTATATATAGAAAGAATCATAATGTATAGATTGTATAATTGTGTTTAAATATAAATCTGAAATTTAGGATGTGTAAAGAGTTGAAAAATAATACAATTATATGCACTTAATTTAAATCGTATTAAAAGGGCAATTGTTTTCGTTGTTATCAAGTGCATGGTTGAAAGTCACTAAAATTCCTTTTATGCTTAGATAGTTTCTTATTTCTTAAAGTGTATTCTATATACTAACTTTCTATATCCGTTTCGTTTTGTGAAACGCTAAAAGAAATTTCATAGAGCCGGGGCGTAGCGTACCGGGGGGGGGGGTAAGGGGTTTCTGGCTACGCCACTGCATAGAGCTATCTAAAATCGCAGTAGAGGCCTACTGTCCAAAGATTTAATCTCTCCCATACGATGAAGCCCGTTCACAAATAGCAGGGAAAAGAAAACACGTTATTCAAACTTTCAAGTCGGATGTTTTTGAATGCTCACCCTACATTCCGGATCTGACTCCCAGTAATGGCGACGGAGATGCACTATGAAAGTGTATAAAAACTTTTAAATGTAATAGGTAGTGGTAAAATAGTCTAATATACGTACATGTTAAAAAAAATGTTACGAAATCCTTAGTGGTTGTTTTTTATTTATAAAACGGGTATTACTTTTCGAGCACACCTCGTACTTCCCGAATATTGAGGCTGAATTTGAAAAATCCCGGTCTTAAAGACAGTAAGTCAAATACTGAGGATATTTTCTTTTACTACAGTTATTGATATGGTAATCTTCCAGCAAACTTCTTAACCCTTTAACGCACAGTGTTCCCGCTCTGGGAACACCAAACTCTGACGTTTTGACTGTTGCCAGTCACGAAGAATAGATTTGATTTCTATAAAAATAGTTGCGGGTGACATAGCCACACGAGAATCCTTCACTTTTTAGCACGTCATTTCCCGTAAAAAAATGGTCACGATTATTTTTAACAGCACTAACACCTGTTGAAAACTGGAAGAATGCGAGAATAGATGGATAGATTGCCCAATGCTGAAAAAAAGGCAGCCGTTGCCATCGCTCGAGCAATGGCTGCCCTTTTTTCAGCATTGGGAAAGGGTTGCGCCTCAAAGGGTTAAATGTTTAAAAAAGCATTATATAGGCATTAAAGACACTACCGTTGGGTTTTACAACTTGGATCTTTAGTGGTCTTCATGCACGTCCCTGTACATGACCACCTTACCAATTTCCTCTCTGTTCTCCTTTATCTCAAACATGCAGTTCCGTCCGACTGATCATCTGCACAGTCGCTCAAGCTGTGCGGCAAATATTCTCCTTCTGCTCCTTTTGTTTTTCACTTCCCTTCACCGGGGCATTCTGTCATTGTCTAGTTTACTTACCTTTATCGGACGCACTTTTCCTGGCGCTTTATAGAAAGAAGTACCAGGCACTCTCATTTAAGACCAGGTTTAATTGGAGGGGAGATCCCATAAACGCCAGTTGTTGCGAGAAAACTGCAAAACTTCTCAAGTTTATTGGAGTGTAAAACTTTAGAGCACGTACATAATCTCAGTATATGACGCCAGAAAGAAAAATTGCAATTCTTTAAAGGGAAATTTAATGCTAATTACTTTCCGTGCCAGCGCAGAACAGTTGTGCTAGGGTTGCGTTTATTAAATAATTTTTTTTTTCAATTAATAGATCACATGTATCCATAAATTAAATAGTAAAATTATTTTACTGCCTAATCTTACCTTCTCTCACATTAATATTGCGCTCTCTATATCAAATGAAATTGGAAACTTTGGATGTTAGACTTATTTTTTTTTTTTTTACTAATTTTTAAAGAAGTAGCAGACAAATTTTCTAACAACTTGACATGTAATTGTGAAGTGCCTTTTCGGAGTGCTTACAAAAAATTAAGTACGGAAAAAGGGATGTCTGAGAGCTTTGAATCATAAAAAGCTGAATATTATTGCAACATGTACAGAACATAGTAACCCTTGTGAGCGATAATTCAGACTAGTGCTTAGCTCAGCATTGGGCAATCAATGCATGAAAACCTTTTTCTTTGCAGTTATGGAAGCGAATGGGTTGAATTAGATAAGCTCTACACAATCAGAGATCATTAACTAAAGTCTGCGTTGTTAACACTATATTTCTATTTTCTTAAATATAATAATTATTAATGAAGTAAAATGTTATCTTGAGAGTATCGTTGACTTCTGTCTCAGTGTATTTTATTTAGAAAAATAGGTGTGTAGCAATTTAAAAATCTATATGAGAACTATAAATCCTGCTTAATGTATTGGAAATCGATTACTAACCATTTCAGATTCCTGTATGAGATAGTTTTGAAAAATATTATCAGTCTAGGTATTTTTTTTTTAAATTTTCAGTATCAATTAAATGCAATTAAAGTTACAAATAACGAAAAAAACTAAACTAAAACCAGATCATAACCACTTTTTTTTTCAAATAAATTTTCTGTTATTTATTCTTTTTCTAAAATAGCACTTTTACGCAAGCGTGTACTATGGAGCTACGAAGACATAAGCAACATTACTCTATTGTTCCACTAGATTGTATGCCCCATTATTTTTTTTCTGTTCTATTTACAACAAACTACTTTCCTTTTACTATTAAAAAAATTCAGAACTCCTATTTAACTTTTGTGGAATATTTTTAAATTGTAGGCTAGGAAATAATATTATTTTTCTTTCAAAATACCATCATTAAAAAAAGAAAAACAACTTGCTCCTTTTCTATACTAAGATCTATTATGTCAGTAGTAATGTCAGTTTTCTTGACGTTAAGTTTGTGTAAGCTGACATTATTTTCAGTACCAGCGAAGTCGTCTTATCATTTTTTATTCTTTAGAACTTCATTGTTGGTAAGCTTGTCAGTTTGTTATACCGCATCATGCAGTATTCGTTTATAATAAGTATTGTTCTTGTATATTGTGACATGAGAATGGGGATACAATCGTCTTCCAAGAATTTAAGCCCATTTTCTTTAAGTTTGGTAGATTTTCCTGACTCTGGTAGCTTAACGTTTCTATTTATATGTTTAATAGATCTTTTTCTGTATAGAAAGTTCTGTCATCCTTGGATATTTTTTCTACTGTTTAGTTACACGATTAAAGTTATTTCCTTTCCAAAAAGATAAAATAATTTTCTGACAGTAATTAATTAATATTAAAAATTATTAGTTTTGAATTTTTTCTTATATTTAAAGTGTAAAAAAATCTATGAAAGAAATAGTTTTTTCACTTCCTTGGTGCATCCAAACGCAGATTATTTAGTCTGAAAAATAAATAAATAATTAAAATAATTTTTTTTTCATTTTTATAACTTGAGAAAACTGATTTGCGTCTCAGCATGATATTGGACTTATTGTGATTCATGCATTTCCGTTTTGTTCCTATGAGACGAATCTATAAAATTCCATATGCCGACTGCATATCTCCTGATATAATGGTCCCACAATTGACTGGACTTCCAATTGCATTGTTTACTGCTGCAGAATGTAATTACGCGTAATGCACATTATCCTGCCTACTCAGAGTGTGATTATTTGATTTGCAAACTTTAATGAGCCCGAAAGAACTGGATATTTTATTCACGGTTTTCTGAATCTCAGATAAGTCGGCCGTTCTTAACATTGACATCGATAAAAAAGGATGTTTATGGTAGTTAGTTTTTCTTTGTATTTCGATTGTGGAGATTTTAAAAGTAGATACATGACTTATTGAAGTTTACAATGCGTTTTGAATGGTGCATGTGTGTCTTCGTTGCATTGTATTCCGAATGATAAACAATTCTCCAGAAGGGCATGGTAGGCATTTGGAAACAGGATGGACCGTTTTCGTTTTTGTTCTCTGGTATTCAACTGTGTGAGAACTTGATATGCAGAGGTCTCTCAAACGCAATTCAGTATTCAAGCTTGCGATTGTAAGTGGTGATGCTAATGAACTTTGTTAAGAATAATTAAGTTAATGTTTCTGATGTTCCATTTTAAGAGAGATGCTACTAATTAGTCATACCAATAACACTTTGATCAACAACTTGAGTTTTTTCATAATGGAAGACTTATATCGTTTATTTTTTCCATACATTTTCTAATTTGCCGTATATTAAATTAAATTTAATGGTTTGGTTCAATAACAATTCAAATAAAAATTTTTGGTTGCATTGTTATTGAAATATTATTCATCCAAGTTTCATCTCAAGTTTTATCAAGTTTTCTATCAGAACTTTGGTTTATTTGAAAATGAAAGTGTAGAAATACAAAAGCTTAAAAATTCAACTACGCTTACTATAAAAATAAAACTAAAAATCACTTTTGACTACATTGTTTCTGATTTTAATTTCGCGACGCTTGCTTCATTCTACAGCTTAAAAATTTTCTTAATGGCGTTACAATTTTTATGTGATGAAATAAAAAGTCGGAATATATGGCACTCAGAAAACTTGTGAAAATGAAGGCTTCTGAATAAGTCCAATTTCATTGCAGAAAAGAAAAAAATAAAAGGGAAACATAAGTAATTTTTGTTGTTGTTCTTGTTTCTATAAATTTAAGTGGACAGGGGCGTAGCCAAGGGGGGGAACCCCCCCCATGAAAAATTTCTTGCTACGCCCCTGTAAGTGAAATATACACAGTACTTGTGTATCGGACTCTATACCAATCATTTACAACTCTCGCAATAAAGTCGTTTAATTTTTGCTTCACTAATTTGAAATTTCATTAGAATCAATGCAGATTAATGAAATTGTATCAACTTTCTTTTGTTAAAATAAATAAAATTAAATAAACCAGAAAAATAACTTATAAGCAAATAATCGAAAAAAATATTTCACTTAAAAATGCCATTCTATTTCTAAACTGCAACCATCCTCAAATGCTTTACTTTCTCGGTGCCAAAATGCTTTATAAACAGTTAATTTTCATCCAAAATTTCAAAATTAATAGCGTTTAATTTTAATTCCACATTTAATTATTCACAAATTTCGTGAAATTTCTTGCACTCGCTACCTTTTTATTGCCGACGCATTCTTTTTTAAATTCATCAGACATGTCAGATCTTGCTTTAATAATAACGCTTAATAATAAAGATTGATGTATTCAAAGCAACATCATGGAATTTTAATGCTGCGACGAAAATTAGCAGAAAATGGATGCTTCAGTTGAACGTCAGTGATTAAGCGCCTATTGATTTTATTATTAGCCGACGGGGACACTTCATCATTCATAGTTTCGTTTATTGACATTTAGTCAAAACAGCTATTATAATGGTCCTCCCCTGTTTTGTCGCCTGTCTCCAAACATGCAAAAATGTCTTCGGCAGAAAAATATTCTTATGCGTATAAAAATATATTAACGCAAACGAAAATAATAACAACTGCTTAAATTAAAGCGAGGCAATTTATATTGAGTTATTTATGAACCATAACGAATTATGAAACATAGCGGAATTAGTAGTTAGGACTGTAATAATCATAGTAGCAGACAAAATTTATCATAACTACATATTTTTGTGTGTGTGAGAGTTGGAAAAGGAAAAAAAAATACGGTATTTATTGCTTAACCCTTTAACGCGCAGTGTCCCTCGCTGGGAACACCAAACTCTGAAGCTTTGACTGTTGCCAGTCACGAAGAATAGATTTGATTTCTATAAAAATAGTTGCGGGTGACATAGCTCCACGAGAATCCTTTACTTCTTAGTACGTCATTTCAAATAAAAAAAAATTGTCACGATTATGTTTAACAGCACTGGCATCTGCTGAAAAATCGAAGAATGCGAGAACAGCTGGATAGATTGTCCAATGCTGGAAGAAGGCATCCGTTGCCATCGCTCGACTTAACTACCAGCAAGATGGCGGACGATCGAAACGTTCATCGCGTGCCACAGATCTAGAGACTCATTTTTGACGCAGCTGGCTGTCCGGCCAGCTGCGTCAAAAAATGGTCTCTCGATCTGTGTCACGCGATGAACGTTTCGATCGTCGGCCATCTTGCTGGTAGTTAAGTCGAGCAATGGCAAAGGCTGCCTTTTATCAGCATTGGGAAACGGTTGCGCCGCAAAGGGTTAAGAAAGTGGCACAGTAATCAAATGCAAATTAGTTTCTTAAGGTTGATTAAAACAGAGAGCTACTTTAATTCAAAATGCCCGTGATCAGTTTCTTTTCACATTGCAACTCGTTCCTGCTTTGTGGACCCCACCAAGGCCGAGTGCGTAACGTACTGAACATGGTAGCTGGCTAAAGTGTGAAGGTTCACTGTTCGGACCCACCACTCAGCTGTCGATCTAACGGTCTGGTGTTTTTGGCTGTTTTCTACAGATATAACGAGAATACGCGTTAGAACCCCTTAAAAAGTCCTTCGCCCATGGCACACCCCACCCCCGTAGGCAGATTCACCGTGTGTAGGCTTGGCACAACACAAACTTTCCAGATTTTTACTTAAACCTATTTATCTTAAAGTGCAAAAGTAAAATATATCTGAATTTATTTTCTGAAGTCACTAAAAGTTACTAGAATAAACAATAATTAGAGAGTTTCGAAAGTTCAAAGAATCTCGACTCATCGTTTAATGCAATTTATTCCAGTGTGAAACTAAAATAATTTGCGGATTCACTTAAGACATTTTGACTAAATATGAGTTATAGTAAAATATATTACAAAAAGGCAGTTCAGGAACTAATAAATGAAGACAGCATTCCAAATTTCTTCTGCATTTAACTGATTGTATTTCCTGTGGGTAACTAATTAATTAAGCAAATTCGCATTCAAATGATAGTAAGTCGCTTACTGACGGTTCACAACTCTATCCTTTGATTTTTACTTTCCGAACATGTACCATGTAAGGAAAGTATTGTAATCATGAAAAAATTCGAATTCAAGACTTTTGGTGTATTTACACGTTTTGAGGTCTTCTGAATTCATGTATGCTATTTTTACGAGATGTATGTATGTATGTGTGTATGTTTGTGTGTATGTGAGTGAACACGATAGCTCCTGAACGGGGCATGCGATTGAGCTCAAATTGGGTATATATGTTATAAACCACCGTCCCAAGACCGGTATTGATTTTGGTGTGTATAGGACTTATAGTTTTTCTACAGGGCTACGACAAAGATTTCTTTTACATTATGGCCTATGGGTGGAAATTCTGGAAAGTGCGCTAGCGTTTAAACGGTACTTTCGATTGAGCGCAAATTGGGTATAAATGTTATAAACCCCCGTCGCAAGACCTGTATTGATTTTGATGTGTATAGGACTTATAGTTTTTTACAGGGCTACGACAAAGATTTCTTTTACATTATGGCCTATGAGGAGAAATTCTTGAAAGTGCGCTAGCGTTTAAACGGTACATTCGATTGAGCTTCAATTTGGCATATATATTGAATTATTCATCGATTAAAATTTATTTAAATGCTTGGTAATGATCTTAATCGTAAGTGTTCAGAAAGTCGAGTGGAGTCACTCCAGAGTATTTTTAATTGCTGAACAGCGATAAATTGTCAATTGTCGTTAATTGCACTATTTTTATGCTATAAATAATGTCTACAGTGTAAAGCAATTTTTTTCCGTATCTTGTGCCGCATTATCCACAGACATTTTCCTGCAAATACAGGGCTGTTATAATGCCACTAAATTTGATGCATGTACTGTACACCAGGTGCGATATCGGGAGTTTTTGAAAAGCTTAGTTAAAAAAATGTCCTATAGGTGACTCTTTGCATGTTGAAATCAGCTCAAAAGATAACCCAAATTACTTAACGTTCTGTTAAAAAACTATTGAATAAACATTGAAATTGTTTTCACATTTTGAATTACCTTTTCTATTATTAAATTTGCTGTTTTTACATGCAAAAACATCACCTAGTCGACATTTTATGAACTAAAATTTGTTTTTGAAATTCTTTGAGTGCATCCCATGTATAGTCTATAGACCAAATTTGGTTACACCCCATTTACCCGTTTTAGCTATAGAATTTTGTTTATAGAAGAATTTTAATTGTAAACACTCTCCAGAGAGAGTCATTTCTTTATCAGGGTAATAATTTAGCATATTATATATCAAACATTTTCAATAAAATTTTTTGTACATATTTTACTATGGATTCAATATCTGCACAAATACACTACAATCTAATACATCATGATAATACCACATTCACATCAGTTTTTAATGCTCGTATGGCTTTTTATGTAGCACGAGCCGTTAGAGCAAAAAAAAAAAAAAAGATGATTTTGTCATTATTCTCTTTCCGCAGTGGTATTGCAATTTCTTGACCTTTTATCTTCTAAAATAAAGAATAAATGCACATAATTTTAAATTAAAATGCATATCATTTCCTTCTGTAATAAAAAGATTTAAGTACCTTTTATGTGAGGATCAAACTAAATTTAACACCTCAACGCACCTCAAAGAAATGTATAAAGACTTCCATTTTTTGCAGCCCTGCACAAACACAATAAATTTTGTTCAACATCTAGAAAAATTCAGTTTTTTCCCGAATTATTTTATTGGAGAAAAGAACCTGTTTTTCAATGCACTGTATATCATCATCCACAACAAGCTTTTGTTCAACAGTTATTTTTAGAGAAAAATTTGTCGAATTGCTTGAAGAATTTCGGGAATTTTGTTAAGTACTAGATCACAGCAAAATTTTTTAGTTGTGTGTTTGGAGAAAACAGATCTGTGAATCAAAAGAATAATATGAAGCATAAAGGAAAAACTGTAAACAATTTAATTAATATACTTGTTGACCTAAAGGAATCTGGGCTTCCTTTCTAGACTAATTTTAAGTTCTCAAATAACTTCTTTCTCCTATTTATGTGATAGAAACCGTAAAATATCATTACAACTAACTTCACTTCTAAGGATACTTCAGATTTATGAATAAAATATTTCTTTTAAACAAAGGACGTAATACAATGTCATATTGAAAGTTAATTTTAACGAATTTATCAGAATTATGAATGACATCTTCGGTCACGTGAAAATCGTTCTACCGAGATTTTATGCGGCCGAAGTTTTTTTAGGAAGCTTCAAAAACCTTCTATGAGGGAGTTCTGATTTTTTAAAAAAAAAAGGTGCGAAAATTTTTTCGCCAGAAAACGTGCCCAGATTATTAAGTTTCATTCATGTGTGTTATTTCATAAAGTTTTAATTATTTCATTTTATCAACTGATATGTTATAGTACTTTTATTAATTACATTTATTTTAATCTACAGGGAATTCAAAATTATTTATTATGTTCATTTTGTTATTATTCCCGTTTCTCGTAGTACCGAATGTATTATTAGACATTCACAAACTTGTACAATACCCGTTACAATGCAAATATCTTCAATTACATTGGCATTGATGAACAACATATCGAAGTATAGCTTATTGTACTACCCGAAATTACCAGCATTCAATGCATTGAAATCATTTTCATTACTCTTCCCTAATGGAAAAATTTTCCCCTATCTTCCCTCTCTCATACACTAAATTAACGAAATTAAAACACTGTAATCCCATGTGACACAATCTGCGATGGTGGAATGAAATCTACATCACACAAAATGAATGTTCCTCGCATTAAATATTTCAATGGAATTAGATACTGGAATGTATTAAAAGATGGATTAGAAATGCATTACTGCAAATTTCAGACTTTGGGGAATTTTATTTTCCTTAATTTAGATCTTGTTACTTTATGTTTCTCGGATGAATAGTTAGCAAAATTTCTAATCATGGAAATGCATATAATTTCTGTTATTAATCTGTAATATGAGGTAACTGTTTATTTTTAGCTATCGCTTACTTAATCTGAAACGTTGAATGCCTATACGAATAGTTTGTGAATATTTTATTAATATTCTTTTTAATAAATGTAAATTTTTGAAAAAAATATTGTGAACCTGAAGCTTACCTTTTTTACGCAATGAACATAATTACAATCTGCAAAAATGAACCGCTGATATTTATCTATAGAATGAGTTAAAACTACGGAAATTGCGGTTATTACACTACATCGCGTGTTAATACTGCACTAGTTTAATTTAAGAGGAATCGCGTACATTTTCTTTTCATTGTATAATTAACTCAAAATATTCGTGACAAACTGAGTGTTTTAAAGCTTTTTAATATTAACTCCTCATTCTGTAGCTTTTGCAGTTATCTGCATTAATATGTAAACTCTTCATATTGAAATCGTAAAAGAAGCAATTTATCTCAAATCGGTTGTGTTATTAATTGTCGTTCTTTTTCTCTCTCGTTTTCTCATTACTTCTGAAAATAATCTGTGGGGGTGTCCCATAATTACTGGGACAAACTTCAAGAGGAGGTGGGGCAGGTAATAAGGATTCAGGATCGCACAGCAATGTGGGGTCCAAAACGTCGTCTTCATGTAGCTTGTAATAATCACTTTGGAAGCAGTGATAAAATAATAATGAACTTTCCGACAGCTGTTCGTCAAAAACTAGTGTTTCTTTCACAGAAACCACGTGACTAAAATTAATATTTTTAAAAATTTATCTCATTTCATTGATGAAATTTTTGATCATCAAACTTGGTCAAAAAATTAGACAAACACTACAGATCTTTTCCCATAGTGAAAAAGTTATTAACAGGTATATAAACGGCGTTTTTGACTCCTTATTGATTTGTGATTCCCATTTATTATTATGTGCCCTACCTCCCCTTAAAGTTTGGCCCAATCATTATGGGACACCCTGTATGTACAGAATCACACGAAATATGATAAAGCTTTTTTTTATCCCTTAGAGATAATTGTGCAATGTAAACTGAAAAAAAAATGTTCGAAATATAGTAGGAAAAAAGACTGCTTTAAGAAGAAATCTTTTTGGACATCCTGTGCATATCTAAATAAAATTAGACTTTTGTCTGTACATTTCTTGGAATTCAAAAATTTTGCGATTTCTATCCGTTTCAAGCACCCGGGAATCCGATGCGACCCTCAAAAAAAAGTTTGTCTGTCTGTCATTCTGTCGTTCTGTCATTCTGTCCGTGACGCTTTTTTTGTTTAAGCATCACGTAAAAACGACTAAAGCGAATGATATGAAATTGGGTGTCATGATAGATGGTCACTCAACTTAAAACATAGTCGTCGAATTTTTAAAAAATCTTGATTAGATTTTCAGATTTTGCGAAAATCGTTTCAAACTGCGTAAATTTATGTTCAAGCATCACACAAAAACGACAGAAGCGCATAATATGAAATTGGGTGTCATGATAGGTGGTCACTCAACTTAAAACATAGGCGTTGAATTTTTAAAAAATCCTTATTGGATTTTGAGATTTTGCGAAAATCCTTTCAAACTGCGTAAATTTGTGTTCAAGCATCACGTAAAAACGACTGAAGCGAATGATATGAAATTGAGTGACATGATAGGTGGTCACTCAAAATAAAACATAAAAATCGAATTTTTAAAAAATCTTAATTGGATTTTGAGATTTTGCGAAAATCCTTTCAAACTGCGTAAATTTGTGTTCAAGCATCACGTAAAAATGACTGAAGCGAATGATATGAAATTGTGTGTCATGATAGGCGGTCACTCAGCTTAAAACATAGGCGTCGAATTAAAAAAAATCTTGATTAGATTTTGAAATTTTGCGAAAATCATTTCAAACTATGTAAATTTGTGTTCGCACATCACGTAATAACTGCAAAGGTGAAAAAAATGATATTTTGTGAAATGATAGGTGGTCATTCACCTTAAACTATAAGCATCTAATTAAAAAAAAATTCGATCAGATTTCGAGATTTTGTGAAAATCGTTTAGAACTGAGTGAATCTCTGTTCCCGCATTACGTAATAACGACTAAAGCGAATGATATGAAATTTGGTCACACGATAGATGGTTGCTCAACATAAACTATAGGAGTCCAATTTTTTAAACATTTATATTAGATTTTGATATTTTGTGAAAATTCTCTCAAAATACGTTTATATTTCTTCAAACATCACGTAATAACGACTAATACGAATGACACGAAATTTAGTGATATGATAGGTAGTTGCTAATCCTAATTTATAGGCGTTGAATTTTAAAAATATTTTGATTACATTTTGAGATTTTGCGAAAATTGTTTTAAAGTGCTGAAAATTTGTTCCAGCATCACGAAATAAATACTGCAGGGAATGAAACGAATTTGGGTGACATGATAGGTTGTCACTCAACTTAAATTCTAGGCTTCCAACTTTTCAAAAATGTTGATTAAATTTTGAGATTTTGCGAAAATTATTTCAATATGCGTCAATATTTGTTCGCGCATTACATAATTACGACTAAAGCGAATGAAATGATATTACTTAGTTACTCTCTAACCTGTAATATTTTAACAATACATAAAAATTATAACTTCGCTTTCTTTACTTTGGCAACGTACTACATCCATTCTGTGTACTCCTACAATGCTGACGAAAGTTCTTGCTTTATGGAAATTTGCATTCACTAACCCGTCGAGGACGGGTACTTCAGCTAGTATAGTATATAATCGTTTAACACGAAAAAGCTTAATTTTAAAAAAAGCTGTTAACACAAAAGGATACTGCAGTCCTGACGATATACTACGTTATATGTATGCTCTCATTTAATAAGAAATTCTTTTAGCATGAAAAATATTATGTTCCCCAACATTTCGTGTTAAAGGTTTTTTACTTCATATATATATATATATATGTATATAACAATTTTATTGATTTTCTTTTGATTCATAATAAAGTGTACCGCTTTGCAGCTTTAGGAAGTGCACTTTTTACTGTAGGAACAATCTAAGGTATGATCGGTAGCAGTTTGTTGATCTTTTTTACAGATAACTTGTCTATTCTTAGTAACAGAATGAGAACATATTTTTATCTGCACAATCTCATAAGCAACTCAACACTTTTTTCTAACAGAACGTTTTCTATTAATAAAACTAAGTATTTCTCAATGTGGTTGCCAACAAATTCTTGAAATTATCCAGAATTTTTTTTATTTTTTATTTTTTATTTTTTTACGTTAAAATATACTCATTGTTGTTTATGTACGAGATTCCTTAGACATACGAACTCGTGCTGTTGTTGTTCTTTTCTTTGTGTTTTTGTGTTAGGAAAATACATTTTGTTTACGTAGGGTTTAGGAGTAAACGGGAAAATAAACATTGTTTTGAACACACTGGTTTGCTAAATGCGTATATTCCTGTGTTTACTTATTCTATTTAATTTAATCTGCGCTAATTTAATCTGCTAAGTTGTATATTGTACTTTTTCAATAAAAAGTAATACACATACTATTAATGACCAATTTTTAAGCGAAAAAACAAAATATTTGTAGAAATTGTGAGTTTTGTTAATTTATTTCTCTTGTTCATTTCACTTTTAATTTTCTGTACCGACTTTTCTAGGAACTATATTTTGAATATCTAATGAAAGCTTCTTCTGATTAATTATGATAAAGTAATCTTCAAAATACTCCATATGTTTAATAGAAAATACTACGAGCCTTAAAGATTTATATTCTGGTACAGCTTTATTTCAAAATTATTAGTTCACTTTGTAAAAAAAATAAAAATAAATTCGGTGCTTAAAAATATATCCATTAGCAGGGAGTCCATCGGCACCTAAAAAGGAAACTCTATCTACTAAATTAAAGACTGGGCAATTTGGGATATTCTTTTGGTTAAAAAATGCTATTTTCAAATACTTGGCGAGTTTTCTTTGCTCTAGGCAGCTAATTTGGCAATCTAAAAATGACAAGTTATGTTCTTTATTAGTTCCCTTTTTCCTTTTGCAAGCTGTATCCGCTATCAGATTGATTCCTAGAAGCCTAACTTAGGTCTGTCTATTAGCATGTCAAGAAGCTTTCCTTGGGTACTAAGCAGTGTTTTGGTCATCATGATACATTTCGTATTTAGTAAGAGTATGCAACAGAACTAGAAAGTAATAATGTTAAGATTTTTCTTATATATTCCATATAGTGCAATTTTTTAACATAATGATGTCACTAGAAAATTTATAATTGTTGTTTGTATTTAATCTGTCTGTGATGTATGAAAAATGTGAGTATTTATGTGAGAAAGTGCATGAAAGTATTCTGAGCAAGTAAAAAGAAAAATCAATTTAATTAATTCATAGTGTGCCACATTTTTTGGATGCTACGATGTCAATAATTATTTTTCAAACTAAATTTAGAAAAAAATGCTGCTATTTTGGGCTACTAAAATTTTAAAATAGCGTACTTATTGGGATACTTTTCCATGTTCATGAGGCTACTAATGCTGTATCTTTTGACTCCTGACAGTGGTGGACACCCTGTATTAGTCTTTAAATATTCTTCTAATTCGGTGCCCAGTTACAGAATAGGATTAAATAGTTTGAATATTCTTTCGGATGCTCTGGGTTTCAATTCGAGTCCACGTTTATTAATCCTTCTAAATATGGAAACTTTAATCAATGGAATGGCAATTTATGCAATAATCGAAATCATAAAATTTAAGTTTAAAACCCTATTAAAAGAAAGTATTCCTCTGAAAATATATTACTTCACAGTTTTATTTATTTACTTTGCACAAATGATGTTAAATAATGCAACTTACAGAAAAATTCCAACTATGAATTTTCATAGTTGACAGTAGTGACAGTATGCAAAATGTATTGAAGAAGTTAAAAGATATAGTTAAACATATGCTGTTTTTAAACATACTAATGAATAAGTAAAATGCCCCCTTAAAAAGTCGTCCGTCCAAGGCATGCCTTCTTTTAGGCAAGTAGCCCTTTTGCAGCTTTGCCTTAACCAAAAACTAACAAACATATAAATAAAATGTTACATATTTGAGTGCGAAATGTCCGTTAAATGCATTTTGAGTATAGAACCTAATAACATAAATCATGCCAAATTATTTTAATGTCATTTAAAAAGGCTACTTTAATTCAAAAACTTAAGTGAGATTGTTGCATAACACGATCTCTGATAAAACCACGATTGTGGTTTCCCGTCACTAGCAGTATATTGAAGGAGAAAACCGTTCTACAGGTACGCGGCACACCCCATCTGTTTTCAATGCGGGTTCCTTCTACGGTTATGAATAAATAATGTTTTATATTTTATGAACACAAAAAAATTAAATCTGTTATTACTTTCGTTATGTTGTGGAATAGAAGTATTAGAAGATAAAAGTAATATAGAGTTTAGTTATCTGGTTTAATATCAAAATATCTTTAGTTTCTGCTTCAGAGTGTTTTTAAGTCAACCTTACAGTTTCTAACTTTAGTCTTATTTCATCTCTAAACAAGTGTTCTTTTTATATAACACTAAATAATATAGAATAAATAAGTATCTTAGTTATTTTAGATACCATTACAGCAATATACAGGGTGAATCTAAACTCTTGGTCAAAACTTTAAGGGGTGATAGGGCACACTATGAGGAATTGTAATCGCATAGCAATCTGGGGTGAAAGACGCAGTTTTAACTTACCCGGTAATAATCACTTTTCGAAAAGCATTGAAGTTTCCGTCTAATTTCTTAACCAAGTTTCATAAACAATAGGCTTGTCTCCGAAAATTTCATCCATGAAATAAAATAAACTTTTTAAGCTATCCATTTTAGTGTTCTGTTTTTGGAGAAAAATACACTAGTTTCTGGCGAAACAATGGTCAGAAATAGCACTGTTGTTTCGGCACTTTTTTCCGAAGTGATTATTAACAGCTACACGAAGACGACGTTGCCGACCACACATTGCTATGTGATTCTGATCCCTTATTATGCGCCCTATCACCTCTTAAAATTTTGCCCAAGAGTTTAGATTCACCCTGTATGTGCTAATTTAGCTAATAAAATTAGGCACCATGCTGAAAAAAAATCATCTGCCAAACAAAATTTAAACATATTTTGCAGAGCAAAATTGCATAAAATAATACCATAACGTCAGTATACTTCATCTTCCTTACCTTATCTACCCATTGTTAAGTTTCCTTTGGTATGTATGTAAATGCACGTATTTGTATGTATAGCTTATGACCGTCAGTCAGTATTTCGAATTACAGGGTATACAGCATTGATCGAATTTCGCCTATCTGTTAGTCCCAATTCGGAGCTCTCCCGTTTTGGCGATAAACCTAAATCGATCCCTGATCAAACAACGGCCATAAATCCCGCCCCAGCTCCCTCTATAATTATATCGTCCGTGCAAATGCGCGGAATTCCGTTGATCTTCGGACTCGAACGATTTGTGACATCGGAGGACCCTGGCTAGACTCGCGTGTCTTCAGACACTTTCCGACATGTCTGGGACTGGATCTCTGGGGATGTAATGGCCTAAGATTCGGATCTGGAGGGGGGGATTTAAAATAGCCATCCAGGTTCCAGGACTCCTCGAGTTTAGAATTTTATCTCGTACAGTGAACTGTGAATAGACGATCCAACTGTCAAATGGAAAGCGCGCTGAAAAATTGTGGAATTCAGGGATCTGATGGGGACGCTGGATGGGGGGGGGGGCAGATCTTGTTTTGTCTTTCGATTACCACAAGTTCTTCTGCCCCCGTTTCATTCGATGCTACGAAACTCAATCAAATAGAAGAATATTATTTGTTACTGATGTTGAAGAATGAATTGGTATTAATAATTCCTGTGTAAAAATCTTCGAAAATCGTTTCAAAAACATTTACTAGTGGCTTTTAAAGCATGTACTATTGTACTTCATTGGTCAAAGTTAAAAAAAAAAATTTTTTCGTAAAAATAATTTTTGAATTTTATTGAAATGCATCTATTCATACCCTCATATGTATTAATAATTATTTAAATTTTAAAACAAACAAGAGTGATTCATCTTTTTTCATACACATGTTTTTGTATTACATAATTTTTAAGTTCATACAACACTCTTTTAGTGACAATTTTGATAATTGACGATCATACACATTTAATAGAGGAACGCTTGATAAATAGTATCCTCTAAATTGTGTGTGTGTGTTTGCATTCAACAGTTTTGTTAGTGATCCAAACTAAGCAAACTGTGCTTTCCTTAAGATGAGCGGAGGGATCACCCACCAGCCAACCGCAAAGCGGTTTACATAAAATAAAACGGGAGAAGGGGTCCTTCTATTTTAGAATCTACAAGTTCGTTATGACAGTTAAAAAGCACTTTTAAAACAGGATTATATTTATTTCCAGAATTGTTGGGAAAAAAAATTATGGTATTTTAGTTTTTAATTGTGTTGCTAATAGTTATACATACATGCATATATGCATATATATATATATATATGTATATGTATATATTTAAACATATATATTTAAACATATGTTACAGTTAAAACCCGTATTAACTCGGCAAAATGCGTTCTGCACTGTAAAAAATGCCCGTTAATTTTACGGTAAAAAGTACTGTAAAACGCGACAGGATTCTACTGTATGCCATTTAACGGTAAGGGCAGTAAAAATCAAGTAGACAGCAAGTTACTACGCATGCGCAAACCAACACAATACTAATAAATAAAGAAGACCGCTATTTTTCACTCATGCCCCTCAAATGAATATTCTAGACGTACTATATTTTTGCTGTCTTGACCAGAACATAAGTTAATTTCTCAATTTCTTGTAAACTGAACGTGAGACTCTCATATTGCTGTTGAAATTATAAAAACTGAATTTTGAGAATAGCTTGCTAAGTGCAAATCTCACGAACTTTTATTTATTTATTTTTTAATTTGCCGCTTATGGAAATGTAGCACAGTAGTTTTGGCCAATATCGCCCTGATAATCGGTCGTTTTGTCTCGATTTTGGCCAATATTGCCCAACATAAATGTTGCGAAAGTTTTAAAAAGTGTGCAATTCAGCTTTTAAGTTGATATTATGCTTATTTCCCTATTAGTAGAGGCTATAAATCGCATATAATATTATTTTAATGTTCATTCATCCCATGAAAAAATAAAAGATGTAGATTACACCCCCCCCTTTTCCCCCTAAATATATATATGCATGCATATACACATCCAGGGTGTTTTTATACATATTACTCTTTTATTTGGGGGGGGGGGGTTCTTATATTGTGATTATACTGTCCTACTTATATTTTATAATATAAAACATTTTTCTTTCATTATTAGATTAGTCTTCTGAAATAAACTGACTTATTATTCGTACTTTGACATTATTAATAAGCATTATAGTTTTAAATACAATATGATATATTTAATTGGCTATACAATCTATTTTATTCAATAATTTTAAATTCATTATTATTCTGTATATTTTTTATTTAATTAAAATACCTAGATACTAATAATGTCTAATAATATAACCCTATAGTTTTTGGCAACACCTTTATATTCTTTTTTCCACAGTTACACTTTTATTTTGTGACAACACCAGTTTTCACTTACTACAATTTTAATTTTGGCAACATTTTATGCTCGACTTTCATGTGCGTTCTACCACTCTAGATTGTATGTCGATTTTTCAGTACTTTTTCTATTATTTTGATATCTTATTGTTTTCCTTTTTTCCTTATTTATAGTAGGATAGAGCCTAAAACGTGTGGAGTGAATATCTCTTTTGATATGCCACACAACCGAAATCTTACAAATGTGTTTGTCTTTAATTATAATAGACTGGTTATGGCTCCTGACGATGTTGCCAGTAGTTTTAATTTCCGTTCCATTCTTTTATCACCTTGTTTAATTGTACTTTATTTGGCTCAGAATTTGTTTTTCCCCGCACTTGTGGTTTGTAATTCTTGCTTCTGCTGTTATAGTTTTTTCATGTGGGTCATATTCTCAGAATCATATCATATCACTGTCTTTTGCAATATATTTTGCTTTCTATTAGTTACTTTATATGTAACTAGCAAACTATACCCACTCATAAATTTTAAAATGTTGATACAGATTTTTCTTATCTTCACATTATCAATAACCAAATATTACATTAACTGGGATGCAATACTTTATAACTCTCAAGTTATTTATGGAGCTGTAGTTTTACTTCAAATTCCCGGCAGTATTTCCTACATTTCTAACTTTTACCAATACTGCTAGAAATCGATTTCTAAGAATTTCTGTAGATAGTGGCATTTCGCATGTCAGAAAGCAGTTTGTAACACTCTAGTCAGAATAGCTGTTGATTAAAGGAAGACTTTTTCCCATCAGATAGCCAGAAAAATCGATGTCCTAAGATGGTGGTTGTTCATAGATCTCGCAGTCTTTTCTTAGTGTATGTGGATATTTCAAACGTCTTAGCACTTTTAAAGTTTCTACAATAGTATTTTACGTCTTAAAGTGAAACACACTCCTTAAAAGTTCAATCATGTGTGTTTCAGACTTTGTAAGGATTTAACATAAAGTTTATCATGCTGAACTAAAGCTTCTATCCTTAAGGTTCAGTGGGTTGGATGAGAGCTGCAAAATACAGCAAATTTATCTCAAACATTTTTTGTTAAACATATATGAAGTTAAACTTTTAATTTTTAATTTTGTCTTAAGTATATTAACTAATACAATGTTTGTGCGGTTTTTTTTTTCAATTCTAGAGATTCAGGAAATACTCATGTTTATACCAATCACAATGAATGCATCTAAATAGTTTCAATTAACGGCTTTCTGTTGTTAAAGATTCACTCTATAAAAACTGATGAAACTTTTTCATATAATTTTAGGAATTTTTGTTGTTAAAAATTTTGATAATCTCTACTTTTAGATCTTTTGTAATCGGAAAATATCTAGTAATTTCATATGGAGCAATCACTCACGTCCTTTGAACTGAAATTTAAAGATACGTTTTGCTAAACACCGTGAAATAGAAGCAACACTATAAACTCACAAAGAATATCTGTCGTTAAATTTTTAACATTTGGAGCAAACGGGTTAAATTTGGTTTCCCTTGCATTCACCATCAATGAGCATTTCTGTAGTTTTTACAGAATAGTATGCTTTTCTAACAAATACAGAACAATGTGTTTTTATAACAACTACAAGCACAAGGCTATGTGTTTTTATAACAGTGATAAAAAAGATGCATATGTTTTTGATGTTTTGCTTAAAGCAAAGCTATTCGAGAACTATCTAAGGGTTTGCGTGTGTATGTGCTTGTAGCGAAGGACAGCATTTGTTCTTAAATGCATACTTTTATTAAGTGCATATTTGCATATTTCTAGAACTTCTTTATAAGGTTTATAGTGAAAATTTTCAACTGCAATATATTTCGTGATATATTCATAAAAATTTAAAACGGTGCATCTGATAAGCATTTTTGACACTTATAATTGCGAAATTCTCATATTGGATACCGTTTGATATAAATATATTTTGTTTATCAAATGATTTCTCTATTTTTTAATTAGCATTGCCGATGTAAAATCAGATATTCGACAAATATACATAATCCCAATTTGTAAGTTTCTTAAAATCTGTCTGATAATCTGAAGTTCCTTGTCTTAGTGATTTTCTTGAAATCAACGCTTTGTACTGCTTACCTTTAGTTGATTTATTAATAAGCATACATTTAGGAATTCTCATTTATTCTTGCAAAAGTTTTCTAACTTCAGTAAAAAAGCTTGTCCAAAAACTGTGTAGTTTCCTTCTAACTAATTAATATTATTAACGTCTCTTTAATGTTTCTAATTATTGTCTGGGCACGAAATATTATTTCGGTTTTCAGAAGAAAAAAAAACTGTAAAAGTACAACATGAAATAAGGTTCTCGTCATACGGTAATTAAATGGATTAATTCCTCTATTCTTTGCTCGCATTTCTCTTTTAAAAATTCAGCACTAACCTGAGATTATTATTTTTCGAAACTTGATTCGCTGCAATGTCGGCTTATTAACTCTTAAAAGAAATTTTTCTTCTACCAATTATGTTCCCAACTACAAAGTTTATCTAAAGTTGGAATAATTTGAAAGTAATCCATACCCAACTCTTTGCAGTCACAAAAAAAATTACATTTTACTTCTTGAATATCCAATCACTTGAATAAATTAGATTTTTAATTACTGCTTCTGTAATTACTTAAAGATGTCTACATCAGGTTCTTAAAATTAGCAGAGATTATGCTTCTAAAATTCATCGCATGTCATTTTCATTTTTTGTCTTCTCTCCTTCAGTAAAAAAGTAGAATATTGTTGTTCCAAACTCTTTTTTTCCTGTTCCTGATGTGACATCTTTTCCTGTCCGAAAATCTTAGTTTAATTTTGTTAGAATCTAATTTAATTCCGTGATTACGGCTGGAAGTGGTTTTTATTGAAATGTCTATCGATTTATGAAGTCAGAAAAGAAAGTATCTGTCCGCTTATTTAAAAAGTAAGTTGTCGAGTGCATTTTTACTGTATATTAAATGAGGGGGCATTTTATAAGTTACGTTTAGTGTATGTAGGACATCGTGGAATGCGAAATCAAAATATAACTGCAGAAAATGCTGGGGCTGGATTCTTAAAGTAAATATTTGTTTAAAAACCAAATGTTTACCAGTAAATAACATTGATTTTTAAATTGTCGAATTTAACTTTAGAGCGGAAAACATTAAAAGAATTGTGCAAATATCACATTTAATTGTTTTGTTGTGTTCCTGTAAATTTTAATTACATTTTATAAGTTTTCTAAAACAGGTTTTAGAAAAAATATTTAAATGTTTAAAATATTGTCTTTTCTTAAACATTTATGGACTTGTGGTATTTTTCTAAAAACAGCTTCCGTAATTTATATGTTACACTAAAAATTATGAATTGTGTTTTTATTAATTACTACCAAATTTTTAAAAATATTATTAATAATTAACAATAACTTTCATTTAGCGTTAACTATTAATAATTACCTCAGAAGCTTATTTATATTCATAAAAAATATTTTTTAAATATTTATCATTTTTTTTAAATTTAAATGTCCAACATGCATAATTAAACTCCACATCGTTGTCCTGATAGTAATCTCATAATGCAAAATCCGTTAAATGTATTCAGTTCCGTAATAAACTATAATTGGATATAAAATATATTAAAAGTAAAAATATATGTTGCACTATTTTATTGTATTGAAATTTAATACATTTTTGTAGCTCACACATTAAAATATATGATGCAGAATACTTATTCTTCCCCAGCGTATAAGATTTATTTTCATAACTGTCACAGTATAGTTCAATAAACTAAAATACCCAAAATACAGGTATTTTGTTTATTGTAATGCAATACTCGTTATGCGTATTAAGAGCTTTCTCTGTTTTATTTAATGCATAGCTTTTACGGAAATGTATTAATGTTAAATGTCACTCTTCTGTAGATTGCGATGATGTTTTTGTTTAAATAAACTTATGGCAATAATTGAAAAAAATTATTCTATTTACATCAGCCTTGATACTTTCATTGAAAGAGGCTGTATTAAGAAGCACAATCCGTATTTTATTCAAGCCCATTAGATGTGTGCATCATTGTAATTTCCAAGTTCAGAAACTCAACTTGTAATTTTTCCCTTTCACAAACAAATTAAGATTTATTTCAATTAAGTAAGAAGTAAGAAAAAAAACTAAAAATTAGCCATTGAATGTTCCCTAAAAGAGGAGTTCAAACATAATTTTTTATTGAAAAAATCTTTTAAAAGGGGTAAAAGATAAAAGGAATATGGTTGTCTTATATGACAGAATAAATTGAAAAGCTGAAGATTAATGACTCAAAGTTTTTTTATTATTGTTATTAACTCCATTTTGCATTTTTCATGATTATTAGAATAAAACAAAGAGGTTTCATTTGAGCGATGGCTGGTTTAACAAATATGAGAATGAAATTGTTGGAGGAGAGGAGTAAAGGCATCATCGGCAATATCGGAAAACCATCAGGAGTCTTTTATGTCAGCTAAACATGACGCTATTAACTAGGTGAAAAATTGCTTTTAAATTTGTATGTTAATTTTTTTTAGAGCATAACCTGGTAATATTGCAGGAAATAGCCAAAAAATTGATTTGTATTCTAAATAATACGCTACATTTGAATTCTAAGAATGCTAACTAGGTATATAACATCGTATTGTTTTGTAGAAATCGAGTTTGAGTTGTTTGTTAGGAGTTACGTGCTGCACTTTTCAAATAATATTTGAGGAATTAATGTGGAACTTCTGCCTGAAAAGCTTCCTTTAGATAGTTTTTCTTGCATGTCAAAACTGTGTATTCCCTTTGTAATTTAGTATAATGTTAATTAATTATGTAATAATATTATTTAGGGTTTTTATCTGAAATCGCCAAAATTATTACGGGAATCCTGAAGATTTACGCAACTTTACAATGTATCAACGCTGAAATTTTGAATAAAATTAAAAACAGCAGAATAAGTCATAATTTTTGATCGCTAAATAAAAATTCATCACTATTTTATCGTTGATGTTTTTATTAACATCAAACAGCTTCAGTGCCTTTGCAGAACAAGAAAAATTCTTTTACATGCTTATGATGCTTGTTCAGAAAACAGAAATCCCATGAAGCGTTGTAATTATACAAAAAAGCACAATCCCAATTTTTCTCAATAACCTTTCTATCGTAGCACACCAGTATAGTTTTACGCGCTTAACCCTTTAGAGCACAACCGTTTGAAGAACAACTGGATATGTTACTCAATGCGGAAAAAGCGCAGCCGTTATACTTATGGCAAGTCCTTGTGCCCACGCACAGCCAGCTGCATCAAAAAAAGGGTCTCTAGATCTGTGGCACGCGATGAACGTTTCGATCGTCCGCCATCTTACTGGTAGTTAAGTCGAGCGATGGCAACGGCTACCCTTTTTCCAGCATTGGGCAATCTATCCAGCTGTTCTCGCATTCTTCCATTTTCCAGCAGATGCCAGTGCTGTTAAAAATAATCGTGACAATTTTTTTACGGGAAATGACATGCTTAAAAAGTAAAGGATTCTCGTGGATCTACGTCACCCGCAACTATTTTTATAGAAATCAAACCTATTCTTCGTGACTGGCAACAGTCAAAACATCAGAGTTTGGTGTTCCCAGAGCGGGAACACTGAACGTTAAAGGGTTCAAGCTTTTAAAACTATCGCATTAACCCTTCTCCACCCTCTTTTTAAAAAAGGAATAAGTAAAATGCAATAATATTTACTCCCAACAAGTGAAGAGAAAAACTCCTCCCTTTTAAGCGAGGAATTCGTATCAGGTCCCTGCAGAATTAAAATACCTGGAAGTAAGTAAGGTGTTTCATAACTCTCTCCCAGCGCCGGGCTTAAATGAAAAATTAAGCCCGGGTAAACGCTCCCCTCGAGAAAGAGAGAGGGACAGAATCGTGGGCGAATACTACTGCAGATCACGAGAGATGCTTTCTCGCGAGAATGTGCATCTGACACGCGCATGAAAACGTCACTTCCAGTTTTGGCGGCCCGAAGAAGTTTTGTTTAATAGCTTGATGTTTCTATTTAATATATGTTCCCGTCTGAAATGGAACTGCACAAGAGGGAAAGGAGAAAAGAGTGGTATTTATGTGTGTATGAATCGCTCTAGAGAAGGTGTACATGGCGGACGGACTGGGAAGATTTATGGCACCGCGCAAGGACCTGTGGGATTCCGAGGTCTGTTTGGGTTAAGTGTTATTTAAATGCGAAAAGATGCAATATATTTTATCTCTGTGAGAAAAGAGACCGTTTATACTTGCTGCTGTTGTTTTTTTTATTATTGCTAAAAGCTTTGCATATTTCCAACGAGTTAATTTTCAGCGTACGGTTTTCTCTTATTCGTGATAATTAAATGTTTCGCTGGCTGCGTGGATAAATTTGTTCTGTGCATTCCGAGTGCAGGTTGTAATTGATTCAGGTAAAGGAGCAGTTTTTGTGTTTTCATTTACACATATTTCAACAGATTCTTCATAGTAAATACTGTTTGAGCAAAGTGTTTCGTGTCTTTTAGGTTGGTTTAGACTGTTTAATTTATTTTCGGTGAATCTTTGTTTCGAATTTCCAGAAAAGGAATAGTGTCCCCTTTGTAGTTATTGGTAATAGAAAATAAGTTTCTACAATTTTTTTACGGAGATATTTGAGGAAAACTTCTGGATATCGACATGTCAGCTTTGTTAATAATATTGTTTTGTTTCAAAAACACTCTTGTTATTTTTTAATCGTTTAACAATCAGTCAGGAGAAATGAATTTGGTTATGAGAAGCATAAGCAGTCTTTTTTCTCAAATACATATTAAAATGTTTAATTTCTTTAGTTTATTGCTCTTCTCGGAAAAAAAAAATAAACAGCAACTGACGGGGAAAAACTGTTATAGCTTATAGAAACTAAAGCGTAGTGCTGTCCAGGGTAGCAAAAATCTTCGTATTAACCGGAATTCGTGTTTACTGATAAAGCAACAAAAAATTAAGATGTAATTGGGGACCTGCTTTCCTTTATCTTATGAGAAATTTCCTGTTGAACGTTTTCGGGCTTAACAAGTTTCGTCTGTACACGGATATGACTTTTGTTTCAACAAAGCTTTAGGCAATATACCATTCATAAAAAAACACATTCGACTCCTTTTGTCGATCATTTCATTCCATACAATATCACTCTCGTTTATTCTACTTAATACATATTTTACCGCATTCAGATTAGTTTGGGTTGTCTTTATTCCTAAAGAACCATTTTGCCTGATACAAAAGTTGTAAAACCCATTAAAATTTCATGGTTTCGAAACTGAAAACGAGAAATGAAAACTTTTGCGTGATCACTGTGCTTTTAAAGTAGTTTTGATATTCTATATTTGAATATGCGGGTGGTTCAAATGTCCCATTTAACTGCTTCCCTTTCGTATATATATATATATATATATATGGAGATACCTGTGGCAAAACGCGCTACAAATCTGCTACGTAATTCCCCTGCGGCTGTGCTCTTAATCGGCTCTCCTAGTCGAGTGCAAAAGTGAAAGTGTACCTTGGCACGCGAAACGGTTGTACAAACGGAAAAGCGCCGTTCGTTGGACTTCGAGATTGGAGGTCTTCCGCTTCAACGCCATGTTGTTTCTTCAAAAGAATCGCTCAGTGGCGGATTCAAGGCATGGTGGGAGAGCTCACTTGAACCCACTATTGAACCCATATCTAACCTGTTCGCTTTCATTCTTAAGGCCCTACCACGGCCGCCTGGATAAGACACTGATCATAGGTTCGAACGATCTGGAGTTATGGTCGGTTTCTCCTCATGTAACGCGAACACACTAGAAGAGCCCCTTAAAAAGTTCTTCGACCAAGCTTACATGAGGCAGATGTTCTTTTTGTGTAGCTTTGCCCTAACACAAAACGCAAACTCTTCATTGCTTAAAAAGAGAGGGTGGGGGTTACAACAGACTACTGTATCTGATATTCCAAAAGTAAAGACATCTTTTTCTAAATAATTTTCTATCCCATTTTCCATAAATGTAATTTTTTAAAGTAAGTTTGAGTAAGGTAAATGCTCATATCATTTTAGCTAATGACCAATATATCAAACCTTCCAATACAACCCTTGTTAAAGAACCCTAACTTCATGTTATTGAAAAGCTCATTACTATGTGAACTAGATTTTTTTAATCACAAAAAAGTATTTTCTGACTATACTAAAAGTTTCATCTTGCTCTAATTTATCTAATTAATTAATATCTTTTAAATTTTGGTAAGAAGCACTATGAAGATAAATGTGGCATGAGGAAAGCTAAATTTTATGATATTTTAGACAAAATAGTCCTGCTGAATTAATTTGATTGTTTTGCACATCTGCATCAAAAGTAAGTTAATGTAGAATCAAATGTAACATTTGCATAGTAAATTTTCATGAAAATAATGCATTATGGTGGGCATAATGTGATCTTTCTCTACCCCATTCAGCATTCTTTTTCAAAATCATAACATAATTTACAGGTATTGGAAACTTATTGAATAACATTCTATTGAATGAATGAACGAAAAAAGTGCAAAAGTTCATGTGTATCATGTTCATTGGCCTATTCTTTTCGAAGAAAAACTACACTTCCAAGTATCTTTTAACCAAACGACAGGTGTTTCTCAGTTCACTGTCAACTTCCAGGTACGTCTTGCGTATTCTTTGTACAGTAAAAAAAAAAAAAAAAAAGAAAGAAAGAAAGAAAAACACATGTGTTTCTCTTTTACTTTGCTCCAATCATTGAAAAATAAACTCTAATTGTGCTAGTCCAATCATCTTTTTACTTTTTTTTTAATATACTTGGTGCAGTTAACTATATCTGTTGAAATGTCATTTAGCAAAGTTTTGAAGAAAGTAAAATATGAGTACCATATTTTCATTTGATCACGAATTGTTAATCTACAGTGATACACAAAGTTTAGAAAATTTTGTGCAATGTGGAAGATATTTGGAGATATTTGGTCCTCGCCAGTTACCTGTTAGCGACAGACAACTAAAGATCGTAGCGTTTGAGGTATGTTTACGTGGAAAGTAATAACGCTTACAATTGACGAATAGTTCTTCTTTGGAATTTTAACCCTTTCCGCAAGTGAAACGCAATACACGTTCTTTTATTTTTCTTTTTTTTGGGGGGGCGGGGGGAGGGAGGGGTAGTGTATTACTAAAGATGCATAGTAAAATCTTCAAAAGTAATATTTATACATAGTCTGTTTCTTCAAACTGTATATGTTTAGTATTAAAAAAAATAATAAAACAAGTAGATGTTGCTGGCGAAGAATAATGTAAAAATTGCTTGAATTGAACAGGCCTACTTTTTTCCAATTGAGGAATCATTCTTTCTTTTTTAAAACTTTTAATCCATATTTAATTTATTCAGTTCAATGAGTGCCAAAACGCAACACCAAAGATTTCCATTTTGGCTCCTAATTTTCCTTCTCTGCATTAGTTCCTATTCCTTTCGAATCAAAGAATCTCGGAGAAAGATTTGAGCAGCAAAATGGCTTTGACCCCGGTAGCTCAGCTAATTATTTCTTTTGCTATGGTATCTCACAACTCTCTTTCTACATTTTAAATATCTTATAAATCGACACCAAGTTTACAGCTGCCATTTAAAAGGAATAGTGGGTAACGCCTTCAAAGATTCAACGAAATCACAAAACAAGACTCTGAACCCCACTTTTAAGGCTTCAAAACGTACGTTTTCTCGCGTAAAGGAAATTAGCGAAAAAAAAAACCTATTACGATTCCTAAAATGTTGTTTCAAAATACATAATTCATGGTTTATGTCAGCGTTAATTTTAGTAGTATGTACGGAGCCTGAAAATTGGGGAAAATATCACTTGACATTAACACAGTAATTATTATAATAATTATTTACGTTAATTATTTTGCACATTAAAGAAAATAACTGTTTTCAGATTTTATAAAAAAATTGTAATTTTTTTTTTATTCGCTCGATAACCACATTGATTGTAACAATATGCAGCATAGCATGTATAAATAACGCTAATTGGCGAGCTTATTACTTGATGTTCTTGATGTATTTCTTATCTTGCTTAAGTGAAAATTGATGAAAATAAGGATTTTATATTATTTAGTACAAATGATATTTTAAAAATCTCTATTTAAAAAAAAATAATAATAGCGCCCTCAATTTTCTGAAAAGCTTAAAAATAATACTCTGTGAGGAGCTTACTGTGTAAGAGACTTAAAAACAATTTTAAAACTTTGGTTTAAGACTTTTAGTATTTTATGTGTATCTAACGTTGAAGAGAACTGAGCCTACCTTTGAGGCAATTCATTACCGAAACTCAGTAATGTTTTCTTTTTACTGAAAAACATTTAGAAATTGAATCATCTATAGCATATTATTCTGTGGAACTACACTATTAGTCTGATTTTGTTCCCAATGTTACGATCATTTTTTTTTTTTTTTTTCATGCAGATTTAAGTCATGTACAACAAACATGAAAAGAACGTTTAAAATATTAAATATTTCTTTGTTTATTTCTTAAGTATTCCTATTCATGATATTCTGATTTTGGATGCATTAACATTATAAAATGCATTAAACTTTCAGTAATTCAATATAAAGAGTTTATCTGTATTTTTTCCATTTGCGTTATACTACTAAGATATTCTGTACTATATAGTTTGTTTAATTCGAATATGTAAAAAGAATATGTATACATGAGTATGCGGTCAGATGTATATGACATAAATATGAAAAGCATAATTTTTACTTACTGTGAACTTAAAAAGTAAAATTTCCAAGAGTTTTAATAATAACTTCTTAAATACTTCTTTAAATTTCATCGCCCCCCCCCCACAGATGGCGTCCGGGGCGGTCGCACACTATGACCGGCTCTTCTTATATCTTATTTATGACCTCGTAGATTTAGTGATCGTCAATTAATATAAAATTTTAAAATTTCAGTAGCTCAGTATGTAACTCCAAAAATGTCATTCCATTTGTATGAGTGCAGCATGAAAAAAATTCTTGCAGCACAATACCGTTGAGCAAATGTTTACTTATTTATTAAGAACTCCCGTCGTGTTCTATGATTCAGTAAGTAGTTTAGTAAATCTGTTGAGGTAAAAACATTATAATTATAATAATAATTAAGTGCACTTCAACCAATTTAAGCATTTAAAAAATAATATTTATTTCAGTATTACTGTGACTTAGGACATTCCATTTATGAGAGCAATTAGCTTATATTAGCGATATTTTTTTTTAATTTCAAGACTTCTTAGCCTGTTGAGTACGATGTCGAAGGCAGCAAACGATTTCTCGTTAACAGGTTTTTTGGGAAAGCCAAGATAGTTCAGGGCGACGCGCAGAATAAATTGATGGTCGCAAATGATTGTTGATGTACAAAACGCAAAGAATAAATTGACGATCATTCTTGATGTCATAAAAGTTTAATCAATATGAGGTTGTTTAAATTTATGTAAATTATTTCAATTGACTTATGTCGGAGAATTCAAAACCACTCGAGTAACAGAATTCAGAACCACTCACTCACGTTCAGAACCACTCGTTTTCATCTAGAATAAATTCTGACCCACTACTGTTAATCTCATGCATATTTTATTTAAGACTTTCGTTAAAATTCCCAACATAAACACGTTCGTAGTGTAAACAGTAACAGACCAGAGCAGCTGAAACCAACCCTCTCAAAAACATCAGTTGCATAGACCCTCCTGCTTGGAGGGGACAAATGCAGTATGTTCCCCACAGCAAACACACACAGGTTCTCTGAGCGTCTATTAACGTTCGGAAAACGTCTTCTGAACGTTAATAGACGTTGAGAGAACCTGTGTGTGTTTGCTAGGCTATTTCTTTTACAGTATCGCCATCAGAAAAGCAATATACCTTCCCTAAGTATAAGCTGTTGTCGTTTCACCAAAGACAGCTTCAGTGCATAACCCCTCTCAAACTTTTGTTTTACCTTTTAAACAGTTCTTTTGAGTATTTTTTGTTAATTTATAGACATATATCAAAAAGTCAAATGTTTCCATTCCAGGAGCGTCGCTACCTGCTAGTTATCGTGGGGGGGGAGGGGAGACGAAGACAAAAGTATGATCTCTTTTCCCTATTAATAGTCAAGGCAAAATATAGGGGGAACAAATCTCGCCGTCCCCACATATTGCAACTCTCAAGCCCTTCCGAAAATTCAGCCTGCAGCCTCCCTTGCGTTTACACACCTACTTTCAACCACATAGTTAACTGCAAAATACTACCTTTATTAATATTTGCATGCTTCATAAGAACCATGCTTGCAAAGTTTGGCTGCGTGATTACTTATTTATTAAGAATCTGAAAAGAAGATGTTTGCTCCCACCGTGTTCTATCGGCGAGTGTTCCATCAATAGCAATATACGCGGGGCACTGTGTGAAAAGCCTCTCACTTTGTCCAAAGGATATGCACTTTCAGAGCACGTGTAATTATTCTACAATCCATAACCTCTATAATTACTGCTCTTCCGCTCCCCTTGAAATCTGTATATCTTACGCGAGCATCTGCAAGGGGCAGAATTTATTGACACTCGCTATGAGGGATGCATTATTAACGCTACGCCGTTCAGTTATCAATAGAACTAATTAGCAGATCTGCAGTGTGTTCCTATGCTGCAGAATATAATAACGGTTGTGATTTATTGCCCACCTAGTAGTTTTGAAGTATTACCTAGGAAGAAGCCCCATCCGTATCGAAATTTGAAAAAAAATCTTTCGTCAACTATTCGACAATTGGATGTGTTTTAACCCTTTGAGGCGCAACCCTTTCCTAATGCTGAAAGAAGGGCAGCCGTTGCCATCGCTCGACTTAACTACCAGCAAGATGGCGAACAATCGAAACGTTCATCGCGTGCCACAGATCTAGAGACCCTTTTTTGACGCAGCTCACAGCCAGCTGTCGTCAAAAAAAGGGTCTCTAGATCTGTGTCAGGCGATGAATGTTTCGATCGTCCTCCATTTTGCTGGTAGTTAAGTCGAGCCATGGCAACGGCTGACCTTTTTTCAGCATTGGGCAATCTATCCAGCTGTTCTGGCATTCTTCCATTTTTCAGCAGATGTCGGTGCTGTTAAAAATAATCGTGACAATTTTGTTTACGGGAAATGACGTGCTAAAAAGTAAAGGATTCTCGTGGAGCTATGTCACCCACAACTATTTTTTATAGAAATCAAATCTATTCTTCGTGACTGGCAACAGTCAAAACGTCAGAGTTAAGTGTTCCCAGAGCGGGAACACTGCGCGTTAAAGGGTTAAAACACTTTAAAGACCTGTGGTAACCAGTCACGAAAAAATGTTGTTCAATGATCCCAAAACTGAAAAAGTGCAGCCGGTGTCATTGATTCATTTAACGACCAACAACATGGCAGTCGATCAAATCGTCACCTGGCGCCACAGAGCTAAAGAAATTTTCTGACACAGCCGGCTGTGCGGAATCTCAACAACAGGTTCACATATTGGGCTTTTGTGAACGAAAGGTTTTATTTATTGGACTTCTGTGAGATGAAACATTCTCCAATAAAGTCAACTTTATTGCTGTATTGGAAATTTGTATTTTTTATAAGCCTTCCAAACCCAGGGGGGGGGGGGGTTGTGACACACCTTGTATAATGCACAGACATATATGTATATCTGTGTGTATGTATACGTGTATATATGATGTCCAGTGCTAACGGTGCCCAATGGCTATTTCCTAAACCGTTTATCAGATACGCATATTTCCAATTGCAAAAATGCTTTAAATTGTACAATCTATTATATCAGAAAAAAAATAGAAGTCAATAAATCAATACCTATGAAAATTACGAAATTTAAATTTTTATACAGTCCCCGGTCCTAGTTATATTTAGAAAATTTTTCTTTATACAATTTCATGCACACAAAAAAAAAAAAAAAAAAAAAAAAAAATCGACCTACGACTAAAATTCACCGATTTATGAAGCAGCAAACATTTTGGATTAGGCCACTTTTCCACGTTAAAAAATGTCCCGTCGGCGGTAAGTTGTTAAGGGACCATATGAATATTGAAATTTTAAAATATAGGTTATAATTTCATTTTCTGGCATAATGCGGAGAAAGAAGCAAAACTTATTTTAGAATACTAAATCGTGTATACGTGTATCATGCAGATTTCTATTACCGAGTATGCTACGCTAAATACAGGAAGAGTTTTCTGCACGGGTGCATACTTTAAGTTTTTAAAATGCATATATTTGTACTTTAAAATGTTTCATTTTCAAATTTAATGTTTAATGAAGTGCTTAATTCTCTCGTTTTAGTATTTTAAGTTATTTAACACCAGTTCATTGAGAAATATCTCTTTAAAAAATTCTATTTTCAGTGTAAGCTATATTTTTATGTTGATTTATTGGATACACATAATTAAATGTTAATCTTTTTTATTGCAATCTACAATCGTGATATAGTTGATGAAAGTGCTAATAAATATTACAAGGCTAAAAACCGTGTGCATTTATTTTTCTCAAATTCATTTTGTGCACAACCCCTATTTCGCATCTCGAAAAGTGATCTAACTTTAAGTAGATGTAACTCGGTGAATTTTTTTTATTGTGCGGGAAATTGTATAAGGAAAATTTTTCCAACTATAACTGATAGGACCGGGGGACCGTTTAAAATTTTGAGTTCGTAATTTTTATAGGAATTGATTTATTGACTTCGATTGTGTTTCTGATAGAATAGATTATGGAACTTAAGCATTTTTGCAATTAAAACTATGTGTTTCTGACTAACGTTTTAGGAAATAGCCATTGGGCATCGTTAGCACTGGACATCCTGTATATATATATATACAATGTTTGGCACTAGCCCTTTATAGGCATTGGTCACTACTAGGTCAGAAGTACTACTCTCTCTATTATGGAGGCATCTAATAGATTACCAGCGTTGCCTCCAATGAAGGGATGAACGAAATGAAACTATGTCAGGAATCGAACTCCGACTGTGGTGTAGAGAATGTTTCTCTAGCTACTGCACAATCTGAAGCCAATGCGTAGGCATGTTAAATTTATCTTGAGCACAATTGGTATAGATCCATTTTGAAAGTTATATAAAAATGAATTAAAACTCTTATGATTTGTAAAATAGTATTATTTTGAATTTTGCTTATTAAGACACAACTCGTGTTATAAAAGAGACATATGTATGCATATGTAGAGAGAGATAAAGCATTTATATCTCGGTCTTTCAAATAACTTAATACTGGAAGGGGGTCTCCGTCCACATATAGTAGCACTCACGATAAAAACCTGCCAAGAAATATCATATGTATTTCATAAATTGTAATTTTGTTTGATCCGTACAATACAACTGAAAGGTTGAACATATTATCACAATACCAATACCTTGATGATTTGCTTAATAAGCCGATTATAAAGATGGTTTAATGAAGTGCGTTGAATTTATGCATCTTATGGTATCTTTGCAAGTAATTAAATCACTTTCTAAATTATTCATTTGTAATTATAATGAAAATTTTTAAATATACACAATATATTGAATGTTATCAGTTCGTTTTAATAAACTGTTGAATATTAATTGTTATAACGAATTGTTTATAACTTGAAAATTATCCCTCAATTAAACATTGTCATATTTAGTTCTTCTATTTTACTTAAATTGTTGTTTTTAATTTTTGATAAGTTTTCTTATTTATATTTTTATGTATTTTAGACTCTTGACTTACCTGAGGGTTACGTTCCAAGAACCCTCGCATAAGTGAAAATTTCTCCTTCGTGGGATAGGGTGTTTATACGACTTTTAGAAACTCGTGCACAATTATTTTAGCAACTATAAATACCTGTCAAACTGTATTAAACAATTCCCTAACTATATATTACCATTTCCTGCAAAAATTAATGAATAAATGAATTTTAGCGCTTCTTATTGTTGGCGAAAAATCTCGTTTCCCTGGGGCGGATTTCGAAAAACTCGCTAAAATATGATTCGCGTAAGTTAAATCGCGTTGTAGCGCGATCATTATTTTTGAATAGGAAAAATAAAATAGTATACTTAAATTGGAAAATTAATGATACGTTATACATTAATATACATTTTTAATACTGTAAATATTAGTAAATTGTACGTAGTTTTTCTTTAAAATCTTTTATCTTTAAATCTAGATAAATGTTACTTGCTAGCAGTTTAAAGCAATTAGCATTACTTTGTTCCTTTTCCAATATTTTGTGCATGGATTTTTTAAAATATTTATTGAAAGCATTTATAAAAATTGCATGTTCTAAAATATTTTTCTCTCTTTTGCAGGTAATCAAGATTTTGTTTTGCGTTTGTATTAAAGTCACGTGGTTCGTATCTTTAAGTTACTGCCTACATAAGTTTGAATGATTCTGTATTTTTATGGTCATACATTTATATTCGCGTACAAAAAACTTTACAACCTCATACGAATTCTCTTGACTTATGATATAAATTATCTTTTACTACCCACGTAAAAGTTTGTATTTTTATGAATCTTTCTTTATTTTTTACTCAGCTGGATATTTTTGTTTTTCTTTCTTTCTTTGTTTATTACCCAGATCAAACATGTGCCTTCTCATGAATTTATTTAAATTATTTCTCCAAAGTATTCTACTTAAAATGTGTTTACTAAATTTCGAATCCGAAATACGTTCACAGAGAGAGCGCCTAGAGAATAAAAAAGACCATTTTTATCGAATTGATGTATGACATTCCGTTGACGCCATTGTCGCTGGCAAAAGATTGTCGCCTTCTATCGAGTTAAAACTTTTACAATTCTTTTCGCGTTAAAGATAAAAACAGTTTTGACTGGCGCGAAATTTGGCATTTATTTGCATCAAAGGAGCCAAGATGTCGAAGAGATATCAGCATCTCTTTTCCGCCCTCTTTTATGCATACGTCTATGTTTTATTTTATTTCATTTTCTCGTTGGAAACTTTCGGGCATAAGAATTGATAGATGATGATTTTTTGAATTCTCTTAGCATGTTTTGATTCGGTTTTGTGCAAAAAAAAAAGATTGTTTAGTTGCTTTTATATTCTTTTAGCTGATTTCTGTAATTTAGTGTTTATCACTTTTTGTGACTGGCGCCATTCTTATGCATTTCTATGCTTTGGAGAAAAAAATTTTTTTTTGTTTGTCAACTTTATCGCTATTTTTTTCTTATTTTTATTCTTTGTATGTCTTGTTTCGTTTATTTTTTCTTTCTTTTATCTCCCGCAGTTTTGTTTATAATGTTTCTCTCCAGATAACACTGTTGATGAAAATTTCTATGTAATAATCAACTGAGTTTTGATAAAACAGAAAAATGTCAGTATTTTTTCACGAAGATCGGTGGTAATTTTCTGTTTCATTTTCTTTTAGCAAATTATTAGATTTATTTCTCATTATATTTTCATGTATTTAATTGCCGGATATCCGAAAGATTTATAGTTTTCTGAATTTTTGACGATAAAATTTGTAGATTAACTTTTGAATGAATTAATATTCTATCCTTCAATTCAGAGCAGGGGTGTCGTCAAAGCACTACTTGCAAGCTACATAAACTGAAAAAAAAAGTTTTGTTGATTCTTCAAAATTTTGGGTGGCTCTATTTCAAAGAAATAGTTTCGTTGCATCTCCTGAATTTTTCTCAATTCGAAGGAATATTTTGTTAATTTAACTAATTATTCGGTTGAAATAGCCCTAACCAAATTTTTGTTAATTCAACAAAACACTTTTTTTTTCCTTGTGCGGTTCTCGAAAGCGAGCAGAGAGCGGCTCTTATGAAAATAAAATATGCGGATAAAATATGGTAAACTAAAACACCTTAATTTCCTAAAATATTTTTTTTAATTTCTTGTTAATTAAGAAACTTGACAATGCAGCTGAAAAACATTTTTTCAAAAAATTGTACTGATTCTATCAAACAAATTTGTAAAACAAATATTTAAATATTGATAGCTTTTGCACGTCTTACGAACGTTGACCATTTTATCTGTTAGTTGCTGAAAGTTTGGTCAATGATTTGTTTGAGCAGTTCTCACAAAAACTCAATTCATCATGCCGTCACCAAATTCAAGGACATTGATTTGGTAGATCCGCACCAATGCCTGTAAAACATCCTTTCCCACTCTACTCTCACTATAGCAGGGAAGCGACATTACAGTTTTGTAACAATTCAGTAATGTATAACTTAACAAAACATATAAAGTAACAAAACAAGAGAAATATTTAAAGAGCAAATTATTTGAAAGGCTGGAATATAAAACATAATATTGTGTCCTATGTATGGAATTACTGTGACTTTTATGTCAGCAGTAACGTAAAACTTAACGTATAAAGTTAAAAAAAAAGCGGAGTATTTAAAGAAGAAATTGTTTGAAAGGTTAAAAAATATATAACTTAATATTGTGTCCTGAGTATGGAATTTTGTATTTATAATGTATCTATAGATTTGTTGGAATTATTTTCGAAGCTCTTCAGTAGAAAATTTAGAGAAAACATGTTAGACACAACGTTTTTAACATCATTTTTAAGACTGGGGTGGATTTCTCTAACATTGATATAAATATTTTAATAATTACATTTTTTTATGTTTTGTGCTCTAGCTAGTTTTTTATGTTTTGTGCTCTACAGTTTTTATGTTTTGTGATTAGCGTGCATTCCGGGAATAGACAGGGCATGATTTACGCAAATTGCACCATTTTTCTTTCCTCCTAAACAGAGAAAGAGAGAGAGAGAGAGCTATTTATGAATTCTTCGGCGTACACATATACAAATTGCAAACCCATTGTTTACTCCAGAAATGTTCGTATGTATGCGAATATTTCAAGAAGTTGCTGTACATCACGATTAATTAACTCCGGGAGTCCGCTGCATCTCATTATCATAGTGACCACAGCTCCTGTCATTTAATAACAGGAGTCCATTTCGCGTTTATTGTCCTCTGAATATTCATTCGGAAGAGGGAGGGGGTGGGGGTGTATTTTCAACTACTGTTCGAAGTTTATTGGCGCCAGTGCTTGCAGACGAATTTGGAAGTGAATTTTGAACAGGAGACTCACTCTCGTTCGCGTATCGTTATTAATTATGATGGATTGGAAGCGAGAGCTGCATTGCAGTTTAATGATTGTGTACCCCTTTACCCAAATTCCTGAAATTATTCGAGTATCTTGTTTTGATGTATTCGCATTTTGGCGTTTAATAGTAAGGTCGCCGATATCGCGAGATAATGTGTATTATGAAAAGTGCACAACTGATTGATAACACCGGATAGCATACTCAAGACTAGCATATTTAAAGAGACATAAATTATGGTGATCGAAATGTGTGGTGGAACGTCCGAAGTTGGGTTACAGCAAAATATATTTAGGAGGAAAAGGCGGGAGGTCAGTACTGGGGTATCGTGAAAAGGGAAAACAATCTGTTTAGTTCGATGACTTTCAATTAAGTTATGGAGGACCTTGTCTGTTTCGTTAATGGATTGAATAGTAAAATGGCAAACTTAAATGATCATTTTTAACTTAAAGAATAATAATTAGATTTTGTACGTGTCTGATTAAAATTCGTTTTGCTAATTTATTAACTTGAACATCCTTTCTGTTGTGCATTATTTATTTTTAATTTTATATTTGACAGAAAATAATTCCAAAAATGCTCCTAGTATGTACATATTTCTGAATACCATCAGAATTGTTGTATTGTGAATTCATAAGTATTTTTTCTGATAAGTTTTGTATATGGCTTACTCTTTTTCTTGTTCTGATTGAACGTGAATAATATTGGTTGTAATATTGTTTCATTCGCACTTTAATAAACTGAATTATAAATTATTCAAAACTTAATTCACACTTTTATATCACAAAATATTTGTACTAACACCAACTAACTTTTACGACGTGCATAGATTTTTATTGAAATTCTTTTAAATATTTCCTTAATCACATTGTCCAAAATCACAAAAAAGCTGAAGAATCTCATCCCTTTTTAATAGATAAAACACAAAATATATACTATAGCCGTCGAATACTATTGAGTTATTTTGTTGTAAAGATAATTTTGACGTGCTGGAACTAAATAATTTAAGTCTGGAAAATACCTGTATTTCCCTCCGCTTGTTGTATAATTCTAGGAAACTTTTCGCTATTATTACTTTTACGACGTGCATTGTTAGAGCCTTTTATCACGTAATTCTGCAATAAAAGTATTCTCGTACTAATATTTACCACTAAACTTTCATTATTTTTAATGCAGTGGAATATAGACTAACAAGCATTCATGAATAAGAGCAATATTCCTGTCCGAGAAAGCACTATTTATCGAATCAGCATTATTCTACGAAGCGAAGTTTAATATTTATACGAGATTAATAAATATTCGTATTTATTTTTAAATTAGATGAAGATCGATGCATATGTATATATAGATAAATGTTATTCCTAAAAAAACTGGGAAATAACTGAGCTTACATATTCCAACACTACGCTTATTTCAAACATAGAAGTTTCCCATAGTCTTGCGTTATGCCAGTGGTTCCAGTTGAATACTTCTGTGTGTGTGTGTGGGGGGGGGGTACTATTTCAGCCTACGAGTGACTTATAAGTAAAATTCCGTTTACTCCAAATTTCATTGGCATATACCTAAATTTTATGCTTGGTTAGTTTGTTAGGGCAAAGCACACTAGGACCATCCACCAAAGAAAGGAATGTCCTAGGTGGGGGTCTTTGAAAAGGAGTTCTTACGCGTATTTCTGTTACATACGCTTGGATTAGAGAGAAAGAACCAGGATAGAAACCCAAAACTCTAGATCTCGCGGTAGACTAGAACCCTGCTCTTTCACATTTCAGCTATCAACCGTTATTCAGTGTCCTACCCACTCGGCCATGGGTCGGCCTTCATTTTATTGTGGCTTAAATATATTCCTATCTTTGATTGCATTTCAAATTTAAATATTAACAGAAGTAGTGAGGTAATTTTCTGAAATTAAATTTGCTTCCATCAATTAACTACCGTATTCGTGTTATTAAACACGAGAAGAATGAGATAGAAGAGTTAAACTTGGTTTAAAGCTTGAACCCTTTTAAGCTTTCTGTCCCTTATGTCGCTACCGCGTAAACCTATTGTGGGTAAGAAGCACCATTGCATATTGCCCCCCCTTTTTCCAAGACGCTAAAACAATTCGGTTAAATTTTTTTTTAAATGTTTTCGACGTAAATTATTTTTATAATTGTTGATTTAAACACATGATTTTTCTTTCTTCCTTACCAATATGTTATCGAATAACTTAACCACGTCCAAATTACTCTAAAAGATAGACTCAATCCAAGATAATTTTTTTTCCGATCTCGCGAACTGATCGACTTGAATCTTTGAGGAAGAGAGTGTCGTTTCCTTTCTTTCTCTCCGCCTGTGTGTCGTTGCCTATTCTCAGCGATTCATCTCCGTGCTTTGTTACCTTTTCTCTCACAAGAAAGCTGACTGGTTCACACCACCCGAGAGAGACTCGGGTTCTCTAATTCTGGAAAGGCGGTAAAAAGAGTTTTCGTCGCATGACATATTTGCCAGGCCACCGTTCTGTACCCGAAAATAGCAGTCAAACAACGCCACGGATGCCTAGGCAGAGGGTTATTACTCCACGCTGCGTCGACGACACACACAGCTCTTTGCGACGCTAAGCGTCTGATGAGTAGTCAATATTCATTGGGGAATTTCATGCATTACTGACCCACTTGCTCAAAGTGAAAGAGTTTGGGAACCACAACGATTGGTTTTCATTGGCTGAGTTTTAAATTGGATGAAAAGCAAGAAAGATGAATCATGCTGAAATTATCTACTGTAAAACGCTTTTTAACACAATCTTCTTGCTCCTGTGAAAAATAATTAACCTGTCACTGCTCCCTGCATTTTCGGATCCAAGATTCAAGAGAGGAGGGCAATAGGTTGCTCATCTTCCCCCAGATCGCACTTAACCCTTTGAGGTGCTACCCTTTCCCAATGCTGAAAAAAGGGCAGCCGTTGCCATCGCTCGACTTAAATACCAGCAAGATGGCGGACGATCGAAACGTTCATCGCGTGCCACAGATCTAGAGACCCTTTTTCTTCCATTTTCCAGCAGATGTCACTGCTGTTAAAAATAATCGTGACCATTCTTTTACGGGAAATGGCGTGCTAAAAAAGTAAAGGATTCTCGTGGAGCTAGGTCACCCGCAACTATTTTTATAGAAATCAAATCTATTCTTCGTGACTGGCAACAGTCAAAACGTCAGAGTTTGGTGTTCCCAGAGCGGTAACACTGCGTGTTAATGGGTTAAACCTACTGTTCAATCCATGTACCCATGGTTTAACTGACCGCTTTGAACGCTCCACTGGAACCCAGTGATTCTGCAAGGGCAACACTGGGCCTCAGGGAAGAACCTCCTTGGGTTCAACATCTGTCATAGAAGGAGAGTCTTCGCCGTTGTGTCTTTTTAAATCATGGGAGCGAACAGGTTAAACATGGGTCAAGATTAATAATGAAAAGTTAAAAAGATAAAGAGTGACCCATCACCGATAGTATGGTTCGTCATACACATATCGCCCCTCCCTTAAAACGTCTGTAGATCCGCCACTGGCCGACACTTCTTTCCAACGGTGGAAGCAAACATCTAAAAAGTAATAAGACGCTAAAGATTTATTTCATGACTGCCCTTAGACCCTAAATCTTGGATAACTCTTTCGTTTGCTCTTTGTAAAAGCGCTATAAATGTTACATACAGTTTTTATATGGAGACTTATTTTGTAAAACATCGAAAAAAAAGTAACTTTCTATTTATATTAGATCCTGATGGGAAAAAGAAAGTTGTGTATGAATAACTTCCTTAGAGTGCGTAAATCGCTTATGTCCACAAGATTTCCCCAAAATTAAAAGGAGATTACTGAGTGCTAAGATACTTTAAGCGTAGAAGTTTTTAAGAGAGAAAATAAATAAAAAATAAAAATAAAGTTTAAATGACACTCATTTTCCAAGAAAACGGAATTTTGAATCCCTTTTTGATCGAGTTATTTTATCTCCGATTGTCTACCAATTGAAGTCTGATGCACTACCATGCTCTGCATCTCATGAAAATTCCCTATCTTAGGCAGTTTTGTTCATGGTTTATTTTTTGGCTTTATTGATTGATAGTTTATTTACGAAACAGGAGGGTTGTATAAAACATTTTCAAAATCATTTCGGTAAACACTATTTTAATGAATGTACTTATAAATGTCAAATTTCTACGTGGCTTCAAACGAAAAGCTGAAGTACTTAATATTCCATTGGAAATAACGTGTATAAGTCACATTTAAAAACACGCTTTGTGCATGTTCGTTTTTATATGACTGCAATAAACGCAAGTTTCTTATTACTACTATTATTATAATGAAAAACAATGATTTCTACGCAGTTAGAAAATATTTGTCTATTTTCTTACTTTGAAAAGTCTTATAGGCCTAGAATTGTGTGCATTTAAAAAATGGCAAATGTATGCACATACGCCAGTAAGGAAAATAAAAAATATTGGTTTTAAAAATTTTTTCGTATATTATGCTGTGAAGAATTGTGCATCCCGTTCATCAATAGTGTACTCCAGGGGTAGTAATGGGAATTTAACCACCACCTATCCATGAATCCAGTTTTAACCTTTGATTTCTAATTCTCTTAAATGCTAAATTTTGAATTCATTTTTTTCTTCTGACTGTTTAAAAAATAATGCAAGAAAGGATTGGTGTACACAAGGTAAATCTTTTTCGGTGTACTTTTGAAACAATAGGAGCAAACATGTTAAAACTTAGTTCTAGATTTGTTCAAGTTTTGTGAACTGTTTGTATACTAGGATAGATAAAAATTGTGAACATGAATCCCCCATGGAGAACATCTGCACATGCTGAGGTTCACAGTAGAAATATAGGAAAAGTTTTTCAATGAACTTGACTACTAGTTGTGCACTATAAGTGTACATTTAAAAATCAATTGAACATTTTATGCACATTTATGTAAAAGATTAAAGACTGATCAAATATACGAGTTCATGGGAAAATATGCACTTTCATATAATATACGCCTTGATTAGAGCATTTATATTTCAATTCTCAGCTTTCTTACAAAAATGTAATTTGTTTTAAGCTCAGTGTTTTATATTAAAAAAAACTAACACCATATTAAAAAGTTAAAACATCTATACGGTGGAATCCGCTTAAAACATTTTCTAAGATGATCAAAACGTTTTCGAGAAAATGGCTTACACCAAAAACCTTTGCCACGTGGTAAAAAGTATTAATTGAAACTCTAAAATTTTGATAAAATAAAAGATTTTAACATCTTTTCAAACAAACTTTCAATTTTTTACTATACTAGGGGCCAAGGCCCCAGACTCTCTACGCTCGCTATCGTATGAGTCATTCGGCCCCTAATAAGGCTTATTCGTAAAAAAGACATAATTTCAACAGACAAAACCCATAGATTGGATCAGATAGAATGTTACTGAGTTACACATTGCTTGGTTCTTGCATGTTCATTGGTACATAAAAATTTAAACTTCACACTACAGTAGACTCCCTCCCCCTCATAACACGGAAGATATTTTGTTATGGGAATCCGTGTTGTACGGGTCCTGAGCTATACTCCACCTGGAGCGCGGACTCCGCTTTTAATCGCTGGAAAAATTATTTGCACTCCTCAGAAACACAATGATATTTAATGTTGCCATTCAATAGTTATATTAATTAAGAGCGAAAGCGTAATAAAATCAGAACATCTGTTTCAGCTGTATTTTTAATAATGTAAAACCTATTGGACACCTTGCGAATTTGCCACCCATGGCGATTTTTCATTATTTGGCGACTTGCGTACATGTAAAGTTAATAAAAGCTACGGAACAGATAGGATAGCTTGCCACAAATGGCGACTTTTCATTATTTGGCGATTTATACATGCTCACAACTAATAATTACTGTTCATTTAAGGTTACCGGAAAACCGTTATCCATATTTTCATTTACATAATCGTTTGCAGATTGGCGTACTTAGCACCACGAATTATACCATCTCGTCGCGCTAGCAAATATCCAAAGTGTACTATAACTGCTATACTGGCATAGTTAACGCTGCCAAATATTTCTACTGGTAGCAAATAATCCAGTTGGACCAAACCGGCTTTAAAATAATCTGCATTTTAATTATTTTTCATTTTCAAGATATTAGTTATTCTGTTCTGGAAAAACGAATAATAGCTAATTCTAAACTCCTTTTGTCTAAGCGAACTTACTATTTGAAAATTGTCAACTTTGTGTAACACATTTTGAGTTAACTTATTTCATATAGTTTTTATTTTGGCGTAAAATGGACGTAATTCTAACTCATGTTTGTAAATTTCACGCGATTCTAGATACTTGGAAACGCTTTGTTGCAAAGGAATGAATGATTTTATGCCAAATCTGGCAACCATTCTGTTTATTTTTTCAGTTTTTTTTATTAATATCTTCTAAAATAATTCGATTTTCGAAATTTAAGTCAGCTTGGCAGGTTCCTCGGAATTTTTCGAATCTGTGGGCACCTTAGTCGAAACTCAAATCCCCACGGTTTAGGCGGAGATAGGGAAACAAACTATTGACAGCGACAGCGACAGCGGCCTTTACTTTTTTTTAAAATAGAGAGAAACCTGAAAACAGGAAAGTTTAAGAATGCATCATACAGAATTTAAAAAACTTAACATAGGCAACAAATAATCCGAAAATTATGCATTGTTAAATCTTTAGAGAAAGAGAATGTTCTATATATCTCACATGAACGTTGGTAGTTTGTGGAAAGAGTTGAAAATGCTTGGTACATACGAAATGCAGAAGATATTTTCTTAAATTTTACATCGGTAAGGAAAAACTGAAACTTCATCCTACCAATATTATAAATGCCAATGTTTGTAAGTATGTTTATTACTCTTTCACGCTGACATGGTTTGACGGATTTGAATGAAATTTGGAATAAAGACAGTTAAAGTCCTGGATTAACATATAGGCAACTTTTTATCGCACAAAAGAAAAACACTGTTCCTATAATATACAAAAAACTCAATCTTTTATCCAAAAAAAGAATACAATTGAGTTTTTATTTTACAGGGTAGACAGATGGCGCAAACTTATAGAATACGCAGTTTTTAATAAATAAATTCATTTTATCGTCTGCTATAACTGGATAAAGAATACACCTGAATAGATGTTTCCTTCTAACGTGGATTTATAAGCGGACTTCGGGCGAAGCACACAAATCCGAAATACATGCTATACAAACAAATTAAAAATAAGTTTTTCAAACTTTCATTCAGTTCGAATTGTGCATTTTTCTGCGCATCTTTTTCCCCATTTTATTTCTATAGTATACATTCAGAAAAAGGATGTTAGAAATATCAATTTTAGTTTTATTTAATCACACTCATGAATAATGGTACACTTTCCAACTTAATGGAATAAGGAAAGAAAATAGAGAAGACGCATGGATTATGATACGCTTTTAATATATAGCACTTTAGTGCGTATTTAAAATCTGAAAGTGTTTCAGATTTTCTTACATTTTTTTCGTTTTTTGTTAACGGCCAATATATCTAGAAGCTCTTCAGAATTAATATAGGACGAAAATGATTCGTACGTTTTTGTAGGTTTTTATCACTAAACCATCTTATTTTTGTAACCGGTAACGGCCGACATGGTATGTAAGGTAAGCATGGCATCGGGCACCGGCTTCGGAGGAGCTTCATTTCGAACTCAAAAACTAAGTAGAGCATGAAAGAGGGCGTCTTTTTGCGTTAGCAGGGAGCGCTACTTACCCTAGGGCCGTCCCTGTTTGTAGCCATCTTAAATTTAAATTCCATTCAGAATTTGAGAGATTTCAGTGCCATGGAAGTCGGTGAGAAACAGGATTCTCTTCGAACAAGATTTATTAAGATGGCGAACTAACTGGTCGTCGGAGGTGGCTAGTAAGTCATAAAACGTTTGAAAAAAACAAACTCTTTTGAAGTGAAAATAGGAAACAAAAGAGAAAGAAATAACGCGGAACTAAGAAATAAAATCCTTTAAACAGGCCAAATCTTGAGCCGTAACTTCTTAAGCAAATTCCACTGTATAATACTGTAAGTAGGAAAACACAGTGCATCAAATAAATGGTGTCCAGAACTTTTGAAAAGGGGGGGGGGGAAGCTCCCTATAAAAGATGTATTCATCTAATAAGGACATTTGAAAGTTTGTATCTTTGTCCGTACATTCACCGTTCAGCGGGCTTGAAATTTCTCACAGATGAGTAAAACAACATAGGGCGAGTCTAAAGCGACTTCAAAATTCTGAAAATACATCTGGTCCGACATTTTAGCAATTTTTTTCAGCTCTAGAAAGCTTTCTTAAAATCCAATCCAGTAGATCATTGAGAAACGTGAAATTTAATTTATTGCTTTGAATAATTCAAGTTAGATATCTCAATTGAGATTGTGATCATTGTGATATCATAAGTTTAAAAATCATCCGAAACCCAATTATGTTGGCAAGCTTTGACGTAAAAATTAAACCGCAAGCGGAATAATTCCACAAATTCTCAGATAGATTCTTAGCAGCAGGAAATAGCCTCCGCGCCCACCCACTATCGTTTTTAAATTAATCACAATTAAAAGAAATATTATATAGATTGAGAACCTTGAAGGGCATAGTTAATTTTTGAATCTTAAGTGAGATTGTAAGTATCTTCCATCACTGTTTGAAATCCCTCATCCTTTTTTGGTTAAAAAAATAAGTCATTTTTTTCAGCAGCTCAAAAATGAAGCATTTTAATCTATTTTCGAAAGCTGTGAATTTTTGCAACCTAAAAATAAAACATTTTCAAGAATTCCAAAATTAAATTTTAAAATTGCATCTATATTTATATTTGTTTTGAAGAATTTTATACATTTAAAGTTATTTAACTTCCTTTCTAACCCATTTGAATTATCAGCGCATATGTGGAGTAAGTCAGGGATCACAATGGCACATGTGCCATATTTGACATGCCGGGAAATTTTTCTTATTGCATAAAACATATTAACAGTACTCGAACAAAATTTCATTCAATTCACTTTAACTTTGGCACTTTCATAAAATTGTATTTGTCTCCCCTGCGCCAAAGGTTTCTGAGCCAACAATGTAAATCACTAGCAGACGTTCGAAAATTTTATTTATTAATAATCTTTTCAAAACATAGTGCAAATTGGAACTTAAAAATGTCGAATATTACTTTCAATTATGCCTCTTACAAAACAGAAAGTATCCTTTATGAAATAAAGGAAGGAAGCTAATGGATATTTTGCAATTAGCAATTAAATCGACAAACTTTCAGAAACACTTTAATCGTCTTATGTATTAATCCGGAAATCTTAAAGAGCATTATTGTTGAGTTTAAAGATTAGGAAATGAGTCTCTGTCTGGCGTTGGACAACTGTCCAATAGATATTACAAAGGAAATTTAATTTTTATAAAAGTTATTTCAGTAAATATGTATTTCTAATATGTAAAGTCGGCAGATTTCGGACCCCTATTTTTCAAGTGGCTTTGGCTATTGTTCCGCTTGCATGTTTAAGAATCGGGCTCTATTTATATTATCATAGTTGCTAAAGTAAGTTTGAGTAAGGAGTAAGGAGACTATTTGGTACACTAAAAATTTCGAGATGCAAACTATTAAAAAGCTCTACAAAACTGTTACACAGTTTTTTAATTTAGTTATCGGGAAGAAAATGATGATAATTTGCCAATTCTCCTTCTATCGCATTAACTTCAACTGTGTCTTAGAAAAATGTCTGCTTCCTCCCGTACCAAGAACGGACAATCAGCTCGCTTATAGGGAATTATAACCAGGCAAAAAATTTGGTGAGTATCCAACCAAAGTCTTTTCCATTTTCCAGTTGGATTAGACACCGTACAGTTTGTCGATTCAATACATTGTATCAAAATACGTGAATCTGAGGAGTTCTGTCGATATAGGGACTAGTTGAAGAATTTTGCAATCTATTCATCTCCCAAAGATTGCACAATACAATGCGAAAGGAATTCCTCCTGTCACGGAGTTTGCTAAATCTTATCGGATTCTGATTTGTTGGGAATAGCCTCCTAGAACCATCCAGGACCTGGATGATTTTACATACCCACAATAATTCAACACTGTGCATATGACGACGTTATACGTAATGACATGAAATTTTAAAGGAAAATAATGCTTATGATTTTCAGAAAAAGAATCGCAAAACACACATTCCTCCCCCCTCCTTTTTTCTCCCACATGCTGATACTTGCAGTGTAAACTGCATTGTTTGCAGTGCAGTTTAATTGGCGAGAGTGTGAAATTTAAAGAACTGATTGTGGTAATCTGAGCAGAACCTGAGTGTAACCTTTTTTCTGCCCAGTGCACTTAAATTTCGTGTTCCTATAATGCAGATAAAAGTAATTTTTCGGCCTGTTTCTGCCTGGTTGCCCAGGAAACGGGCCGCAAGCAGTAGCGGATCCAAGGGAGGGGCTAGGGGGCTTCAGCCCCCCCCAAAAGAGATTGCTCAAGGGCAACATTCTGCTTTATTATACACTTTAAATAGCTAAAATGATCATATTTTATTACTTAGCCCCTCCCAAAAGCCTAATACATTGGTTTAGACTAAAATTTTGATTTAAAGTACATTTTAATTGGGTGAAATAAGCGTTTTTAAAAATTTAGCCCCTCCCAAAAGAAATTTCTGGATCCGCTACTGGCCGCAAGTGCTCGGGAGATAATCAGCGCCCGAATACGAAGTCTATATGCTTATTTCAAGGCTCTTGCTAAACTAAGTTGCGGCACTGACAGTACATTGAAGTTATTCACCGTTATGATCACACATATCTCCAACTCAAGGAAAATGATGAATAAAAGCTCGTTTTTGGTAGTTGTCATTTATTTTTATTAGTTTTCTTTTTTATCTTCTCATATTACCTTTCTTATTTATATTTCAATATGTTTCTTCTTCGTTCAAAACTTTTTTTTTTTCCATTCAATTAACATCGCTCGGCTGATCTTTGCGAACCTGAAATTCCTACGTTATTTTCCGCACATCTACTAATGATCGAAGAGGAGGAGAAAATATGCTGTAAACAAAAGACCTCGTGACGATCATTTTCCAAAATGGCGGTGGTGGGCCTTACATCACGTGACTTCTTTCCATGCTGTCTAGTGTGATCGATGTTTTATGCTTCAACACGAGAATAAGCTGCCGAGATAAAAATAGCCTAGTGTGAGTACTTTGGGGGGGCTTCGAGAGAAAAAATAGAAACAAAAGGAAGGTTTTTGTCTCTAATTGAAACGGTAGGGGATGGGAAATTGTTGTTGGTATTTGACGAGACTTTTAACGAGAACCGCAAAGAGTCATTGGGGCAAAAAAAGAAACGATCCCCCAATTGGCGATGAAAAGTTGGGAACGTTCACACTCTGGTCGTTGCTATGTTTTATGGCTCTATCCGTAGATTTAATTCTAGATATAGATTACCGTGTTTACTTGCGTAATCGTCGCATTCTTTTTTTTTTTTTTTTTTTTTTTTTTTTTTTTTTTGCCAATTGTTCATGGTGAAAGTCTAGGTGCGAATATTATGCAGGAAACATCTACCACATAATATTGTCACTCTAAGGCTATTTTTCTGCTTCAAAAACGGGGATTATATGGGAGGGCGATTATTACGCGAGTAAACACGGTATTTTGTCTGCTAGGAAAGTTTTCTCTGGTCTGGCTTAGCGGACCACATTTTTAAAAAAGATATGGAGATTCAGAAGATTTCTGGGTACGCCACACAATTCGTGATAGACTAAATAATGCTGTAACCGGATCAGGGCTTATGTATGGTTTAAATGTTCTTATTTTACTGTGCTTGAAAATTGTGAAAATAATCCAAGTGATGCTTTATTTCACAACAGAAAATGTTGAATTCATATTTAGAAATTCTTTAGAGCTATTACTGCTTCCGATTGTTGTGTGGAGGCCTTTCTTAAGAAACTGTACTAATATCAAGTGTAAAAAATGAAAAACTACCCTTTTTCTTAGACAATTTGCTCACGAAAGTTGTAGAATCATACTTCGAACAATGATAATTTCCATCACATTTATTATTAACATTTTTTAATTGTAGTATTTGAATTATTTATTATTTTTCTGGAGCCTCTATATCTTATTTGAGCCTAGCGTAATATTAATGTTTGAAACTTCTGACTAAAGTGAAAAAAATAAAAGGGATTTCAAAGATTTGATCATAAATCTTTCTGGGAGGTAATCTTTTGACAGTGTATATAAAGGAGCAATGAAATAAAATGTGGGAGACAAGGTACTTTGTCTTTATTTATTGAAATCAATAATAATATTCCTCGGAAAACCCTATATCGTATTTCTCTCATACTCCCCTTATTGTTATGTATTACATTTCAAAACCGAAGCCATATTTCTCAATTTCGGCTTTTGATTCATTTCACGCGTAGCAAAATCCGCAGAATTCCTCTCGTACCTACAATTCCATTACCATCTTGCTCCCTTGCATTATAGGCATTGACCACCTCCCTGACCAGCTTATTGAATGCGCGAAATAAATTTCTTACCCTCCCGAGCCTTTTCTTTTTATGTTTTTTCCTTCCTAAAAATAAAAACAAAAGCCAAAATTCTAAAATATGGAGCTAAAACCTTGGAAAGAATGAGAAGGGGAAGGGGCTGGTGCGGGTTGTAGTGTTCTTTTGCTTATTCTCCCGAAAGTAATAGTGGAGAGTTGCAACCTGCCTTCGACTGAAAATACGATTTATATTTACTCGGTGAAAGGGAAATATCATATTTGTAGCCTGGCGACTGTTTGACTGTTTTCTCCCATGACTGAATTTATTTATTTTGGTCAGAAGAATTTTCAATATCCGGTTATTGGAAGAGAAAACGGGAGTGCATGCAGGATTTTTTTATTTTTTTTATTTAGCCTGCTCTACAAATTTTTAATTTTACTATCAATATAGTAGCATTACCCCCCCCCCCTCCGCGCTTTCTAATTTGGATTCTTTTTCTCAACATTCTATAATGGAAGTTGTAAACTAAAAAAAAAATACTCGTCACATAGTTTTACTAAATATTTTAGTAAAAATATGTGAATATTAAAATTGTTGCGCCTGTTCTTAAAAAGAAAATCATAATATTTAGTGTTCTACAAAGTACTATATTTCAAAGAAATGTTAAATTTGTAAAATTTTTGTGAGATCAAACTCATTATTCGGATACTAAATTGAAAGCTTGAGATACATTCTGTAGATGGGATACATTATTTCCTTCTTGGATACTTTTAGATTTATAAATTGTCAAACAAGTTTGTTTGTTTTTTCTTTCATTTTTAGAACCATTTCATCATGTTTATCATGAGCATTCTCAATTTTTTTTTTCAAACCATTTTGTATTATTCTCATTTAATTAATTTAATTAACACCAAACTGTATTATACATTTAATTGAAAATATTTTCTGTTAAACTAAACTGTTTTATAGACATATATAGTAAAATGATTGTTTAAGTAGTCAAATTTATAACACAATATTATAATACGTCGGACCGTCTATTAAAAACAAAGTGCTGCTGATTATACTGAATTAAATATTTGATGAAACTGAATATTGTTATGTTATGATTTTAATAAAGGTAATTATATATATGCATGTGAATGAATTGCTAACAGGGGCGTAGCCAAGGGGGGAGTTAGGGGGGTCATAACCCTCCCCATGAGGAATTTTTTGCCATACAAAATGTATATTCTTCACTACATTATCACACACACGTATACATATATATGAGTTGTAGTAGTCGTAACCCCCCCCATGAAAAATTTCTGGCTACGCCCCTGATTGCTAACATACGTAAGGAACATGCATAGTTCATTAATTTCAATACATGCATTCTGAAATAAAAAAGAATCTTAAAAATGTAAATATTTAAAATAATTTTTATACTTGTTTGCTTTAATGAAATACCTTAACAAATTTATTGTGATATATATTGCTGTTTTATTTTACAAGCGTAAAACCAAACTTTTGAGTAAATACTAAATTGTACAAGGTTCATTTAATTTTAAAAAAAGAAAAGAAAAACGAAGTTTCTATTTAATTTTTCAATATTTTAGTACTTTTGAAAGTCATAAATGAATACTTAGTTTTAAAAATCAATTAAAACTTCACCTTCCCAAAATTATAAAATATTAAAATAACTGGAAAAAGAAAACACATAATCATGTTATCAAGCAATATCATGAAACCTATTGTGGTTTTGTTGGTTAAATTTCCCGCATTAAAGCACATAACGCTGTTTTAAAACACATTACTTTGAAACGGCTTCGTGTTCATTCAGCGTTATGGCGATAATGAAACTGAACGACGTAATTAAAGCCTTAATAGCCATGCGCCCGAAAATCCGGCAAGTGGCGTTGATAAATGGTTTATCCATGTCACGCCGCTGAACGGACGGACGCCTGGAATCATCGCTGTCAAAAACTCCGGTGATAAGGGAATAATTATTCTTAATACAGAAATATAGTTAATGGTATTTTCAGCATCCCCAGAGAAAATGGAGGAATATTTATTTTTTAACGCATGGTACTCACCGGCGAATGCAGCTCTAGGTTCGGTGTGAGCATCGAAATTTTTATAGATTGGTGCAGCAAAAACTAATTAATTAATTAATAAACATTAAAATATCGTTTTCTTAATTTATTTATTTGTTTTAATAAAGTGGCTCATTCTTCACATAAGATTAGGAGATAATATATAAACGTATCCAGTTGCTCTAGGGATGAAATTGGACCATTTATAATTTAACTTTGTCAAAAGATTTTTTTTTTTAATTTGTCAACTTGTTCTTTTTTTTTTTCCTTAGTAATTCTTATAAACTTTCTCAAACAGCTTGGTTGTTGGAGACCAAATGAACCTTATTCGTAAAAACTAAACTAATTAGTAATTAGTGTCTTGTGTTTAGTGTATGCAATACGTTCATAAACTGCCATTTCGAACTGAAATGACTTATGGTTGACTTGTGTATAACCGTTTGAGTTCAATTAATAATAAATCTCTAAAAATACATCCCCTTAAAATTCAAAATTTACGATTCTTTGTTCAAATTGAGAGTTACAAATTTGACTATTTAACTATTATTATTTATTCAAAAAGACAGTTATATAATTTCAATGTTTTGACAGAAAAACTCATATTCACGGTGAAACTTGGAAAAACATTTTTGCAATTCAGTTTTTGCTAAAACACTCGCAATGTTTTCGGGTTTTGGATTTTTGTTCATTTTTTTTCTTCACTTCTTATTTTAAATGCGGCTTATTGATACATTATTTCTTCAGTATGAAAATTAAAATTTAAAAGCAATGAATCAGAAATAAACCCCAGAAACTAAAACTACCGATTTGTTTTCTCTTGGGGCGGAGGAGGAGGCGGTAGGGTATACAGCTTTTCTGACGCAACGAGTTTGTTAGACAGAAAGATAGCACCATTTTTCGTTTTGTGAAAAAATTAATATTTTCATATTGTTTCATGTCTATAAAATAATTGATATTTAACTCAATTTTTTATCGAAAAAATGTAAAATTCCTCATAATGTAAAAATGATTAAAAAAATATTAAACTCTGCTTTATGGCCTTACTTTTAATATTTCTTAAACAACATAATTAGTCCATTACCTTTTAAGTAGACTTAGGCATCCATTTCGAAATTTTATTCCAAACTTTCTAAAGTGTAATAGAGTTGTGTAATTAAACTTTAATGGTGGTCGCTCTTCTGACGAGTTGTGTTGAGGGGTTCTACATCTGACTAATGGATGGACTTGTCACGCCAGAGAAGAGTTGAGAGCTCTCATTTTCGGCTATTTCGCTTCTAAAATTATTGGTGGTAAGTAATGTGTTTAATAAAGATTGGCATATATATATATATATATATATATGCATTTATAAAGAATGACAATTATTGAACTATAAAAAAAACCTTGATAACTTTTGAACCGTTGGCAAAATTCAGTTAAAACTTAGGGTTTAAATGAAGGGCATGTTAAGATTTTTTTTTTTTTAAGCATGAGCACTCTAATTGTTGTTGTTCATTTTTGAAGTAAAAATCCCGAAATACAGATTTTTTGAGAATATATCTATCGTCAAGGTCTACTATTCGATCAATAACAGGCCGGTTAAGGCTCAAAGGAAATTCACGACCGAGTACAAGCAATATAATTCTAATCGAAGTGTTACTTCAATCAAAAGTTTAGTTTTGCTCACTCTACTCTTTTTTTTTTTTATGGATAATGTTATGGACGTTAGGAGAGTCTGTAAAATATAAGTCGATCCTAAATTTTAGGGGTATATCTTGGCCATTCAGTCCATGATTATATTTTAATATTATTATGTATCTTTTTCTATTAAATAAAACAAATAGTTTAATTTGGTAACAAACATTAATAGAAGTGCGCTGTTTGTGCGTACGCATCTGCATAAATATTCTTATTTCGAATCTGCTTCAAAAACTGGAAAAAAAAGATATGTTTAAGTAGTTAAAAAGAGTTGGACTTTATTGTTATGAACAATCTTTCTCACAGATTAGAGATGTATCCGTCTGCAGTAGTTCCTGTACTTTAAGCTGACAACACGGGATCAACTCTATCCAAATGGACAAATGAACACGCAAAATTTTATCATTTGAATAGAATCTCTACCGAAGTCCCACGCCTCTATAATATGGAAATTCGACTTTATAACTGGGTAGAAGAAGTTTGGGTGGGATTTTTTAAAAATAAATTTTGGAAAATTCAACTCGGATTATATATTTTTAGAAATCCATTTAGGACTGGAGGCCAACCATGTCCGAGTGTATAAGATACTGAACATGGTAGATGGCCGAAGTGTGAAGGTCCAGGATTCTGGTCTACCACGTAGCTGTTGATCTAACGGTCTAGAGTTTGGGACGGTTTTCTCCACACGTAACGTATGTAGGTTTAAATTTCGGATGGGGGGGACTATTCGGTATTTTCAACCTTATTGTTACTAGAGTAAATACAAATGTCTCAAAATTCCTGTTTTTTAATAATTGCTTTAAGTTTTCAGATCCCCCCCTTTAAATACGTCTCTGGTTGTTTGAAAGTTCCACTACGAAAATTTTGAGGTAAAACTATGGGTCTAAGTCAAAAATACTTTATTTATTTTATCTAATGCATGTTTTTCCAATTAATTTTATTTATTTTTATATGAAATCCCTTTTAGGCAAAATATAGCAAAAATATAAATCTTATCCCTCATAACTTAATATATATCAAACCCCACATGTCGCACATTACAAATTTATTTCATAACCGAATAAAAAATTTCAATAAATCATTAGTTTTTTCAGATGAATACTTAAATAAAACAGTACATTATCTCCTGAAAATAATTTATGTGGAAAAAGAAAGATTTCCAAGATTTTTAATTTATATTTATTAATTATGATATTTTTTATATTATTTATAAAATATTCACAGAATATAAAATTTATTTATAAAATACTCACAGAAAAATTTTAAATTTCCAAAAGAAGCCAGAACTAGCGATGTTCAGAACTAGATTTTGCAGCAATCAGTTTACTTTTAAAGGATTCCGAGCAAGGTAATCACAGTGTTGCTGTAAGATGCTGGCCTACTAACCATTGGCTTTCGGGTTCGATTCAGGACCTGAACTTTTTCTTGCCTGAGAGTTTGGTGCTGCCATCTGGTGTATATTTTCGGTAACTCTTTTTCCCCGAATTTTTTTGCTGTCACAAAACTGTCCCATCGTGACTTCTCTGAACGGTCGCAACGTGAATACACAGCGAGAGGACATAGGGACTCTGGCGTGACTTTGCTGTGGAGTCGCGGCGACTGTTTGTAACTCTATTGTGACAGTATTGTGTGGTCGCATTTCAGTCACAGGGGACTGTTGTGCTATTAGGGTTTCTAGCCTTTGGTTAACTTGTTTAATTAGATTCAATTGGAGAAGGATTAATTTTATATTGGCTTGATCTTTATTTGCCTGTCAACTTATTAAGTTAATTATATTGCTTAATAAAAATTTACATTAAAATTATTTAACGGCTTTACTTTTAAAAAAGGCCTAGATTAAAATCACTGCAACAAAACATTTTCAAACGGCGCATCAGTCGCGGTTACTGTTTTTGTCTACAGGCATCTGTAACGATTGGTCTTTGCAAATACTGCTCGTTGTTTCAGTAACTTCCAGTTATTAGGTCCTACATTTATTTTAATTCATGATAATGTTATCCTTTTGTATTGTCAATAACTGTATAGCATAATAGTTTCCAAATAATCAATAAATGTATGAGTAACAGTCAAAGTGTTTAAAAAGTAGGAGAGTTTTCTTTATGCTTGCACTTCACTGTCGTCACTAAATTCAAAAATCAACACTGGTGAACGTATTTGTGAAACTCTTGCTTCAAAATTTGAAGAAATACTTTTATATTTTAATAAATAGTTGCGTTTAACGTTATTGTAATAATGAAATTTTCTAAAAAGTTTTTTGTATACATTTTTAAGTGTAGATCTCTTTTTTTCTAAGTTAATTTCCAGTCTGTGCAGTGATATATTTTGTTTCCAAAAGGACTTGTTTAGAAATCCATGTCATAAAGGAGAAATATATCGGTTTTTAAAAGATAGAATTGCATTTTATAGGTAATTTTGGAAAGCAGGAACGCTAAGTACTCTAAAATTTTTAAAGAAAGCAAAACCACATAAAGAATCATTTGAAAGTATCGTTCGTGTAGATTTGGCCGCTGGCTTACATGAATCTCTGACATGTTGCATCTTTATTTTTATCTTTTTATAGCACGACGAGATTTAATGCAACTTCCTATATCCTCCTCCTATTCTCTTTCTCAATATTTTCTCTTTCCATCTTCTTCTGTAATAAGCCTTTCCAAAAACAAAACAGCTGAAATATTTTGTATAAACCTTTTCCTTTAGAAAATCTCGGTTCAAAGATCAAATAGCTGCTAAACCGAGCAACGCCTTCTCCAACATCAGATTCGACAACAAAAACTTTCCGAGGAAGGCTTATAAATATGCATGCCTCTCTGGGATGTAACACAGTTCCATTATCTTTTCTGCATAATCCCGTGATAATTAAAACCGATCAGGAAGCTGGTCATCTTGCTCGATCTTATCTTACATGTTTCTCTTCTAGCCCGGCGCAGGCTTAGGATGTGCTCTTGCGCTAATCACGTGACAAGTCCCCATCATCCCGAGGATTAATTTTATACCAGCCTTGTTCATTATCTTTGGAAATAATCAGCTAAGAGGTGTTTGCTAAAATTGTTTACGCGTCCTTTCTGTCTGATTCGAAGGGGGTTAGAGAGAAAGAAAAAAAAAAAGTGGCTCTCGGAATTATCTTTTTGACGTGCATGAAAGATAAAAATGTAAATAAAGTTCTCATACTTTATTTGTATTTTTTTTTAAGCTTAAGTATGGAAAATTGCCAATTAAATTAAACAGTCTGTAAAATTAGTTGAGTTAGATTAAGCGAAATTACATTGTTAAAAAAATAAGTTCTTAAGTTTAAAGCATCATTTTTACAATGTCGGAACATAATAATTAGAATGCATTTTAAAGAAGCAGCATTTAAAGGAGCACTGCGTGTATCGCCAAGTTACTGACTCGAACAAAGCTGAGAAATCTTATTTGTATAATGTTAAGGTTGTGCTGCTTTAACTAATGAGTGGAATGAGTAATACGGTTATCTAAAAATCAAAGTCCTCAGGGATTAAGTAGTGACATAAGTAACGGTTTAAGTTGTCAAATACATAACTCGGGAAGAGTTTAAAGTGTGCCTTAACTTCAGAATTAAAGAGGAATTCAAATTCTTGTATTTGCAAGTTATATCAAGGGATGAATCAAATAGTGGCCTTGACACCTTGCCTTTTTTAGACCACCATGTTTCTAAATCCGATTTCAGAAAGCCAATAAACTGGACTTGGATTTCTGCCGTAGCTGCCTAGAGTTTTAAGAAGTTATATTCGTACAGTGAGTTTGTTCTCTATGTGCCTCCATGAATTAACTCCTATTTAACATTTATATAAAACTTTCAGTTTACGAAAAACAGACAAATACAGTCGATGCTCTTTCTTACGTATCTCTTTCTTACGAACACCATCGATTTTACGAACGATTTGAGTGGTGTCCCTACGGCATCGTAAAAATGAGCGTCGACTATAATAATATATATTCACCACTTTGAGACTAGGTTTCTCTTAACCCGTATAAAGAACTTTCTGAATTTCACCTACTTTTAGAATCTAGAAAGTTCTACAGGCTTAACGGCTTCCTCTTTTCCCCTACCAACACACACAGACACCCCTCCTAAGCCTATCCTATAACACTTCTCTGTGAGTGGATGAGCAAACTCAAGCCCTTACATAGGTTTAATATCTTATGACTACTAATTTAATTCGTATACCTTCACTTCCTCGCTAAAAAGTTCAGATTTCATAAAAATTGAGACAACACTGAACTTATTTGTAGTATAATTATTTTGTAATTGTGCTATAGAATGCACCTATAATGCACTAATAACAGACAACTCGGCGAAACTGTCTGCTGCGCCAAAGAGGGTGAAATACAACCACGACTGCTGTAATATTCGAACTGCATCTTGTATCCAAGCAGGCAATAGCCATGAAGTGTCCCAGAACTCAAAAGTGGATTTTTAAAATGCGTGTTTATTATTCGAGATGATAATTTTTATTGCATCAAAAAATCTTAGTATAAAATATTAAAGAAAACTTTTCTCAAAAATATTCATTAAAGAAAATACTTAAAAATAAATTTTTGTATTAGGCTTTGTTATTCAGTTTTCTATCTTAATTTTTAGAATAAAAATTTTGATTTTCATAAAAGACTAAGTCAAGTGACGTATGCAAATCTTCACATCATTTTACTTTCATTTTGATTATGAATTTTTGAAGCAATTATCACCGGAAACCTTCTTAAAACTGGAGCCGTACGCAAAAACTAGAGAATGAGGTTGAAAAGGGGGACCAACTTTTCCGCAACGCAGTAGCTATTACGTTACTGTTTTAGACAAAAAAATTGATATTTTTCATTTGAATGTGTGCTGTCATTCTAATAGGGTTATCACACTAACGGAAAATCTGAACAACTTTCTTTCCGAACCACTTTTAGACCGATTTTCTCTGTCGTTACTTTGACGACGGCGATCTCCAACTTTTTGACTTCCGAACGGAAAAATCAGAGTCGGCCGAAGTTCGAAGCTTGGCTCGAAGTGATAAAAGTGTGGCGGCTTGCGAGTAGAGAGTAGAATTAGAAGTCGATTTTATTGATGAATGAATCATTATTTTTATACATACAATCACTTCAAGTATCACAATCTATAACAAATCTCCGCTGATCCGATTAAAATATACCACAACGAAAGTGTTATGTTAGATGCTGAGTCACGATAAATAAAATAACAACCTACACGCCAAAGCAGCGATACCTTAACATGCCATTACTATTTGGTGTCGGAGAAAGTTTCTTTACTTTTACAACCCTTAACGATGCCTTAAAGTCTGGCGGAAAAGTCATTCCAACAAAACGTTGCTCGGATTTTACCGTTAGTGTGATAACCCCATTAGTATCCATTTACTATTAGTGAAATTTCAAGTTGATTTCACATTTCTTTGTTGGTTCATTTTTGAGAGCCTTAATTTTTGCAAAAATTAGAAAGCCCATATTGGAGAAGCAATAAGATCTGTGAGGCAGAGAATTAGGTTTCTAAAGTGAGTCACTACCCCTGGTTAAAAATCGTAAATTCACACAGTATTCATCCATCTCTGTGTTCCCACATTCGCAAAATACCGTCTCTCTCACACATTTTTTTAAAGCTTATGCGGGTTGTTCAACTCGGTTTTGCTCGAACGCTCTGATTAACCCATTTTCGCACGTTCCCTGACAGTCGGTAATTGGGGTGATCTGCCGATGATCAAGGGCGTAAATGGAGAGTGGACGGAGATTGGATTGGATTGGATGGGAAAAGCCCCGTATCTGTTGGTCATCACTTATTTACGAGAGAACTGTGACGATAATGGAAGGGTGCGCACACACACCATCCCACTTTCCATCTCAAATTCTGCGTTATCGCTGTTGATGCTTATCTCAAGAGTATTACTCCTTCGCGTATCCATGCTTGCCTATCTGTGGTATCGCCTTGATTCATAACCCTTTAAAAAATTGTTTTAGTAGTTATTTAGATGTATGTGTAAAGTGTAAAAAGTGATCTCGGTGATCCTGTGAAGTTTGAAAGTTACTCGAACACAACATAACCGAGGTTATTTTGGTGTGTTAGATTGCGCCGCTTTCAAACATACGCCTGTTGATGGTGTATTTCGAAAAAAATCACGTGGTTTTATTATATGTAATTACAAAAGTAACTAATTATGTTAAATAATTCAAAATTCTTAGAATATCTTACTACAAACTCTAGTAAACACTGAAATAAACAATAAAACCTGTTTCAGATACGACTTTTTCGACTTTTCAGAATAAATTCTTTGAAGTCGAAGATTTTGCAGGATGTGTCAACTCTTCGAAAATTTTTGCTGTGCAACTCCATGTTGAAATTTTTTTTCAGAAAGTTTCATAAAGTACACTGTTCTTTCAGTTATTAAGGCGGGTAGTGTGGCTTATGATGAATCATCATGAATTTTTTCGAGTCCCTGGCGCAATTAGTTTATTTTTTATGTACTTTTATGTATAAAGTCCATGAGGGAAATTTCCTTTCTTCGAACAATACCCTTAAATTGCAAATTAAGTGCTATAGTTCTTTTAAATTAGTTTGCATTGATGTCTCGTCGTATGCAACTTATTGTACCTATTGTAAAAATGAATTATGTTAAGATACCTATTTTTTTTAATTAAAAACAATCATTTTATGGAATAATATTCAGCATTTAGATAACAAATTCAACTGTTTAGTTTTTTTTTCTTTTTTTCAAAGGGCGGGCACCTGCTCATCACGTTTTCCCCACTACTAAACCCCGAATTACTGGCTACTTTATTACTGAATGTTATCCTCTTGTGCAATCTTGCATATTACCGCGTCACACTATGTTCTGTTCCTGATTTCGCTGAGACTCAACTCAGTCTAATGAGTTATTTAGGAACGCCACCAGAGAACTGCCACTCTACACCTTCTTAGAAAGTCCTCCGAACAAGGCATCCCCTGCCTTTGTCAGATAGTCCATACGTAGCCTTGCCACAACAACACAAACAAAGTGCCATTCTACACGCTTGATTCAAAGGATCATTTTCCTCCAAAGTAAGCAGCTCCCCGAAAAGAACCGATCTTTTGCTGCTGTTTTTTCGGTTTCGCTTCCCGTTACTTTTCACTGCTAACAATATAGAATTTCGCTTCGTCGAATCGAATTTCGATTGCTACACGTGTACGTTTATGGCGTTGCATTTGGGATGATAGCGATATCCATGATACTTATTTTTTTAATTTTTAATTTTTACTTTTCGTACTTCAAAATGGGTCCGGCAGTAGCTCAGTCGATTAAACTCAGTTTCTCTTAGAACAGCAAGAAGTGAAGCAACGCCGGCTTGGCCAGTGCCTGGGAGGGTAAACTCCTCTCTCGACTTGAGTCTCTGCAGGACCTTGTGCGCTAAAGGGAGCTTGTGCAACGTGCATGTAAAATTTGTCTTGCCTCAATATCCTCCATGTTTAAACAATGCCTCTGGGGGTGCTAATCGAGGTCTCTCATGCTGAATTGGTTCGAAATTATTGGCCTGCCTACAAAGCGCCCCCATAATGAAATGACCAACATCTCTGGTCCTGCTCTCATTGCGATCAAGCCCACAGTAGGCTACTCAGGGCCTGACTATAACATTTTTGTGCCCCTATATATTGCTGACTCGATTTCTGTACCCCTATATATCTCTGTAAACTCAATTTTTTGGCCTATTTCTGCATCTGTGCTCTGGGTACGAGCCACTAGTGCCCGTTCGATAATCAGAGCATGAAGCCACTGATCTGGCCATTAGAATTTAAAAAAAAAATCAAAATGGTTTTGCACGATGTCACAGAGAAGTCACATTCTGGCCACGATCGTTCGTTAAGGAAACCTACTGCGTGGAAGGAGATGTAAAAATTAATCCATTATACATTAAATATTTCGAGTTAATTAGTTATGGCATTACCTTTATCAAATCACAACACCATTTTTTAAAGCAAATCTGCTCTTCTTAAAAACAAATCTGCTTTTCACAAAAGCAAATCACAACACCATTTTTTTAATGATATGCTCTTCTTCTCCGCATTACTAACAATAACTGTTAAATTCAGTCCTAAAACGGAACAAAGAAAAACGTTGTATGAAAAGATTTTCCAAAAATAAAGATTTTTTTTTTAAATATATATCTCAATGCAGTGTAATGAAATATTACATTGATTCCACGTTTTCACAATTTTTATCTTTCACTTTTGTCCACCTTTCGCGAAAAAAAAGAAAAGAAAAGATCGGAAACATCAAAAGAATGATTTTTTCTTGAAAAATATAACTGTTTAGACATCTAATCTGGGAGAAAAAATTACATTTCAAATAGCCACCAGAAATCTGACTTAACAAAATATTACAACTGTGTTTCTTTTTTTTCACAAAGTTTTTACAGTTGACTTCAAAGTATACATTAGTATATATATATATATATATATATATATAACTATAATTACCCTTTTCTTTTATCTTAAACGTTAATTGCCATCATTTTGATCCGGAAAAAAAATTAGGAAAGTTTTCCTGTGATTTTTGCTGTATCAAAAATTTGAAAAAAAAAAGCATTAAGAAATATTTTTTACGTGTGTAAATACAGTAGACGGATAATTCGGTTCTTTGTTCCGGTAATTGCTCTAATTAGAAAATAATTGCGTCCCGTGCTAATTGATAATCACTCTCTAACAAGTTCTTAGGATTATTTTTTATCAATTAGTTTTTCTCTAAATGTCTAATTTGCTGAACTTTTAAGTTTCTAAACTTTTTTTCTCAATGAAGTTTTTCTGGACTACTATAATTAAAAAATCCTTTTATTTTTGCAGGCAGAAAATAACATTAAAGTAGCCTGAATCGTACTCTTTGTGTTTGTTTTTAAATGTGTCAATAAATCTTTCTCTGTGTGTGACAAAATTTTTTTTTGTGTGTGTGTATGTCTGTTTTTTGTGAGGAGAAAACAATTTTTTAGTGTGTAGTACGAAACTAGAACCAGATGTATAATCAAAGCCTGAATATTTTTCTTTCATTGATATGAATATAAAATTTCGAATATCAGAAATTAATTTTATGGATGAAACATTTTTTAAAAGACCGGGAAAGCATACATTTATATGAAATTAGCTACATTTACGTTCTTATTTTGAGATTTTTACCAAGTATTTTTATACTATCAGGCAGTACGGAAATTCAAAACTGCCTATCTATTTCAGTCTTAAACAGGTAGTTGAAATTAAAGATTCCTTGTAGATGGCAGATTCACATGAAAAATCAGTCGTCATAACATAGCAAGGAAAGTGAAACAAAAGAGGACTAAATTATTCGTTTTAAGCCTGCTGTAATAACTTTTAAATAAAAAATCTGCTTTGAGAAAAATTGTAAGAAATGTGGACGCAAAAATATGTCATTGGGATTTGTGGGGCAACATATTCCTCTTTTAACTTGCAAACGTTGAATTTTTTAATTAGTAATTTTTTTTCAATATAAACAAAGGACCAATCGGAAAATTTACTGATGATGTCATACATCCATTTTTTCAAATATCTGGTCCAATTTGTGACATTCTACAGTCTTTATGTTCGGCTATTTTGGGTGCCACATAGTTATAAAAGAATCTATCAGCAAGATGGTTTAAGGAACTTCTTTTAGAGGGATGCTAAGTGCTTTAAGATCATTTACAGTCTAGTGATTCAAAACATCCGCCAATGCTTGATGTGTATCTTTATTTATGCTTTATTGCACTGAAGAATTAAAGAAGGGGCGAGGGGAGATATCTCCCCCTTGAAAGAATGCAGAAATTACATGAAAAATGTAAGATATCCTATTTTACTTCCATAAAATGGACATAAATTTCAACTAACCCCCACCCACAAAACTGCATTAATCCGTCTCTGCTTGATTGAAAATTAAATATTTTATAAATTCATAAAGTGTTTTTTCATTTACTGTCGGAATATTTAAGCTAGCTTTCATCTAGGTTGATAACGTAAAAATATAAATCTGCTTCCGGATAATAATCGAGAAACCGTAAGCGAATTTAGGTATCTGATTACTTCACATAGAAAAAAATGTGAGAAGCTATAACCATGGGCGCCCATAGAAATGTTTTTAAGGATGGGGGGGCGAACTTCAAAGAAAGTTTTTTTTTTTTTTTTCACTTGTAACAATTTGAGTTCCGATTTTGCTTTATGTTTGCTTTGTGCTTTTGTAATTGCACCATAAGACAATTTTCTAGATCTCTGGGGGGGGGGGGTGTAAGTGCCCTACCTTGCCCCCCCAACCCCTTATGGGCGGCCATGGCTATAACGGCAATGTCACATCATTTGTTATTACAAAATATAAACCTAGCGGTTCTCAACTGTCAAAACATTTCTCCAATTCAAGAGAAAAACTTTTTCCATTTGTTTCTTTTTTGTTCTTCCACTTTACATACAGCACGCATTTTTAAGTGTTTCTCATAAAACATCGTATATTTAAAATTATAATAAACTATACCGAGTTAAGCTATAATTATAATTATGCTTACCGCTTTTGTTTAAACTATCAGTGTTTTTTTTTTTCTCACTAAATCAATTTTCATAAACTAGAGGAAAATCTTGCATGCAGAAGACTGTATTTTCCTCACTTTAGTCCCCGCTTTCTATTTTGTACTCAATTTTCTGATCCACTGACTTTAAAACTCATTCAAAAACGATCTGCAACAGTAAGTGCAACCAGCGACAAACTGGATTTTCTATTCTGCTACAGCTTCTTCTTTTTAGTGTCTTCGTTGCATGAAGAAGTTTTTAAAATTCATTTTATGGGATAAAATCTTCTCCCATCGAAAGTGTTCCCGCTTACATCATTTTTATGATTACGCGAGCTTAAGAATAAATCGCCATCTAACGAAAACATTAAAAAATTGAAAAAGTTTCCACTGGATCGCCTCTCTTCCAGATTTCGAGATAATCTCGGTGAAACATTCCTCGTTTTTTTTTTCACTACTGTCCCTGTCCTTTTTTTAAGAATGTTCCTTTTTTTAGATGCTATCAGTGGCACTCTCTTTTCCCACACATCAATCATTCTCCACACTTCCCATTTAGTCTGAACGAATGAAACCCCCCCTTTTTTTTTTTGCTCTGTGTTCCTTTTTCGTAAGTGAGCCGCCATTTTGTTTAGGTCCTTCCGTTCTTTTTTCTTCCTACAAAAGCGCTCTTTAAAATACAAGAAACGGAAGTAACGTTCTGAAGACTTCATCTTCCAAGTAGCAATGCAATCCTTGTAGAACATTAACTCTCATTAGCTTAATTAATATCATTTTGCCTTCAGTAGTTGAAACCTTTGGTTTGTTGGAAATTTTCAGCTGAAAAACGGAAGTTTATATCCTCACAACTTTATTTGGATTTCGCATTAAAATAAAATGGGCATTTTTTTAAAGGAACTGCTGAACAGCCTCTAGATGTTATTTTAGTTTATTCATTTATAACTTTCCATACAGGAAGTTTCATTTCAATCATAATCTTATTGACAAATGCAACTGTAAATAATTTTACTTATTTAACAATGTTTACTATTTGAAGTAGACTTTTTCATTAAAAAGAAAAAGTAATCTGCATTAGAGCATGATTTTGTAAATAATTTTTCCAAACATCTCATATTTTCTATTAAATTTTAATACTATTTTGAGTTCCACCGCAGAGTATATTATTGCTTTTACTTACCATTAAAGTTTCCAGGTCAACACACACCACAAATCTGAAGACTCTTATGCAATTGTCATTTCTGTCAGGTGTTCGCAGTAAGAGCAATGGTTCTACTTCATCACCATTAAGACCATGGTATCCCATGAGCTTGTGTCCAATAGTATCAATGTCTGATCTCACTGACGGAATTTTAGTTGCTGTTCTCATCTAGAACTCGAGTAGTGCCGGCCTTTCGTGGTGAAGCTCACCCACCTTTATTTGAAACGTATCTAGTTTTTTTTTTTCTTATTTTAAAAATCTGGTAAGCCATTTTACCATCTGCAATACATATTAAAATTCTAGTCATTTATTGGGGGAACACGTTTTGCAAGAGAAAACAAATGTCGTTATTTTTTCTCACAGAATTTTCTTAAATAGTCACAGTTTTTCTATCCCGTAAGGTTAAATACCTGACGTGAATCAAACGACAGCTTACATAATGTGCTTATTTGCTTGAAGTTCTGAATAAAACTAATTTGTACAAATATAGCTCAAAGATTTCAATAGCTCTACACCTTAGGGCTGCTGCATGGTTAAGTAATTATCTTAAAACAGATTGTGTGTTACATATATCAGTTTTTCCAGTTAATAACTCACAAGAACCATGGTCCTTACGGCTTCCGTATTAACCCTTTAACGCGCAGTGTTCCCGCTCTGGGAACACCAAACTCTGACGTTTTGACTGTTGCCAGTCACGGAGATTAGATTTGACTTCTATAAAAATAGTTGCGGGTGACATAGCTCCACGAGAATCCTTTACTTTCTAGCACGTCATTTCCCGTAAAAAAATTGTCACGATTATTTTTAACAGCACTGACATCTGCTGAAAAATGGAAGAATGCGAGAAAAGCTGGATAGATTGCCCAATGCTGAAAAAAGGGCAGCCGTTTCCATCGCTCAACTTAACTACCAGCAAGATAGACCCAAGGAAAGGGTTGCGCTTCAAAGGGTTAATATAGTTAACAACCAGAAATGCACAGTTAATACTATAGTCTTTCCTGCTGCAGTTTTGGATAGATATCATACACCAGTATTTTGGAGAGTCCCATAGATTTCCCCTGCTACAAATCATTTCAGATCTTAATGTAACCATGAATGTCTCTTCTGACAGCTAATTTTTCGCATCATTCATTCAACCTCTGTTTTATGAAGAAAAAAGTATTGTCGAATTCTTTCTTAAACAGTGCTGAATCTTGGAACATAAAAAAAGGAAGCAAAATGAGGAGTCCTTGTGATGAACTATCATCATCCTCTCTTTTTTCAACAGCATACAAACCAGTCCGGGTTCGATTACCAGATTGTCTTCGTCATATTATCATTTCGCATGACTCATCTTCATGTAGACATCCAGTAGACTGTTCATTTACAAATAGCCTTTAACGAAATCAAGCAGTATTCCTTTACTCTATACATAACGTGCGGATAATAAAACGACTTGTACGTAAGCATTTTTTTAATGCCTCGTACATGCGAGCTGTAATTCTCGTATCATGTTCCTCGCCAGCATTTATCATAACTTGTCTACATGGGTAAAAAATAATTCGTTTAGTTTTTTTTTTCTTCCCCACTGCCTACTGGGTGCGATGAGTAATGCAAAGTTCTTAAACTTTTGAGTGCTTGATTTTGTTTTTTTACTTCCTCTCACCATTCCTTATTCTAGATGAGTTATTTCTGTGCATGTTCGTAAGTGTCCTTAGAGTGTGTTTTGAAGACAGTGAGCTCGAATTTTTATTTTTAGAGTGTACTTATTTGGGATATGTATGTGTGTGTGTAAACATGAGTTCTGTGATGAATAATAAACATATTTGGGAAGGCATAATAAGTGCAGAAGTGGCGCTGCAAACTTAATTAAATAGAGAAGGGATTTATTTTTTCTTTAAGTAAACGTTTATCCATTACACTAATAAATGAAATGAAGTTTAAGGATTTCGACTATGTTTGAACTGTCAATATTGGTCAAAAATCGTTTTATTTCATTTATCTGCATGACATGGATGTAAAGAGGTCTTTGGTGAATAATAAACATTTTTAGAAAGGCATTATAAATGCAGAAGTGATTCTGCAAAGTTAGTTGAGTAGAGAAGTTTTTTGCTTTTATTTTGAGTAAACATTTATCTATTATTCAACTAAACAAAATGAAGCTTAAAGATTGCATTTATTTCCGTTCAAAAATCTTTTTATGTCAATTTTTATTAATAATCTTTAATCTTCTATTTAATGAAAAGGTTTTGTTTTTTCTGCACTTCAGAACAATTGTTAAAACGGAAAGTGTACTAGTGAAAGTGCTATAAAGTTTTATATGAACTTAATTCCTTTCAGATTTTTCCAATTAATTTTGCGTACGAATAATTTGTTTTCTCTTTGTTCCATGCACTGAGGTGATGTACAAATTTTCAGTTTTTTATCATAAAACGTCTCATTTATCTTTAAACAAAGAGTATCGGGGACTACACATGAATATGAGTGTAAACGTTTATTGCTAGAGTGGAAAAAATATTTTCTTTCGTAATTTCTGTATGACCCCTGAAATGCGATCATACGAAGCGGTTTCTTCCCTTCAAGAGCCATTGAAAAGTGATTTAAGTCAACATATATTTATCTTCACATTTTAGGATATAATTCTCAAATATTTTAGCTCACCTCGTTAGTGTACGGGGCACATTTTACTAACTGGGGATTTTTTTTGTACGGGAGTTGAATACAAATTTAATATGCGTAACTTTTTGGATGACGAGAGAAATTTTTCCTTGACGTAGTCTTTTTTCCTACCTTATTTTGAATTTTTTTTTTAACTTATCTCTAATAGCTAAAGAATTAAAGCGTGTTACAAAATTTTTGGGGCACACTGTATAGTCATGCAAAAATCTAAAGTTATGCCACGTATCAGTTTTCTCTAAATCAGTTTGTCTTCAAATCAGAGGCATAAATCCAGTTAAAACTTTTTTCTTATCTCCTTTCAAACTTCTAGAACTCTCTCGGACTCCATCTGACGGTTTATTTTTGAATGTTTCTCCCCTTGAATGCATTTTTTCTTCTTCTTACTTTCTACAAGGGATTCTTGAGTATTTTCGTTGGAAGAACAAGTGTTTTTTCGAATTGTTCTTAGTTGACGAACCATCTCCATCTCCTCTCTCGTGTCAAACTGATGTGCTTACAGACGTCTGTGTTAACAATCAAACATTAGATGTTTACAGTGTAATTCATTCTACTGCTTCTTCTTTTTTTTTTCCTCCTGTGCTGAAATTGATAATGCTTTCGATGTGTGTATCTTAACGGAACTTCTTAAAGTAGCTGCGATTTTTGAAAAGAAGAGCAGTTTGAGTATTTGTACATAGCATTCCCCCAATCGTGATAAGAAAACCAAGTGCGACTGTTGTAGGTTTTGCTTTATTAACCCTTTGAGGCGCAACCCTTTCCCAATGCTGAAAAAAGGGCAGCCGTTGCCATCGCTCGACTTAACTACCAGCAAGATGGCGGACGATCGAAACGTTCATCGCGTGCCACAGATCTAGAGACACTTTTTTTGACGACAGCTAGCTGTGCACGCGCACAGATAATCGTTAAAGATAATCGTAACAATTTTTTTACGGAAATGACGTGTAAAATGTAAAGCATTCTCGTGGAGCTATGTCACCCACAGCTATTTTTATAGAAATCAAATCTATTTTTCGTTACTGGCAACAGTCAAAACGTCAGAGTTTGGTGTTCCCAGAGCGGGAACACAGCGCGTTAAAGGGTTAAATAGAATGGAAAGACAAAAATAAATCCTTTTGTATTGCATAGTACCTTATTTTTTTGGATATTTGTATTGATATTTATGAATCAACTAATTAATCCCTTGGATTAATTTTGATCATCTTAATGGAATATGTTTAGCATTTATATCATCATAAATTACTTTATGTATTTACACCGGACTTCGTGCCGATTGCAATCGATTGTAATCGATGATTAAAATAATATTTTACTAATTTTTGAAAAATGCTATGATAAAATTGTATTATTATACAATTCTTTTGATAGTTGATTTCTTTAACATTAAGATTACTGTTATTTTACTAAATTAACATTCACTAGTCATAATCTTTTTGGAAATTGTTGGTAATCGCAATCGTAATCCATATCATTTCTTGTAATCGATTACAGATGATCGTGTAATCGCACAAAGTCTGATTTATACCATCCGTTTCATAATTAGGGCTGGGGCTTTTTTTATTTTCCTGCTGACCTATCGAAAAATAGCTTTACTATATCCATAAATACATGGGTTTTTTTCTTTTCTTTCTTTACAAAACATATTTGTTCGGTAATCGACAAATACAGTTTACTGTGGAGCTACATCTACGAATTTAGGTTACTCTAAAAGACATTTTTCCTTTTTAAACAACCATTGCTTTATATATTTGAGTAACTTTTTCTATCCGCTAAGTATTGAAATTATATTGAAATCCGGTATTTTTTTATGGGCACTACTTTCTGTGCGGATTCGTAAAAGTTCCCTTCCTCCCTTGAGGTGTAACATCAATGCATAACGACCTGGAAAAGCTTGGGCAAGAGCTCGAAACAAAGATTTTCGATTCCATCTCGATATCTCATGGGATATGCTGTACACTAGCGTGGGCAAGGAACCTTTTTTGTGCTTTACTGGGTGTAGAACACGCGAACTCTTTCAGAAATGGACTCTCACCTGAATTGTTCAGGAGGGTGGAATATCTGAGAAAGAATCCAGGCCATGTTTCATTATTAACTTATTTTTCCCCACTTTTTATGGATGCTATTATTTATTGCTCTGTTTTAGTTTAGGAAATGCTTCCTTAAAATGTCTTTTATTTGGAGCAGTGACTGAACTTGACCAAATGAAACTTCATAAAACAGTAGATTCACATGGTTAAAATATCTGTATATTCTAAAGAAAGCGCACCGCCTTGTGCATCCTCATTCCTATCCTAAAGGTAAACTGTTTTCTTATTTTTTTTAGATGGTTGGAGTCATACATTGAAAGAACTGCAAAAATCAGTTATTTTGTTATATTTTAAATTCAGAACAAGGGGCTTTGCGTTTTTAAGTCTCGAATTCGTTTGAAAGTGTTCGACTTCTGTTTGGCCCCACCAGCAGCATAGCGCTCGCGCTTTAAACTGGGAGACGGAAGGTGCCTGGTTCGTAACCGGGTCGCGCCCGCAGACCTAATCGTTCGGAGTATTCCGTGGTTTTCTCCGAAACTTCGCGTACATATGGGTTAGGATCCTTTAGAAAGTTTCCCACTGAGGGCAACCCCCCCACTCGGCCTAGATCCCTCGCGTAGATATTTGGTCTTAACACCACATATCGACTTCTGTTTGTCCGTATATGCTGTAGCGTCTGTAATTTTTTCGTGGATTACTATAAAATTTAAATGCAGTGTTAATACAGCACATATAGTGATAGCAATACCGGCACACCAGTATACCGAATACCAGTATTTGTTAAGGTAAACGGTATAAATCAGTAAATACCAGTCTTTCGGTATTAGCTATGAATTAAACACAAACATATCTAGAGAAATTCGTTGAAAGTGATTGATGAAAAAGAATTGTCTGTAGACGAGAAATTGCAGTTAGCTATAAATTAAAAAAAAAAAATGCGACAAAAACAATACAAAAGTAACCTAAAGGCAATATTTATTTAAAACCGACTGACTAGAGATAGAGTTGTTAGAAGACAAAATACTTAGAGTGAAATATTTAGGAAAATATTGTTCATTAATAAAATTACCACCAAACTTCATAGGTGCGAGAAAAGCATTTTCAGCACAAGGTAACTGAGCACACATAAAAATCCGTTACAGTTTGCATGACAGATCAATAGATGCGTTATGTTTTTTACGATCATATTTTAGAAATATGCAGAAATTAATTGTTTTTTAAATAAATGTTATAATAGACTACACAAGATTGATTTTTTATGTGATATTTACTCTTAATGCTGATGCTACATTCTCTCTGTTCTTTTACTGTTCTTTGTGTTCTAATACTGCAATGGTTTATTTTTTTACTATATTTTTTGTTTCTAATATTATAAATTATTATCGTAATGCTCTTTTCAATGCCGGTTTTCTGGTACAGCCTTTAAAAAATATCGAACATCTGTATTGTATTTTCCGTCCGATAACACTAAACCCATAGTAGTTGCATACATTTTCACACGACTTCACTTTACGAATCTTTCTACATAATGTTGGGGAAAATGCGGAAAAGCCTTGTCTTAGAGCTCAAAAAAGAAGTTTTTCCTTTCGAGTTCGATATCTCCTATAGGATTTTGTGCTAGTGTTAGAAAAAGAGCTTTTTACGTAGACCGGGTACAGAATGCAAGAACTCTTTCAAAAATAGAGTGTCACATATGCGTAGAAAAGGATCCATTAAATTGTTTTTGTTCTTTTTAATAATTTTTCAATGACTTTTATTATTTATAGCCCTGTTACATTTGAAATTGTTTGCTTAAAATGATTTTGCTTTCGAGGGCTAACTGTAACTGAAGCTGTTAAATAAACCTTTTTTATAAATATTTTTTTTTATTATACAGATGTAATTGATTAAGAATTATTTATCTATGTATTTTTTTACACAAATTTTAAAATTTAAATGAAATGTTAGAAAATTTTAAACTCATTTTCCAGTGTTAAGGCTTTATTTCGGATGTAATATCCACGCTAAACTATCCTAAAAATGAAATTGTGATGTAAAAATATGTGTGGGTTAAAGAATATTGTTTCTGAAAATACTAATACATGCAAATTTGCATGCAAAATGTATAGCTCTTTTTTAAACAAAAAAGTTTTAAAACTTTTCAGATAACAATAATTACTCAATCGTTTTTACTATTATAATAATATCATAGGATGTGTAGTTGGTATTTACTTTTTCAAAACTTGTCAAGCGTAAAATGGAAAGAGGCTTCTTTTAAAAATTTACCTTATTTGAATATTTTATAATAAAATACTCATAATTTTAGTCGATTTTTTCAGCGTGGTGTGAGCTAAACTAATTTTAACATCCTTAAAAAACTGATACTGTATTAATATTTTATTAATGAAACACAAAGCTTGAAAGTGCGTTCATTTGAAAAGAAGTGAATTAATGTGGACCTATCGAAAGGCAGAGAATTTAATATCATAACCAATGTTATAATAATTACAAGACTGCTGCTATGTAATAAAAGACTATGGGTAATATATTTTTATTTGTTTGATATAGAAGCTAAAATTTCGTCTAAACAAAATTAATCATGCCACATTTTAATAATGTCGTAGATTATGTAATTGAAAAGTATTTTTATTAAAGCTCATCAAATCTCGTTTTATTTCAACTTTATCTGAAATCTTTCCCGGAAGAATTTTGTCAGAATTTCCCCGAGGAATATACATCTATCAGATGTTAAATAAAAGAGGAAGAAACTTATACTTTTTTTTCTTCTGCCTAATGTCTTTACGAAAAAATGTTCTTTTGAGTTTTCTTAGTGAACTCGAAATACATTTTTTTAAACACTCAACAAAGTTGGAAAATCTTTATAAATTCAATTCGGTTTGTCTGTTCATCTGTGCTCAAACAGACGAAAATATGAATCAACCGCTACGAAAATTACTTATGTTATTGCTATACTCGCATACTACGCCATGTACCTTATTGAATGTGGTTGCATTATGACTTGTATTTTTATAGTGAACACGAAGGATTCCAAAACATTAGGTTCAGAAGTAATTATTTAAATCGTTTTTTAAAGATGCACGTTGGCGCTTGCGTACTGCACGATATTCAAAAACTCATGTCCAGAAGCAACGATGGTCGCAGACAAGGAAGACACTGTTCTCGCGCCTTTGCAAGGATGAGAGGGAACAGGTTGCAAATGCAATAAGTATTAGTACATACAAAATTAGATAAAACTGTGTCGGAAAGTGTTTGTAATCCATGCAATTTTATTTTATTTATTCATTTATTTGCTTTAAATAATGATGTATCGTGATTCAAATCATTTGTCTCTTTTTTTATATTGTTATTTAATATGCAAATGCATGCTTGCTTGTTGTTTTAAGCAAGATGAGTTTTCTGAGGATCGCAAGCTCGTTTAGATTTGTTTATTTTATTAAATTACGATTATATCAACGTTTACGACATTGCAAATTTTACGTCATAATTTTAGAACTCGAACTCAAAACTACTTTGAATATCTTGAACCTCTGTTTCCACACTTAGAACACCCGATTTGATTCTTTAATGCTATGTGTTATCATTTATTACGATTGGAAAACTCATAATCTCTTCCCACCCTAGAAAAATCAGGATCGCATTATTTTATCGATATTATTTTATTTCTGCATATTTGTAAGTGAACTGGATAACGAAGATTTTCATGTATAAAATATCTAACAAACAAAGGTTCGTCCTAGTGTTTTTTTCACTTTCTTGATATAATCAGCTCAATGTCTTTTTTTTTTTTTTTTACTATGTAAGTGGACTTGAAAAGGAAAAGGAAACTTCCCCATGTAAAATACTTTTAGTCTCTAACCGAGATTCAGACTATTGTTTCATTCTTTTTCCCGAACATATATAAGTGTATTGTAAAGATGCAATAACAAAAATTTCTTGTCAATAATACACACACACACACACACACACACACACACACATATATATACCAAAAAAAAATCTTCACTTTTACCCGCACAGCGTTTTGTCTTTGCTTGTAAGTACACCACAACGTGCTACATTTTACCCGCATATTGGGCTGTAATTACTACTAATTACTCAATGTTTTTTCAGTATTACATTCGATTGCACGCCTAATGATTCTTTCTGTCTATATAGTGGTGGTTGGAGTAATTCTGTCTCTTCGATTTTTTATTGTTAATTTTTATTTATTTACAAAAATGCGGCATTCATTTTTTTTAGTGTTCTCTTTACTATATTAAGTTTTATAAATATTAAATGCCACAGTGATAGAGATAACACATATGATGTTTCGATTTAAAATAGTAAGCATTTGTAACGAATTTAGGATTAAATGGTCGAGGTAATATACATTCATCCATCCGACAGTGGTTCAGTCGGTTAAATTCAGTTCTCATCAGAACACCTCATCCGAAGCAGCACCTACTTTGACCAGTGCTAGAGAGGGTGTCCATCTTTCTGGACTGAGTCTGCTGTGGACCGTATACGTTGAAGGGAAATATTAAAAGTAAAGCCTGCCGTGGCTCCAATGTCTTTCACATTCAAGCGATACCTTTGGGAGTGAAAACACAGGTGCTAGGTCTCTCCTCTGGAATATTAGGAAACCATTGATGAGTAAAAACGTTGTCCTACCTACTAGACACCTACACAATGAAATGTTCAACATCTCTTGGCCTCGTAGCGGTCAAGACTGTAGTCGGAAGCTGGCCTGTGTGTGTCTATTGGTAAGAAAAATACATAATCACCCTTTTTCAAGAGTTGTTATGAGGGGGAGGATTATGCTGATTTTTTTTTTGGTTGTTGTTGTTGATGATAATCCCATTTCATATTAAGGTGTTGATTTAATTTCCAAGAATGATTTGGAAATAAGTTATTACATACCAGTAGTTTATTTTTGTTATATTAATTTTGGAATTGTGAGCTCTTAAAGCAGTCAAATCTACCTTTATAAATAGCTCATAAATTTTCCCGATTACTGAACTAAGTTTCACACAACCCAATGATTTATAAATATAATTGTAATTAATTTTTTTTATTTTATCACATTAATTTTTTATTTATAAAATAGTTTGATAGGAATTTGCGTTATTTTTTATTTTAGAATAATATAAATTACTATAGAATCGTTTTAAATTGTATAGAGTTTAGCAAGTTTTCTCCAAATAAGTGCAAGTGTCTTATTTAAGTGACTTTTTGTACCTGGAGCTATGTGAGTAAAACCACGGGACAAATCTTTTGTGTCTAAAGCTAAAATGTTGAATGCCACTGCTCACATTTTGTGAAACCCTTGGTGCATTGTTCAGCATTAAATATCTTGAAACACTTTCTGCTTGAAAACTTAGAATCACAAAAATTCTGTTTGCTGTTGTAGCATATAGCAAATTCTATTCGTTTTCTTGAGTGCATTTAATAACCTTATGGGATATGTCTCTTGTGTGGCCTATTAAATACCCATTTATATTACTCAGTCTAAACGATTTATTTACAACGAATCAAAGCTTTTAGCCTGAGATGACTTTCTTATGTGCGGCCGAATCAAAAGACGTTTCCCTTGAGACACTCGCTGCTCTACCGGCAATCTAGTTGCTTAGATTTAGATACCACTGGAGATTTAAGAAAACGATAAAAGAAATAGATAGTGCTCTCAGAAAATATTGTCCGTTTATGCTCTCTGAGGGTTGCCTCTCTCTCTTGGATATTCTTTTGCTGCAGTACCGGGGGGAAGAATCCGACTTGATGAATAACTTCATTGCGTATGAAATGAAGTGCAATGTCTTCAGACCAGTCAGAAAATAACATGAGAAGTTGCATTTCCTAAATTACGCTCTCATTCAATAATTTAATGCAGCTGACAAAGGCATGTTCTACTTTAATTATTGTCTGTTCTTGTATAATATTAGATTTGCAGTTCGATTGCTAAGTAGCTGTCCAATAAAATTCTAGGGGTCCTGAGCAAGCGTTATTTCAGTGACAAGGCTAAATTTTCAAAATTCCTAAATATCTCGGAAGACTATTGATTTTTCAGCAAATTGAACTTCCCTTAATATTGGTTATATACCCTAAAATTTTAAAAACTTTAATTGGATTTTATAATTTTAGATTTGTTGCTCTATTGCTTCACACCTGTCTGTTTGGAAACCTGAAAATCTTCTCCCAGACTTACACCACGACACCGAAGACTGGACTAGTGAAAAGAAAGCTTATAAAAAGAATCTCGTTTGCTCTGTGAAAAAAAAATTGAAGAAAATCTGAAACCTTTTCAGATTTTAAATACGCACCAAAGTGCTATATATTAAAAGCGTATTATAATTTATGCGTCGTCCCCATTTTCTTCCTTATTCCATAAGGTTGGAAAATATATCATTGTTCATGAGTGAGCAGTATTTTTCTTCCTTATTTTATAAAAACCATCTTTGGAATCGAAATCTATCTTAAAATCGCCTACTAAAACTATTTTACAATCTTCGCTAAGTATATTACAACTATACTTCACAGCTTTAAATATTGTTTCGAATGTGCATCATAATCCATGAGTGTACCGTGTTTGTCTTTCTTGGGTTGATTTCTACTTTAACGCCCCAACTCTCGCCAAGGTGGCGATCATTAAACATATAGAGTAACCATGACGATTTATTGTATTTATGTGGCAATCGTAATTTAGAATTAAAATGGCGATTTGGAACAACCTGTAAGTACAGCATTCCGTTACATTTTTATTTATTTTGGGTTGCCAATTAATGTAGTTTTAATAATTAAGTGTCTTCAAATTCCTTAACTAGTGCGTTTATCACTGATTTGTTCACTTTAGTTTTCATGTAGTTGTTTAGGGAGCGTTGTTGAAACTTGTGCATAACTCCTAGAGACCCATGACTTCCAAGCTCGCCAAAGGGCGGGGAATTTTTATGTTGGCGAAAGTAGGGGCGTTAAAATAGGAATCCCCTCTTTCTTGAACCATAAAGCACATCTTTGGAATCCAAATCTATCTTAACCTACGCCTATTTATACTGTTTTAAAATCTTCACCAGGCATATTGGAACTATAGGCATATTCCAAATATATCTCGTAGACATTTTAATACTGTTAGGAAAGAGCATCATAATCCATGAGTGTATCGTGTTTTCCTTCTTTGTTCCATAAAACACTTCTTCGGAATAGAAATCTATATTAAAATCGCCTACCAAAACTGTTTAACAATTTTCGCCAGGCATTGTCAAACTACACTTTACCTTTATAAATACCATTTGTAAAGTGTATCATAATCTATGATGTGTACCGTATTTGTTTTCATTATTCTATAAAACACTTCTTCGGAATTAAAATCTATATTAAAATCGCCTACTAAAACTATTTTACAATATTCGCCAGGCGTTATCTAACTATACTCCAAATATATTTATAATAAATTGTCGTATTTTGGTACCCAATTTAGCGATCATTTATCAAAAATTGCAAACCTTGTGCGACTTTCAACATTTTATTAATGCCTCCCCCCCCCCCTCCACGTTATCTGGCAAACACATTTCAAAAGTGACTCGACGCGAAAATTGTACCAAAATCGTGTCTACACAAAAAGCAAGCACAAAAAGCAAGGTTTTTTTTTTTAGCACCCTGGTGCTAAAAAAAAAAAAAAAAAAAAAATGAAAACCATACAAATCTAAATTTAGCAAAATATTTTCTTCAGGATACTTGTCGTTATAGACTAGTACATTTATCAATTTAGATGACACCAAAATAATGTTATTATCAATTTTTTAGAATGTAATTTGCTGGAAAGTTAGTTTGAAACTTAGTATTTCATAACTATGAGCTTAAGGGCCTTCATTTACAATTTTCGTCTGTTAGAATCCTTATTAAAAATATACTTATTTAAATTGTCATATTACAGCGGATTTCACCGATGGCATGAAAATTACATAATTATGTCCTATTCATTCAGCATATTTGTAAGACAAAGTAATTAGGTGGGAAAATGTGAAATAAAATAGAAACTTACATTTTAGAATAAATTTTACAGAACTTTAAATAAACTTTACAGCAACGTATATTGCTATCGGAGTAAGAAAGACTATGCATAGTTCCGTTAAATAAATAGATGGTTTAAAACTCGCGAAAAAGGGGGGGGGCACACTTACTTTTAAAATATTTTTTTATTTAAAATGTCCTAACTGTATTTTCTTTGATGTATTCAAGTAGATCGTTGCTATATGATACTCTTTTCCAAACCTATGGAAGAACAGAAAATGGAAATTTTGCTTGAGAAATATTATATTTTTATGTATTTTATAAAATTCATTCGTTATATTTTTCTCTTAGCAACGCTTTTGTGGCATATTTTTTTATTTTTATAAATTGTCAAACTGAAATGGCTATATAAGAATGTGGGTTCAGATTAAAGATGCATTTCAAAGGCTCGGGTTTGCTTGTGTTTTCTTTCTGAGACATAACCTGGTTTTAAGATTAAAATATTCCAGCGGTGTGTTTAATCAAAAGCAACGTTAGATAGGCTTAAAAACTCTAAAATGTACACTTGTGATATTTTAATGCTTACCGAAGTCGCACTCGCTTTTTATTATTAGCTTCAACTATAATTGAAACAAAAATGTTTATCTTGTAGGTATTTCAGCATGTTATTTCTCTCACTGATAATCAGATTAAATAAAATGAAATAATTTTCCTTAGTAAGACTGATCGCAAAATATAATGTAAAATCTAGAGTCCAAGCCCATCTCATCTCTATGTTTCTTAAAGCTTGTATCAATTGGCGTAAACGTAGCTAATTGTAAAATCAGAAAACTGAATAGGTTGTTTCTGATCTCTTTATCAAAAGCTTTTTTTTTAATTATTACTGTAGGTGGTCTAAAATAGTGCGCCGCAACCTAAGAGCTCCATTGAGAGGGCGCTATTAAAAAACGATGAAAATTAAGAATGACGTCCATATATGTGTGAAAAGTTTGAAAAGTACTTCTATGTTGCTGTTATTTTCAAACCGGAAGGCTGGGCCGTGGTAGCCCAGTGGTTAAGGCGAAGGACTCGTAACCGAAAGGTTGTGGGTTCGATACCGGCGTACCACTAAAGACCACCGTGTACATGCGGTGTACGTGCACGTTAAATCCGTGGTTCCGAAAGTCCTCTCGGCGGTCGCTAGCAGTTTCCGAGGGGTGCCAATATTCAGAAGTCCCCCACCTTCTGATGAGGTTCCAAATTGTGGCGGGAAATTCCGGAAGGACGTAAATGTAGCTCTAAGCGACACATTCAGTGACGCGAGCTGTCCTCTCCTGGCAAATAAATAAATAAACCGGAAGGTTGCAAGGGCCGTGTAGCCCAGTGGTTTAGGCATTTGGCTCGTAACCGGAAGGTTGCGGGTTCGATATCGACGTACCATGTAAAGACCGCCCCAGTGACAGAATACTTGCCATGCTTTCACCACAATACATAGAATACATGTACACACAAAGTTGTGGGTGCATTTAAACATTGTTAATTGTAAATTACAATTTCATAAAAGTGGTCTTCTGCAAAATTTTCAACTCTCGAAGGCAATTTGTCTACAGAGGATCGTTCTGTTTCTGCAGCGATGTCGCCTTGTCACCCTGTTTCTGCCTCGGGGAAGACCATCGTGTGCATGCGGTATACGTACACGTTAAATCCGTGGTTCCGAAAGTCCTCTCGATGGTCGCTCGCAGCTTCCGAGCTGTTCCAATATTCAGAAGTCCTCCACCTTCTGATGAGGATCCAAACTGTGGCGGGAAACTCCAGGAAGGACGTATGCAATGCAGCTCCAAACGACACATTCAGTGACATGATCTTTCCTCACTTGGTAGACAAACAAACCGGAAGGTTGCGAGTTCAATTCCACCTAAAACCACCGCGTACATGGCAGTGCACGTGCACGTTAAATCCAAGGACGGATTAAAGGCTATGGCGAGGGGGGCGACTGCCCCTTCCAAGAAAAAGAAATTAATGTAAATGATCGTATTTATTTCCATAAAATGGATGTGTATATGAATCTTCCAGCTAACCGTCCCCCACCCACAAAATTGTATTAATCCGTCGCTGGTTAAATCCGTTATTCTGAAATTATCTTCTTGGTAGTCGCTAGCAGTTTCCGAGTAGTGTCAATCTTTGGAAGTCCCCCCCCCCCTTCTGATAAGAATTAAAATTGTGGCGGGAAACTCCAGAAAGGACGTATGTAGCTCTAAACGACGCATTCGGTGGCGTGAGTTGTCCTCTCCTTCCAAACAAACGAAATGATTTCAAGTAAATTATCCGTAATTTTTGTACAAAGATACTTTTCAGTTTCCTTTTCCTTGGATTAAGGTATTGTCATACCCACATAAAGAAAACGACTCTCGTGTTTACAACTACGGATCAAGGTATGGAAACTTCTATCCTACTGTAATTTTTAAACGAACACAATTCAAGTTCACATACTTAAATCATCCATAGTTAATGCATAATGATACTCTTCAATTTCCTTTTCCTTGCTTCAAGCTGTGGAGTGCTACACAATCCACGTTTCTATCCCCCCCCCCGATCACCTTATCTTCCAGTAAAACTATGCTTCCTAAAGAAATTTTATAAAAACACACTCACACACACAAAAAGGAAAGTCCTTACACACTGATAACTTGAACACATCCTCTTTTTTTTTTTAATTCTAAGATTGTAAATCACTATGTTTTGACATCTACACACCTTTTTTTCTTGACAATTGTCATTTCCCGTTATCTTCTGGCACGTTTTATTTTCTCTCTCTGCTGCTTCAGGTAAAAGCGATTCGGTTTAAAAGCTTCTCCTCGTATCAAGTGCATAGACAGGTGGAGATGTATTACGGCTGTGTCACAAAGAGTCCGATCTTTTATCTAAAGTGCCCTTGCTTCTGATAGCTTTTGTAGCTGTTGCTTCCCTCGCACTCCCTTCCCTTTACCTGGAGATTTCAGAGGCACTCGCGGATTTTCGCTTTTTGCAATGCTGCGTGCGAAACATGTCTTCGAACCTGACGTTTTTTTTTTTTTTTTTATCCCCAGGGACTGACTATTCCGATAGCTCTGAGAACATATTCTTTAGAACAAGCTGAAATATACACTCGCGAAGAATACCAGTAGATAAAATATGTCCAGAAACAAAAAACCAATTCATCATAAAATTAATTAGAATGAAAATATTTATTTTGAAAAATTGTGTAAGAGTACGAAGTCCTTACTATTTCTGATTTCGCACTAGAGTGCATTATTTTTAGTTATGCATGTTATACTGAAATATGCGACGTGCACGGATGACTCAGTACACTCATTACGCAATTTAACCCTTTGAGGTGCAACCCTTTCCCAATGCTGAAAAAAGGGCAGCCGTTGCAATCGCTCGACTTAACTACCAGCAAAATGGCAGACGATCGAAACGTTCATCGCGTGCCACAGATCTAGAGACCCTTTTTGACGCAGCCTGCTGTGCCTGGCACAGCCAGCTGCCTTGGGCAGACTATCCAGCTGTTCTCGCATTCTTCCATTTCTCAGCAGATGTCAGTGCTGTTAAAAATAATCGTGACATTTTTTTACGGGAAATGACGTGCTAAAAAGTAAAAGATTCTCGTGGAGCTAGGTCACCCGCAACTATTTTTTATAGAAATCAAATCTATTCTTCGTGACTGGCAACAGTCAAAACGTCAGAGTTTGGTGTTCCCAGAGCAACACTGCGTTTTAAAGGGTTAAAAATGTCACGCTAGTATCTGTGTTCTGTAGTGACTGGGGATTGCAACCTAAATGTTAAATGAGCCTGCATGATGGAGGCCTATCACAATGAGCCTTCGTTAGGCAGCAGTTCATAGCCGGTAGAGGAATGGTAACGCTATCCGTTGTACTCATCTGATCTTACTCCAGCCAACTTCTTTACATTGTTTCTTCTACAATAAGACCTATAACAACATGTTATATTCAGGAATTACAGATATTTAATGTAATGTAAAAAGAATTTGTCCATATGGGCGATTCTGTCGACCGCCATGCTGTTGGTAGTTAAATGGATCGATGGTAACGGCTGCACTTTTTCAGCGTAGGCCAATCTATCCAGTTTGTCTTCTACATCAATGGGAAAATGCTTTCGCTTCAAAGGGTTAACCATCACAACTCCTCCGCTATCCCTGAATTTTCTGCGCAAAATGCATGATGTCACATGCATTTTTCACTCCTTCACTTTTAACACCCGTATCTACAGAGGAATATCTATGACAACATTCCATTCAAATTGTCGAATACTTTATCGAATAATTATGTTGTCCGCCAGTTTCTGCGAAATGCTCAGCGTTAATCGAAGAGCATTTTCGCTGTCCGCGGACACTTTGTTTGCATTAGCTTGTTGACACCATACTTAAGGTAGAAGCCGTGCTAAAGCGACAACCCGCTAATGAATATGCATGTGATATTCATGTATTAGGCCATTCATACTAATTTGATCACATTAAATATGCACATTTGGTCGATGTCACTTGCCCTGAACGCACTGGGATTCTTTCCTTTTGGCGGCAATGAACAAAGGTTCCCCAAAGTCGATTATAACTTTTTAAAGCATGCTTACCAACTACTAAAATAATAAGTAAAATTACAGTTGTTTTCTTAGGAACACAGCAAGTAATCTTTAAAGTATCATGATTTTAAGAAGCACGTTTGAAAATTTTTGTGGACACATTGATGTGTATTTATTTATTATTTTATTAAAGTATCTTCTCAGAATTTAGTAATAATTCATTGTAAACGAGCATGGTGTTTTAACTTCATTTTATTTACTTAATGCGCTATAGTTACTTTCAAAAGATAAGGCTAATCTGAATGACTAGGGTGATAGTGTGTGTGTGACAACTTTTAATCTATACTATGAATAAAACTCAATAACTTTAAATAGAACTCAAGGATGTGACTAGATGATAAACCGAAGAAGTCCGAACCCTTCCCCGAAGTGTAAACTTTTGTTAATTTAATATCAATAATCAAGCCTTTTTGTTAAAAAACAATTGCCTTTTCTGCCTTTTGCGCTTTCGCCAAAATTTCTCATTGCTTTATAAAGATATGCGAAACAAGACAAAGATTTGCAGATAGATGCAACAATCAGACAGGTCTAGTATTTCTCGTCTTGCAACCATATCTTTTTTTAATTTACGTACTGTAAACGTCATCGGACATTGTTGTGTAATATCCTGAGATACTATATACAGTGGTGGCCAAAATTGTGGACACTTTTGGAAACTTTTTTTTGTTTTCTAAGTTCGTACGCGTATAAAAAAATGTTACGTTTCACAAAATGCAAACTATTATCATACCTCATTTTAGAGATAATTTAATACTGATTTTAATTCAAAAAATTAAATTAAAATATTTGCAATGTAAAAAAAAGTTAAACGGCAATAATTATCGAGATACATTAGATATTGATGACTGCAGTGAGATATCAACAGTTTCTAGGGTAGCTGTAATTTTTTATTGCAACTTCACATCGATGTTTTATTGAGCTTACGAGAATTTTAAGCTCAGAAAAATAACAGTGATTGACGTGGAAAGTAAGAAATTACAATCCACTTCATCACTGTATTTGTTATTCAGATTTAAGTAATTATAACTTTTATCCTATTGCACATATTGAAATTTAGTTTTGTGTATTGAAATCAGTATTAAATTCTCTTTAAAATGATATATGAGTTTGCATTTTGTGAAACGTAGCCCTTCCTATAAGCGTACAAAGTTACAAAACCTAAACATTTTTAAAAGTGTCCACAAATTTGTCCACCACTGTAAATTGAAACCGATGATTAAGAACTATCCAATAATAAGTTTTACATTTTTTCACAAAATTCCTATTTGACTTTGAATCTTAAACACGTCAAATTCATTTTTCAGGAATCCGCTTTGCAACTGGAAGTAAATGCCTTGAAAAATGATTTGCAAGCCGAAAGAATGAAGCTGAAGAGCCAGCAAGATCGAGTGCAGCAACTAGAGGATGAATTAGCTATGGTAGGTTTCATTTGAGTAAATATATTTCGATATTTAATTTACTACATCAATAAGTATATACTATGGCTATGTTCCGAAAAACACACACACACACATACTGTCAACCTTACAAAAAACTTTATATTTTCTTAACCTGTGTAGAGATGTATTTTTTTTTTTTTCTTTCTAATGGCCGAGTCAGCAGTCTACTGTAGGTTTGACCACTACTAGGACCAAATATTTCAATATGAAAGCGCCAATAGGCGGGCCAACTTGTTCACCAATGAGTGGTCTTCTAATTTTGAACCAATTCCAGATGAGTGACCTTAGCACCTAGATTGTCACCCCCAGAGGTGTCCTTTGAACATGGAGGACAATGGAGTCACAACAGATTTTACGTGAACCCACGCCCTTTAGCTTACACGGTACAAGACGGACTCAATCGAGAGAGGAGTCTGCCCTCACAAGCATTGCCCAAGCCGGTGCTGCTTCACTTTTGGTGTTCGAATGGGAACCTAGTTTACTGCATCAGACGTTGTATCGCTGCTTTTCTCCTGAAGAAGGATTGCATGAAATGGAAAATTCGTTGCTAAATTAAACTCTAATTTTTTTAAAATGAAAGTGCAAACAATAATTGTTCTTCGAACTTGAAAACCAGTATATTTTTCCTTCCTTTTTTTTATTCTTCTGTTTAGTTTAGCTAACTTGGAAAAATTATGGTAAATCATTTGAACAAAAATTTTTATTTACAGCAGTGCAAAAAATTCTTGGGAAGAAGGGCTCTTTCAAAATCTGTTGTAATTGGGTTTTTAACAATTTTAATAATAATAAATCAGTTTCGTAAAATACTGCATGTAATTGTTATGATCATTATATAACACTGCATATAATGTACATGCACACATTAAAATATTTTAGAACTTACTTTATATACTAATGCATTATATGCACTATGAAGCAGATTATCGAAGTTGGATTCCGAATACTTGAGTCTGTAATGTCTTTTGAACATTTAGATAGATTCCTCTCTTGATCGGTTTCTCCAGTTCTGAAGAACCAATACAAAAAAAAAATCTGATGTGTCCAACACATGACTTCCTTGCACGTCCATTAGATCAAAAATATTTTCGACGCACTACTTCTAAACTTATTTGTTTGAAAGAGATAAAATATCAATAATAGTAAAGTTTAGCGATTTCTAGCCAAATATTTCGATATCGCCAAGCTGAGTTCAATTTGAAAGATTTCCTTCTGACACTTTATTTGGCGATATTTCACCAAAAGCCGACAAGCTTGAGATAGTCTGCGAGATTTTAGGGATAGCCAAAGTAGTCATTGACCACAGACTTTCAATGAATTGAATGCATCCATACACCTCAATGTATTTAAAGTCATTTGGCTCACCCTGTAAATAAATTCTCAGTCGATTGCTGTCAAAAAAGATATAGAAAACAGTTAGATATTACAATAGTTCTAAAAAATACGAAATAATTTTTGGCGCCAAATTTGGCGATATATCGGCGAAACTCGTCAATGTCGACGACATTTGGCGAGATTTTAAGCATGAACCAAACAATAACAGATTATTGCCAAATTTGGCGATATTTCGCCAAAACTCGCCAAGAACGATGACAAATGGCGATACTTTGAGCATGCACCAAATAACTGACTATCGCCAAATTTGGCGATATTTCGCCAAAACTCGCCAAGATCGAGGACAGACGGCGAGATTTTGGGAATGTACCAAACAATGACTGTCTACAGTTGTATTATATTGAAGATGTCCATAGACATTAAAGTACTGAAATTCTTTTCGGTGGTCCTGTAAATAAACTCTCCAGTAGATTGGAACCAAAAATCGAGATGCACAACTAGATGTTACAACATTCTTATATATGAAATTTCATAATAGTTTTTGAGATTTGAGAGTTAAATATGCACACACGTACACCAAAAGTCGCCAAGCTTGGCGACTTTTGGCATAGTTCTTGAGGGAGGCACGTGACCGTGGTCGGACCATTACCTAACTTATGTGGTAGGACGGTATTGTGCTGGAAATGGATGAATGCCCCTAAAATTGCCATTGACCGTAATGTATTGGAAATCTTTTGAGTGTTCCTGTAACAGAAGTATAAATGATAAAGACATTTTTTTAATGGAGGAATTCATTTTCTAACTCTTTACAGCATATATCACTTCTGAGTCGTTTGAAATAGCCCAATACCTCTAAAAAACGCTTTGATAAATTTCGGCCCATAGATCGTAATGTATTTCGAATCTTTTGGGCGGTTCTGTAGATAAACTATCCAGTCGAATGGAACCGAAAGGGGAGGTGCACAACTAGATGTTACAGCAATCCTAAATATGAAGTTTCGATATTCTACGCCTAATAGCTTTTGAGTTAGGCGAGTTTAATGAATTTCGGCCCATTGAGCGTAATGTATTTCGAATGTTTTGGACAGTCCTGCAGATAAACTATCCAGTCGAATGGAACCAAAAGAGGAGGTGCACAAATGTTACAACTAGCCAAAATATGAAGTTTTGACATTCTACGCCTAATAGCTTTTGAGTTAGGCGAGTTTAATGAATTTCGGCCCATAGAGCGTAATGTATTTCGAATCTTTTGGGCGGTCCTGTACATAAACTATCCATTCGATTGCCACCAAAAGGGGAGGTGCACAACTAGATCATAGAACAATCCTAAATATCAAATCTCAACATTCTACGACCAATAGTTTTTGAGATATGCGAGTTACATACATACGTACGTACGTACAGACGGCATGGAAAAACTGGCCACAGTAGACTCGCCGCTGGTCAAAATGTGTTGCAGACGCGTTAATATGATCGTGCATGCTAGCCTACGATGAGATGCATCGAAAAAATTTTAAAAATTAAATTTAGATGTAGTCAAAATCGGTTTTTTTGTCGAAATTTGGCCCCCAAAATTTTTCGGGATCACATTACTTCCTTATACTACGTACAAGGAAGTAATTATAAACTGCTGCACTCTTTATTTTATTAATTATTAATCAAAATTAACTAATTTATCAAAATTAATTAATTAATTTGTTTATTTTCGTGTCTTTAAAATGCAGTGTTATCGGTGCCTGGCGAAGATTCTTTTACATTATATGTACATTTAGTGACCTGAAATTAACTAAGAAAAGTTTATGTGTACTTACATTTCAATCAGCAGTTATAATATTCCTTCCAAAGTATTTAAACGTAAGAGAGCAAATTTTTACCCCTCTATATTCTTGAGCTATCACAAAGTACTGCCTCCTTTCGAAGATAAATGCCTGAAATTATCTATCCCGTTTAATGCAAACTGAGGAATGGATATTCTTCTGTCTTTCTTGATGGCAAAAGTTCCTCAGATGCAGAAGGGAAAACTCAAATTTGCCGCTTTTTTTTTTCCCTAAAACGTTCCTTCAGACTGAGTAAATGATTGTATTTCCCCCTCGCTCTCAAACGAGGCTGCCAAAAAACTTGAGTTTCGAAAATGCAAAAATATGAAACGTATTTTTCGGGAAGAGAAGTTCTGATTTATTTACTTTACTTTATTTAGAGTAAAATGAAGTAGATCAAGCTCATGAGCAATTTTTTTCCTCTCATGAGTAAATGCTGTTGCCATCGCTAGATACGAAAGTAGATATAAAATACTTCTTTTTTTTTTCCTTTTTTTGTGAAGATTCATCCGACTTCCATATTTCGCAATGCCTCATTTTTTTCCAGCTCACCCTCATCATCGTAATGGTAACTCGTATGTCAGTTGTTTTTCTCTGCTTTTGTTTCTTTTAGTGCTCTAAAAGTTTTCTTGAAATTTCCTCTCAATAACAATTACACATGTGTGTCATTTTAAAGAGTTTTTGATTTTTCAAAAATGTAGTATACAATGGTCACTCTCTATTCCGAAAACTCGTGGGACCGACCAAAAGTGTTCGAATTATAGGGGTGTTCATAATAGAGAAGATTGCAAAGTGCAAGTACGCAGTGAGTTTATAGACTCTGAATACTTAAATTATTTAGCCATGCCAGCGAACAGGATGGAAGAGATGGCCTACTCTACGGCTATCAGTCTAACGAGTTTGGTGCGGCTTTCTTCAGATGTAATTTCAATACACGTTCGAACTCCTTAAAATGTTCTCCGCCTAGGAAAATACCCCTCGAGTAGGTTTGCCAAAACATACAACACATGAGAGGATAAAGAATAATAGTTCACTCAGTTGAATGTGTGTAAGTATGCTCATGGCTTGTTTAGCCATACTTTAAATTTTGCTAAACTAAATGGAGACTTATTATAAAATAAAAATTAACGTGAATGTGTTAAACGCTGATAATTTTATCATTTAAAATCAACAAAATCAACTCAAAATCGTTTTATGTCTAAATGGAATTATCTTATGTAACAGCTTTAATATATCAAGATGTTTTCAAGAAACTAAGCAATGCTCTTTATTTAAATTTTCTTATGTATTGACCAACATTGAAAAATGGGGGTTATAAACATGTATTCCAATTTTGTCTCGTATTTAATCAAAACTATATTATATATAGTTTTGTGGTGTTGTATTTTGTTAAAATATTTTTAAAGTAATGAATCTCACATTAAGTCTGTCTTTTGACCTTTAGAAAAATCAAAGTAATATGAGGCATTTAATTTTTTTTCCCTTATGTTTCTCGCCTTGGTTATTCAATTTTGTTTTTTGAGTGAATTTTCTTCATTCAGAAGAACACGAACCAGTACCTACCTCCTTCGTTTCATATAATTATATTGATATACCCATGTGCATCATGGACACGCCTTTTGCATAGGAATACCTTGACATAACCTGCTATGTCCATCTCGTTCTTGCATGCAAACGTGCTTTTGACGAATAAATTATGCTTCAATGAATCTGTAACTTATCAAATCCGTTTCTTGCATATAGTTGCAATGATCTGTGTTCAATCTTGTGTATTGCACATAGCTTACTTGTTGTATTGCTGGTATATACTGAAACTTCTTGATGTGTTACTGATAACTCTTTCCAAGAAAATCGATATTTCTGTTGTATTACACGAGAAGATAATTTTTGCTTTGCTTACAATTATGATTTTCGTGCATTTGAGCTTCCTCGTATGGTCAGATCTGAACAACTCGCTTGTAAAAATTAATTTATTCAGGAGAATGCAACATAAAGAGCTTTTTTCTAAGTGTCTCAGCATCCTGGTGATCGAATTACTGTCGGAGGTCGATATAATGTCACCCGCATATAAGGTCACTTTTCTAAAAAACCGACTCATTGAGTAGGAATTCTACGTTATGTATTTTCCGATGTATGATCAGGTCTTAAACACTGTAATTGCCTATAAGGTCCCTTTTGTCTGACTTGAGTGATTTCAGTCATTTTGCGTGGGTAGGATCTTTTATCAGTGTCATTTCTTGTACTGAAGGAGGAGAGAGCCATGGCGGTGCTGAAGAACATTTTCAGAAACTACAAAACTTAGAAAACATTGTACAAAAAATGAAACTAAAATCGCGATAGTCCTGTGTTATGGAGTAAAGTAGGGTGAACATCAGTATTTTTCTTGAGCATATTTGAAAACAGCTTTATACCGAATTAAAATTTTAAAAAAATTCCTTCTTTTTCATTAATTTTGATATGTTCATCTCAATTAAAAAATTATGACCTAATAAACAAACATTTTTGTATGTATTAATTTTACAAAGAATTATACTGTATTCATATTATACTTATTTAATGGTAAATGCGTAAGAATCAGTTACAACGATACCATGCTTATAAGGTCACTTTCGCGAGGTCGAGGTCCGAATGTACAAGCAAAATAAAAGTAAAACTGGATATGCACCAGTGGCATAGCCAAGGGGGGGAAAGGGATAGGGGGGAAAGGGATAGGGGGGTCACAACCGCCCATGAGGAGTTTTTTGCCATACAAAATGTATATTATTCACTCCCTTATACCACACACGTATACATTAGAGATGAGACGGGCTCAGCCCGAGCCCGTCTCATCTCTAATGTCCGAACCGGGCTCGGGCTCTGTAATTCACAAATGTGTCCGGGCTCGGGCTCGTGAAAAATTTTTCCTTTATTGAACATACTGCTTGAAACAGATTTTAAAAAGTGATTCATGAGGAAAATAAAAGTACTTATAAAAAATAAATAAATAAAAATAGCGGCACGGGCGCCTAGAAGGTGCGTGAAGCTCTTTGGGTATTTTAGAACGGCGGTTTATATTCCTTAGTTAGTCATGAGATCCGACATTTTTTGATAAAGGATTGATACAAAGAATTATAAAGTGCACTGGGAGTTTGCAACTATATTTCTCTTTAATTTGCACAAACGGCAAAATTTATTGTATTCTATCAATGAAGTAATTGAATTTTTTTATCTTTAGCTGAAATTTCGGGCTCGGGCGGACTCGGGCTTCAAAAAATGAGCCCGAACTCATGTCTAGTATACATATGTGAGTTGCAGTAGTCGTAACCCCTACCCCCCCCCCCATGAAAAATTTCTGGCTACGCTACAGATATGCACACCATTCTTTAATTACGCTTTTACATTTTTCTGTCGGTCAGGGCTTCTTTTTTTTAGGTGTGGGGGGGGGGGGTGTCTGTCTTATTTTTTATTTTTGCAGGCATGCATATTTGAGACATAAGACGGAACTTCTTATTTATTCGTGAAAAAGAAGTATCTTTGGAAATTTTAGAGAGAAGTATTTTCCATCATAGAAAATAAATAAAAAAAAAGGGGGAGAAAGTACATCCCTACAGAAAATCCCTTTTTGTTGAAATCTTTTTACACTAAAGATCGGGGATTCATCCGGTATTTCCCTTACTCCATTTCTATTTTTAAGTTTTTATTCCTTGACTCATATTCGTCATCTTAATACTTAACTCCCAGGCATTCATTTTTTTACGCTTCCACTTTTATTTTTCTTATTTTTTTAAACGAGAAAAGATCAGACTTGCTTGGAGAAATAAAACTTTTAATGTACTTCTGCCATTCTTTTTGTATCTGGTTAAGAAAAAAAATAAACAAATACAAGAAATTTGTAATAAACTTCTATGAGGTTTAAAATTTCCTTTACAATGTGGACTTTTCCGGACAGAGATTTTTTTTCGTAGGCTACAGTTCCTCTAGTTTTAAATGTAGAATAGGAAACTTTTAGAAATATATATCACAATTTTTGTTATCTTGTACGGAAGGAAAAGTTTCAGATTATATATATATATATATGAAAAAGTCGAAAACTTACTTGAATAACATGACTGTTTCATCTTGTTTCATTTTTGGACAAAACTTTTTTAACGTAAATTTATGAATTTACGTTAAGAATGAAGATATTTAATTAGTAAGAATGTAAACTTTAGGAAAAACTACTAATTAAGGGCGGACTGTGAGATATTACGGAAGTGAACGTATAATGAAAAAAAAAAATACTTTGCAGGCAGTTGAATGTACTTAAGTATGCTCATATTTTGTTTAGCCGTACTTTAAATTAATTTTGCTAAACTAAATGAAGAATTATTATAAATTTTTATGTAAATGTGGTGAACTCACAAAAACCTTCCAATTTCAAACCATCAAATTCTTTCTATTTCTATATTTGAAAATTATACTTCTTTCTTTTTCGCGTCTAAAAGCTTAGTTGTATTCCGTTTAATTAGTTTCGAAATTATTCAACTGATGGAGAAGGCATTGAGACTTCATTATTTAATGAACAGGATATTATTGAATCAAATATTTTCTTCGGTAAAGTAAATAAGAAAATTTAAATCATTACTGATTACTTTAGCTTGAACTTTGATGTTTACCAACTGAATTTTAATGATTTTTATCTGAAATAAGTCCGCATTTGATCTCCTGCTCAGAAATATGCATTGATGAAACAAATTTCCTCAGGCGGGTAACAAATATTCACACTAAGATCGTACATCAGTATACAATTTTACACGAAAAAAATTGTTTACCATTACATTTTAGTTGTTTTTAGTATGGTTGTTTAATGAAGATGTCCGCTTTAAGATTCTTCGAAGACGATAGAAAACTATGCACGGACTTTTTCCTCACATCGAATTTATTTACTTAAAAAAGTGACTTTTCACCACAGTTCGCCAAAGAAAGTCACCTATTCAAAAAATATGAATCTTTCGTAGATGTAGTTTGTACCCGTGTCAAAACTCTTGGTTACACCAACCATCCTCGACCATTGTAGTTGCTCATTGTCCATTCCTGTGTTCCCAAGCCCACAGGAAGTTCGCTGTGAGCCTTTCCCACACCAGTACGTTCTTTGCTCTGTACACTTACTTCTACAGTAACAAAGAAAAAGTAGCGGGAATAGTGGAGGTCGCATATGCAAGAGTATATTCTCAAAAAAATTATCCCCAGCCCTCCTAATATATGCCAAAAGAATATCCATAAAAGGGAGGTTGACAGCGGGAAGTTTGTCCATGAAAAAAAAATATGAAGGGAGCATTTGCCCATTCATCAAACTGGTGCCGTAATCTTAAGGGGTTGCGGAGATTAATTTCGTGTGCGGCGCTCCGTTTTCTCACTTCGAGTGCCGAGATAAGTGCGTAAAAAATATGATTTATTTTGTATTTTATGGAAATTTGGGTATATTTTGTTATTTAATAATACGGTGTAGTGTATCTTCAGCCTTTTTTTTATATGCATATTAAAAACAGATAGCCTCTGACGAGCCTCAATGACGTCCAAGCTGATCGTTTAAGAACTGGCACTCTAAGGTAAATTATGAAAGTAATTTTATAATCATGAATTGGCATATATTGAAATATATTTGCTGTAATTATTTCAAGTAATTACTATGGAATCTTTATCGTAAAAGTTCGGTGGCTCTGCTATATATTTTCAATCATTGTCTGGATGATAGATGTACGGAAATAAATTAAAAACTGTGCAATATTTATTAAATTTAAAATGCGGGTATCTCTAACGTAAAATTTCATAAAATTATTTTTTACATTTTTGTTGATTCATATTTATATTGATATTTGCTTTATTAAACCGTGTTTTTGGTGCGCGCATAGGCGCATCCACCGAGGGGGCTATGGGAGCTAAAGCCCCCCCCCCCCTAAAGCTGGAGAGTTAGATCTGAAAAGTTCTTGTGTTCTATAGGTGAGTGGTACAGAACATTTTGACGTTATAAAGGAGTTATTACTGTAATCGAGGTCACTATAACCGAGTTCATCAGTATTTGTAGCCTTAGCCCCCCCTCCCCCCTAAACTAAAATCCTGGGTGCGCCACTGGGTGTGCGTATGGGTGTTGCTTTCACGTCTTTGCGAATTAAATTTATACTCGGTCTTTGTTTTTGGCTTTATGTGTTTATTAATTCTACAACTTGAGGTGCTTTAAATCCATTGGATTAGGTATTCCTATAAATATTTTCTTTTTAGTTTTGGAAATTTCAGCTGTATTGAGTTAGGAATCCTCTGAAATAGAAGGAACCACGAAATAGTGATAAATATTTCTTCATTAATTTTGGTAAAATGTTAAAATTTGAAAAGACTTATACATTTAAATGTTTAGGAAAATATCATATTATTAAATCAAATTATGGGTATTGGAGAGCATTTATTTCTAGCCTGCTTATAGTGCATCTATTGAAATATCATTCAGGTAGAGACATTCTCTTCTGCTTCGTGCGTTTCTTTGTTACTCAATTTGAAGGATATTAGTTCTGTTAAATTAAAGATTCTAATTAAATATTCTTTGTTCGGAAACTTTAGTTCGTTTGAATTAAACATTTTTCAAAGCATGTCTACAAAACTTTGAAAGAGGTAAGCTAGTAAGGATTCTTCATTTATTGCAGACTAAGTTAAATTCAATCTCGGATGACAATAAGAATAAAAATATATTTGCTTCTCAATAATATAGATATTTTTCGATGAACCCGGGTTTTTGGCCTTATCACACGTCGTTGCTGTCATACTTCTGCGTATTAACACTATATTTAGCTCGTATTCTCACTTTCACTTCCTCTGTTTCGCTACGCTGTAATTTGTTCGAAAAGAATGATGCTTCCTGGCATGTAATTTTCTGCTTTTAAAATACTATCTTGAAAAAAAATCCCTTAATATCAGATAGCTTCCAACTCAAACAGCTGTCCAGATTCAACAAAATTAATTTCTTTTTTAAAGCTGCTTTTTCTCTGTGCATTTCCTTGCACACATTTCTTCTCCTGCTGCGTGACAAATATGACACTACTGTTTCAGTTTGGCAACAGCACTACCTTCGGGAAGACTCGTCCCGTGTTCTATTCTTGTATGTTGTGGTACTCTTTTATGCTAGATTTAATTAATGAGGGGGAAGTGGCGCGCGACTTGCGATCTTGCTCTTGCGCCACGTCAAGATTAAGCGACCATAACTTTTAATTTTTTTTTTCTATGGTCGGGAATTCTATTTCACTCTTGATATCTGTCGTTCATCTGAGTTAAGGTAATTGTTTGAAACTGTTTGAAAAAAAAGGACATGAATGAAAAATGAGAGTCTGAATCTTATAAATCAAGTTAGAGTCCAAAAGAGTTAATTGCGTTATAGTACAGGAAAAATAGACCCTAATTCTCTTAAAAGAAAAAAAAATATATTTTTATAGTTGAAATATATATCTATAGAGTCCGCTCTGCGCCAAAGTTTGGAAGACAATCCCTTCGGGAGAAGAAAAAGTCAGGATGTGTTGGATGAAATAATTTACGCCAGGTTAGTCGAGTTAGTTATAAGTAAGTCTCTTATAGATTTTGCCCTTATGAACCACGTGATACTAGTTCCATGACGATGAAATCGATACTTTAGAAGTTATGATAGATTTTAAATAAGAAATACATAAAAATCACAATATTGTGCTAGGAGTTATCTCCTCCATGTCTTCAAATGAAATAAATTTATCTGTTCATCCTATGCTTATATCTGTTAGCTGTAAAATATGTATCTTAAACGCAGTTACACAGCAAAAAAAATTCATTTGTGGTTACTTTCCATCCCTATCCGGACGTGCAATCCATTTCAAACCCGAGATAAACTGCAAGCGGGACATAGAAAATATAAAATAAAAATCTGATAATTGTTTGTTTAAATTAATGATTATTTTGCTGACTTGGAAACGCCAGAGTTCAGCATGAGAAAAAAATTTAATGAAAGCTTGTAAGAAAGAAAACTGGGGGGGGGGGGGGGGCAGACAGAAAACGAAAAGCAAAAAAACAATTTTCCGGGGCAATTTTTGCAATTTGCTTAAAATACTGACAAAAGTATTATATTCTACTAATATTCTACTTATATTCTACGTCGGTAAGAATTGAGACTATGCGGATAAAATAAAATAGCTCTCTTCTCCCTCTTTTGACCACATGGGTACGACTGCCCAATATATTTGTCTCTTTACTTAACCACATAGTACGATGATAATTCGATAAATAACTTGTCTCTGTCGTTGTGACACTTTATTTTGCATGCTGGTGATTCAAAACGGACATTTTCAATAAATATTGAAGGCAAGAGTTTATACACAAAGAATGGAACTCGGGCGACCTGGATGAAAATCGGAAATTGTAACTTGTTGACAATGCCGGATGCTGCCAGAGTTATCCACAAATTCTTACATAAAGCCAGATTTAAAGTCACTTAGCCATTTGACTACGACCAGTCAGTAATCGAAAATATCCCGAAATGTTTGGTGGAGACGAGCTGATGCGCACGAAAGAACACAATTTTTGAAACAAAACACAGTTTTCGGAACAAAACATTAAATAAACGAAACATTTATTTAGAATATCAAAAGAAAAAAAAAGAAAAGAGAATTTCTCAGTGGTACCAGCGTTATATGTATGCGCAGTGTTTAAACTTGATTAGATAAGGGGAAGTGAGTTAAAATTCGTGTGCAGATTTTGAACTGAAACGACAAGATAATAAAAAGAAGCCCTTTAGGTTGCGTTGCTATCTTCCACCACGAAACATTTAAAATAATAATTCCAATTATTCATGTAAAGCATACAATTTCGTAAAAATTATACCTACGTTATCTTTCGACAGACATAAAGGCGAGAAATATAATTCTTTACTTTCAATATACTAAAACTCAGAGCATCTTCAAAAGCTCATACTTGGCATATTTTCAAGTAGCATTTGTTCTGTTAAATTTCACAGAACTTCAATTGCTTGCTCTGCAATTGCCCGTTAGCTACCGTTCGCACACATTGAGCTTCTCTGCCCACAGAACACTCGATTGTTAAAACTCTGACACTTCTTTTCTCGACTTTTTTCGAATCATCATGTCTTAACCGTGTCGGGGGTTTAGAGAACATTTTTGTTTCCTGTCGGCACAGTACAAAGTAGGGCCGCATACGATTTCTGGGGATCTAACATACAAGAGTTCGGTGTTTCGATTTTTGTCTTGGTTCGTGGAGCATGGCAGACAACTGGGGTTGGCTGTGGGAGGGATGCTTTGCTAAGATAGAATTTCACCGCAATTTTGTCTAGTCAATTCAGGTGCTAAGCTAGATTGAAGCTGTTTTGCTTATTTTAGAGACCTGATATCTAAGAAGCTGCTGGCCCGGGCCTAGGGCCCCCACAAACAAAATCCTAATTCAATTTTTCTTAATTTTATCTTTTTTAATTGCAGATTTTTTTTATGTATTTTCAAATTTTTTCCAGCAATATTTTAAACAAGTTGTCAATCTGCTCGATGACTGGATGGCATTTATAACCAGGGATTGGAAAAAGTTGTAAATTTTTCATGGTATTTTATGTACAATATGAATTTGTTTGTTAAATTCATCATGAAAAGTAATAGACGACCGCCATTTTGGGGGGGAGTGCAGACTTTTGACAGCAGGGCACAGACAGACTGTAATTTACCTTTGGAAATTCGGCACAGTCAGACTGTAATTTACCTTTGGAAATTCCACGCTGCCTACATCAGTATTAAGGGGGGGGGCATCCCGAGTTGTGCCTATAGTCAAGAATTTTCTAAATCGGGCCCTGAGAAGCTGTACCTAGTTAATTTATAATTTGAATTATCAGTATCAGCTTACATTAATATATTATCAGAATATCCATCACTATTAATTAGTTGTAGTTTTTACGCCAATTTTCTCCTATTCAATTTGTTAAATAAACACCTTGGCTACTTTTGTTTTTTCAAAATGATAATAAAATAAAATATAAAATAAAAGAAATAAAAAGTAATTTTTAGAAAAGTTTAGCATAAAGGAATTTTAATTGAAAATTTCTCAGGTCATTTGAAATTTTTTTTTCGCTTGTATTCAGTCGATATTCTAATGAATTACTTGCTAACGTTACAGTTAATAATTAAGACATGAAAAATTTTAAAATACTACTTAATGAAAATATACTGTGATAATAAATTTTCCCCGCCCAAAATGTTTCAATAAAGTTTAATTTTATTTTAGCAAATGTCCATTTCGGCCGAAAAGATATGCTTAAAGAGAATAATGTATTTGTTGAACGAGGTTGGTGACTTTACAATAGATCTAGTTTCCATTGTTTTGTTTTCTGCACGATATAAATTAAACAAAGTGTTTGAAAACGTTTCAACTTAAAATGCAGAGCTTTTGTATTTTTGTATTTTGTTCGTCCGGATTCAGTTAATTAGTGAAACGTTTCGCACGACTGCTGGAACAATAAATCCTAATAACGTCACCCAATTACAGATTTTTCAGTTAAATAAAAATGGAATAAATCTCCTCCATTCAATGCAGTAGGCCATTTAAAACTGACATATCTGACTTTTCTGGAGAGTTTATTGTTGCTTTTTTTCCCTTCTCCCATTGAAGGCATGTCACAGTGAGGAGACATTAAAAAAGTTTTATTTCCTCCTATTTCTCGAAGAAAAGGCAGCCTTAGAGGATAAAGAAGACTTAGAGGAGAAGGAAAAAGATTTCAATACTTCCTAGTTAAGCATTAGAAAAAGGAATATGAGATGGGAATCATAAATTTAAGACAGCGTACAATTTAGGATTTTTTTGGACAATCCTAAATTGTACGCTGTCTTTTTGTTGGAATATTCGCCTCTTAGCTCAGCCTATATTTCAGCATGTTATTGTCTCGAGGTTAGAAAGAAAGTTATTTCTGAGTTTTCAAAAGACATTTTCTTCTTTGTTTATATAATATCAGCATTTTAGTGAGCTATTTTCAAGATCTATGTTTGCTACAAGTAAAACGAAAAAAATTAATAATCACTATCCAAGCACAAAAATAAAGTATAGCGCAAAAATAAATGCTAATTTCAAAATCAGCAACACGGTCAAGACATGAATGTCATTTTTTGTTACGCAGTGGTACTTATGGTTATGATTGGTTACGGCAAAACTGCACGAAGGATATCTGCCTAATAGGGATGCCTTGAGCAGAAGACTTCTTAAGGAATTCTAACGCGTTATTCAAGTGCCATCTGGAGAAAACCATACAAAGCTCCAGCCCCTGCATTGACATCGACAGGTGCATAGTAAGACAGAACTCTGGACCTTCACACTTCGGCCATCTACCACTCGGCTATTGGTCCGCCGCCATAGTATTAGATGTACAATTAATATTGTTATAATTCTAACTTTAACTACCACGGCGATGTATTTGGTGTTTCCATATTCTCTTCTGGCTACAGGCACGAGCTTGTTGTTTAGCCTTATCGAAATTGGGAGAACTGATGCCTCTCGGAAACTGCTAGCAATTGTCCTGAGAGCTTTCGGGACCATGGATTTGACGTAAGGGTGTAACCGGTTTTAGGGATTTTCGTAAATCGAATCTGTAACCTTTCGGCTACCACTTTACCACGGCCCGATGTGTGTTTATTACTCATGCGTTAGGAATAATTTCAGTATTCGTAGTCAAGGAATCGTGCTTGATTTTTAATTCCTAATTTCTGGGAATTAAATATGAGAATTTTTTAGAAAACACACCAAAGTTTTAGGATTATCCTTTCCGTTCATTTTTTTTGTAAGAAACAGAAACTAAACAAAAAATCGACAGACCTTTTTCAAAGGTCTATTTAGTAGTAATTTAAATTGCAGTTCTACTTAAGCTTCAGAATCAAATTAAACTTCTTTTTTTTCTATTCTGTGAATATATTTTGCTTTTTTAAACATTTCAAAAGCAAATAAATAATAGCTCCGACTAACCTTTTTTTTCCTGCTAAATCTTTTTCTGTGAAACTTTTCTTCAACTAGATAGTTAATTCTTTTCTAAGTTTTAAACTTATTTTTGTATAAATTTGTTATGTTGAAAGAAAAGTCTTTTGTTTTCTTGTTTTAAGAGTAATAAAAGTTAAACTGCTTAAAAATGCTGTTTATTACCTCTCTACATTTACCCCCAAGATAGCATTCCAAGAATCAGAAGATCTCAAGACTGTATTTCCTCAGCATAAGACAATTTAAACGAGTTATATATTTTTTCGTTTTCAAAAAGTGTTAACATGTGGAAATTCAAATTCATATTCAAAGGGCTAATTTTTCATTGATCTTGTATGTAGGTAAAATTTTTTATTTCTCTTTTACATTCTATTTAATTTTGAAATTTCTGGTACACAAAATTTAAAATTTTTGAATAGGAGTATGAAGCTAATTGTTGTATCGCAGGAGAAATTTAATACGAAATTAAATAAACTTGTGTACAACAATAACACTTTCTGAATAATCAATTTTTATTAAAAATCAATTTTATTGCTGCTTTAGTTTTTACATTTTTTAAATTTATAGGTAATAAATTGGTTGTTACTGTTCACAAGAATGCTGTATTTCATAAATGTTATCTATCATAATGCTAGAAATTTAAATTCAATGAAATACTGTGTTCCTGCTAAATAGTTGACTAAATATAAGTATCAGACTATACGTATCAAAGAGCATGTTTGCATCATTTTTATAGAAAATATTTTTATTAGAGACTTTAATGTAGTATAATTCTGTTCATTGCTTTTACAGCTAAATCAAGTAAACAAAAAGAATTTTATCTACAGTAAATAAATAAATAAATAAAGGTTTTTATGCACAACGTATTTCGTTACGTGATTTAAATTGTCCAAAAATAGATTTTGCATGCCTTCTTTTACTGAATTAAATTCGTTTATTGTATTTTTCTTTGCAAATAGCACATTCTAACGATACAGCCCTATAAATACTGTCGCTGGATCAAGTCTGGTAAATAAAAAGAAGTCGTATGCATAATAAAGGATAAAAGTCAAGCGGGAAGAATTGTGTGTAGTTTTAAAACGAAAATGTTTTCAGATGGCTAATTTCGCAAATCTTTTAAAATAAGACTTGACCAGAATTTTGTTATAATTGTTATTCTTTTTAGTCTAATTGCAAATGGTGAAGCGTACAAATCGGTTTGAATAAATTGTCTTTAAAAATTTAATTTGGCTTCATACATAATAACAATTTAAATTGATAAAAATTTTTAAGTATTTAAAAACAAAATTGTAGTAATTAAAAAATATCGTCAAATTGTTCGCATAAAAAATGATGATTTAACTTTTAAATAATGCACATTTGATTAGCTTTAAGAATATTACCAATAAATAAATAAATGCCTTATGTTTGAAAAATAAACCAATGAGTGATAAAGAAATATTAGTTTCATTTCAAATAGTTTTTAAACTCTCAAGAACTATAACTGAATCGTTTGTTTCAGAAACTCGTTAAGGACATTTTTTAAGCCTTTCGGGGGGAAAAAAATCTACATTTCATTGTAACACAATTTTTTGCTCAAGAGTATTAGTTAATCTTTTCTCAAAAAATAAATGTTACTTGTAAATAAACTACAATTATTTCTCATACTTAAACAAATAGAGAAGTTGTTTCAGTTAACCTTTTTCAGCAATAAAATTAGCGGAAATAGCTAAACACTAGATTTGTGCTTAAAAAAACTTATATTTTTTTGTAAGAAACAGAAACTAAACAAAAAATCGACAGACTTTTTCAAAGGTCTATTTAGTAGTAATTTAAATTGCAGTTCTACTTAAGCTTCAGAATCAAATTAAACTTATTTTTTTTTCTATTCTGTGAATATATTTTGCTAAAAAAACACGAAGTTATAGACTATAAAATAATTTAAGTACAAATTGAACTGTCATTACATATTTTTTCACAATCATTCGTAGAATAAGAATTTATATGTTTAAAATTCTGTTGCTTTGTTAAACCCGTGCAAAGATAACTCACAGCTATCATATTAATCAAAGCTAAAAATGGTGTCAGTGTGGTGATTTAAGGAGTTATAAAAATGGCCAATAATATAAAAATTGTCAAGTGCATGCTCGTTAAACAATACAATAAGCTGCATTACTAGAAAAAATAAACTTTATTCAACGAATGTTCCAGGGAGTTGCACAGCCGGTACACAAAAAGTCCAAAGCTTACACAAATTAATAACACAAACAGTCAATAAATTGCTAATGATAACAAAAGTTGCTCAAATGAAAGCTCTCAGCGTCTAACAACTTATGTACTCACAATATCAACTCGACTTAATCAAAAGAGCGAGATCCCTCTCTCTTATAGCTTTCTTCGTCCATAGAATTTTCTGTGTGGTTACTCGTGACTCAAGATAAATAGAAAATTCCAGCATATTCGAGAAACTTCATTTTGTCGCCAATGTCGCAAAATTTACGTCATAAATCTGTCATCAAACGATCGCTAAGTTTGTCGCCAAGGTCAAAGGGCGCAGGTTTGCTAGATTAGATCCGCAACCATGCATGCACATCTCCATAAGCCCAGTATGGCAGGAAAACGACCTTACAGTTTTGTAATAATATCAAATATAGGGGGGAAATTTTAATTTCAGCTACTTTCAGTCTTCCTAACTACAGACGATGAAAATTTAAATTTATCTCTCGTAAAAATATCAATAGCAGTTCTTATTTAGTTGAAATCTTCACATTGTTTTCTTTTTGCTTCTTACATTGTTTTCTTTTGCTTGTCTGCTTCTGATGTGTGTGCGTGCATACCATGAAGACGCAAGAAACGCATATCTGCATATCTCAAATTCTTCTCAACTCATCTGTTTGAAAGACTTTATAACTATTGAAAATAGGTTCTCGAAACTAAATCTAAAATAATAGTATATAACAGTAAAATCGTAGCAAGGCAAGATGTAAAAAATTTGCAATTTTGGCATTTATTATTTCATTTTTTAGTTGCCCTTGCCTAAAAAAACAACCGTTAATGCTCATTAACTTCATATATATCTCAGTAGTTAATTGTTTATTGGACTATGTTTATTCTCTGCAGTGTAAAATATTTTTTTCCGTTAAAAAAGTGTCGATTTTTCTTTATTTTTTAAATTCAGTTCGCAAAGAAGAAAAAAAAAGACTCATATCTACATAACTATAAAAATGTTCGGCTGCTAAATAAAATGGAAAGTTTTGAATGCGCGATGGCAACAACAAAAAAATGTATAGGATCATATAGAGAAAAAGAGAAAAAAGATGTATGTTTCTGATTTTGAAATCGTTTTGACGCAACTTTCAAACCAGGAAAGAAAAAAAGTTATTAAAAAAATAAGTTGAAAAAAAATTAATATAACGGTGAAAGAAAAAATATGTGTTTTGTAAAAGGATGAGCTCTGGTTGATTGATTTTTATTTTTAGAATACATCATGTGTCTCTGTGTAAAGTGAATACTTGGAAAAAGAAAATAAATCAATCTTAAAAACTTTTTAGGTAGTTGTAGCATTCTAAGATAAACTTCTTTTTTATAATGATGAGCGCGAACGTTTTGCTGGCATGTATTAATTTTTTAATTACTTGGCGGAGTCTGTTTACAGGTGAACTCAAAGTGCAATAAACAGTGCTCAAAGTGCAGACTGCAATAAACATGTCCTGGTTGTGTAGTTGTGTTTGTTATTAACCCTAGTATACGTTACTAATTCTAGTCCTCTAAAATTTTTCTCAAGATTTCTATGACTGTTAAAAGGAAATTTTATCGTAGTATTGCATTACATTACCAGTAAGGTACGTTTTGTAATTACTAATCGGATTTACACGTCATTCTACGGACTGTACTGTTCAAAACGTTCATGAAATTTTTTGAACAAGTTATCAACTGCTAAATTAACCTGTAGGTTGCGTTAAGAATAAATTAATGAGGAGTGCGTCGTGGAGAATGAATGTAATGGATATATATCCCATAATGATTGCGACAAACTTTAAGGAGAGGCAGAGTATTTTATTAAGATTCAGAATCGCACAGCAATGTTAAGTCGGAAACGTCGTCTTCATGCGGCTGTTAATAATCACTTTGGAACTAATGCTCCGACCTTGAATGTCAAAAACTAATGCACTCTTCCCAGAAAACGTGATTAAAATTTTTGAAGTTCCATTTCATTTCATGGGTGAAAGTTTTAGAGACATCCCAGCAAACACACACAGGTTCTCTGAACGTCTATTAACGTTCAGAAGACGTTTTCTGAACATTAATAGACGTTCAGAGAACCTGCGTGTGCTTGCTGGGATGGCCATTGTGTATGGAACTTGGTTAAGAAATTAGACAAATGCTTCAACACTTTTCGCGAATGAATTATAAACAGGTAAGTGTAAACAGCAATTTTGATCCACATTGGTATGCGATTCTGATTTTTTATTACATGCCCTACCCCACCTTAAAGTTCTGTACTTGGATTCTATTTCAAGCTCATTGATTGTAATTCGCATTTGTTACTGTAACGTATCGCAAGCTGTAACGTATTCACAACGATCTTTTGTGATTCGGTTAAGTCAACTGAGTTAACTATAGTTTCGACTTAAGTGAGCAGACTTCGAAATTAGAGATGATTTTTCGTTAAGAATATAAAACTGTATTGGGTTTCATGAAAATTTCCGAGATAAACGAATATTCATCTTGTAAGGCTTCGTACTATCGCGAGTTGACTGTCATGAATAGTTAGCGAATTTTGAATTGATTTCATTGATACTTTTAGTGGAGTTTTTGATAAGGTGGAGAGAAGGGTCATGGATGGATATGTGAAAGCCAGCGAGTTAGTTAGCCTGGGCAGAGATTTGGGTGTTTTTGCTACATTTGACACTAAGCAGATCTAATCGATAGAAAATATGACAGTAGAAGAAATAAGTGATGAGGAAACGGACAAGAGCATGGAACAGTCACAAGATACACGTGCTACTAAAATCGAAACATATTCCGATGGTCCGACAAACTTTCGTGCGATACAAAATTTTGCTTTAAATGAAAAATGATGATGATTTATACGGAAAAGCAACAAATATTATTATTTCTTCGGAAAAAGATATTTGCCTTCAAACAAAGCAATCGCGAATAACCGATTTTTTAAATGTAAATTAAAATAAATGAGATTTAGCGATGCTAAAGTAAAGTATTTTTGTGCCTATTGTTAACTTTGTTTATTTTAACTTATTTAATATTAAACCTCCAAACAACAGCCACCTCCTAAGGACGGTCACTTTTGGATAGTCCCACGGGTGAGCGTTATTCAGAGGTTTCACTGTATATTATTTTATGAGTCTTTCAAGCATGAAATGAATTGAAATTTTCACAAAAACTTCCACTTAAAGGACAAGATTTCGAAAATAGAGATAATTTTCTGTTCAAAATATTAAACTGTTTAATGGTTTCATGAAAACTTTGAGATATTCAACGAATATTCGCATATGAGACTTCGAGTTACCGCGAGTTGACTGTTAGGTATAGTGGATAAGAAACTGAACATGGTGGATGGCTGAAGTGAGAAGGTCCAGGGTTCTCGCCTACCGCGCGCCTCCCGATCAAATGGTCTAGATTTTTAGATGGTTTCTACACATGTAACATAAATGCGCATTAGAACCCCTTAAAAAGTTCTCCGCCCAGGGTACCCCCCCCCTCCCAGTCAGATACCCTTCGTGTAGGTTTCCTTTGAACACAATACACAACTGAACTGAGTTGAAATTTTATGAATTGGATAAAATTATTCATACTTTCAAAAAAATACGTTTAACCCTTTAACGCGCAGTGTTCCCGCTCTGGGAACACCAAACTCTGACGTTTTGACTGTTGCCAGTCACAAGTTGCGGGTGACATAGCTCCACGAGAATCCTTTACTTTTTAGAACGTCATTTTCCGTAAAAAATTGTCACGATTATTTTTAACAGCACTGACATCTGCTGAGAAATGGAAGAATGCGAGAACAGCTGGATAGATTGCCCAATGCAGCTGGCTGTGCCAGGCACAGCCAGCTGCGTCAAAAAAGGGTCTCTAGATCTGTGGCACGCTATGAACGTTTCGATCGTCCGCCATCTTTCTGGTAGTTAAGTCGAGCGATGGCAACGGCTGCCCTTTTTTCAGCATTGGGAAAGGGTTGCGCCTCAAAGGGTTAATTTAGAGTCCGATTTCTATACATTCTCCTTTTGCTCTTTTCCCCTTTACATTCCGAACCGTAAACTTAGCCGAAGACTCGTGGGTTATAAACTCGGCTGCCGTTCTGCTTTTGAGTCCTTTATCCACAGAAGTTTCTACTCCCTCCTTCTCCTACTACTACTACTACTTCTATTTTTATCTGTCAGACGAAGAAAATTTATGACCCGAAAAATAAGGAATACCCCCAGATGATATGAAAACGTGGGGGAGTTTATTATGTTCCTTCCAGGGCCCTCTGGAAGACATTTAACATCATCTCGCCGAAGGGTGTGCCGAAAGAGTTAAGTGTTTTGGAAATATAAAGGAGGCCTGATACCCCCTTTCAAAGAAATTTTATACTTCCCTAGACCTTTCTGATTTTTTTTCCTTTTTTTTGTTTGTTTCTTTTTTATAATTATGAAACTTGATTTACTAATAGAAAATCCTTAGAAGTCTTCAGGGAAAATATATTTGAAAGACAGTCGAAAAAGAATCAAGTCATTCCAATTTAATTTACAAGCTCAAAAATAAAATGATTTCAGCTATTGATTTTCCTGAATGATATTAACAGCAATTTTTTCCTGCTTTATGGTATGTATGATATGGTCATAAATAAAAAATATATATTACTTTAATTTTTAATAATTAAATGCTAGTCATTTTGGTTATGTAAACGATATGAGTAATGTATCATTCTGTCTGTTAAATATTACACATCTATTAAATAACAAAAAACAACAACAACAACAACAACAAATGTGCATTTTACTGAAATTCAAAATTAAATTACTATATTCTTATGGTACTATAATACATATTGGAATGCTGGAAAGTTCACTTAAATTATTTTTAAATATTCAATACTTAAAAGCATCTTAGTTTTTGTCTATAAATGTTACACACTTCTTTAAAAAAAGAAAGGTTCAATTCATAAAAAATAGCCATTTTTTAATCAGAATGTTACGTTATTTTCTAAATTGTTTGATAAGAATTTAGTGAAATACATCGTGCAAATTGTTCACCTCGCCATCAGTAATAATAATGAAAAAAAGAGTCTCAACAAGCTAGCTTTTCCACTTTTTCAAAGTCTAGAAACACACTCAATAGCTGGAATAAACTTATATCCTTTTTATCTCGGATCTATAGCATCTTCTAAGAAATATTCTGTAAGGAAATATATAAATTTCAGACAGCCGTTTGGATTTATCTTTTTTACGGCGTCTAAAAAGTTAAAATCCCCCACCCCCTGTCTCCAAATAGAGCAGATAAGTGAAGCTTTAAATTGAGCTCAGATAAAATTGTCAAGAATGAAGATGTGTCTCGTTCTTCTTCTCTTTAAGATTTCAGGTATCGAGATGACTTTTTAAAAAAAATGGCTCTGTATTATTGTTATGAATTTCAAAGAAACGAAAAAAGAATTATTTTATTGATATCGGTTCCCGTAAATCCATTTTTGTTACATTGATTATTTTCAATTTACTATTCTATTATCTGCAATCACGTTCTCAAGTGAATGAGATGGCTATAGGGAAAAAAAAATGGCGAAAGAAAGGATTTTTAGTTTTTGAAGTAGCTAAATTTTTCCCACAACATTTTTTCAACCCTGTGCAAATTGCTAAATCCATCGGTAAAACACACAAACAAATAAAAAGACAAAAAAATAATTGTTTTACATATATACAACACCACCACTTTTGACTCCCGAGCTAGGCTTGCTCTTAATTTCGTTCAGTTGTAACGCTCATGGTACGTTGAGATATAATCGGTTGCCGCTGTTGGGTGTGCTGTTGTAGTCTGGGCGGGGCTTCACGATATTCCTCGGAGGGGGCACAAAGGCATCCCCAATTCTCGTGGCCGTGCCTTCGGCGAATTAAAGAAATACGCCTGTTTTATAACATATTTTTATTTTAACAGCTTTTCACACAGATTTATGTATCAACAGAGGTCACGAAAAATCCGCTCTCTCGACGGTGTTTCCACTTTTATTACCTAGGGTCACATGATTTATAAGCTAGTCACATGGTTCAAAAAAGTTGCATTTAGTGACTATTTAAATGGCGAAGTCCGTTGGGGACAACAAATTACTGAAAAGCATAAAGTATACTTTGTATGATCTGCTCAATGATTTAAATTGTTTTCCTTTGCTTTTTTAGGTAAGTTCAGTTAATGAATATCAAGATTTTACTCGTTGTATTTTTGAAGCAGAAAATAAAGCATTTTCTATGGTAAGCTTACATTTCAGTTTTAATCTGAAGGAATAACAGTACTTTTTTTTTTCTTATGTCATTCATTTCGCATTTTCATCAGAGATCGGTATAAAAGTACTCAAAGGTTTCAATTTATGTAAAGTTATTTGTTTATTTGCATAGTCATGTATATGATTTGGAACGCCATAGGTAATTTTTACAGAATGCTATTAAAAACCTCCAGTTTGACCAGAAAAAGCCCATTACGATAATGTTTGCCTTTCCTGTACAATCTCCTATTCCACTATAAATTTCAAAAATTGTTGCTTTAATTGTTGCGAAATTAATAAAATATTTTAAAATTAATTTATTCTCATGGTACTTTTATGTAATTTCAGTACAAAAAGACTTAAAGATAGATATATACAATTCTCTTAACCGAAAAAATATTGAAATGTTAAGAATTAACTAATTTTTACCTGATTTTTCTCTGACGTTTACCATGCATGTGATTTCAAAATAATATATACGGATAATTCCTTTCCCTATCGCCTTTCTCCGAAAATCTAAATATCTTTCATATTCAAATAATAATGACAGTTATCCATAACACTCATCGGCAGCACAATATGCTAAACCTACTGATATCTAAAGTTTTAATCGGATGATATCAAACTTTTCCAATCCAGCTTTTCTTTCCGTTGCACCCACCCCCCTTACATTCCACCCTACCTTATAAACTGCTTTATTTTAATAACATGGATTCTGAATGTAAATGTATGCAAATGTTGACTTCAAAATTCCGTTTTCAGCTGGCGCTGCATAGAGTATCATCAAATTTAATGGTGGCTGTTTATTTGAACTTTTTAACTTTGCGATGCGTCGGATAAAAGACTCTGCGGCGTGTTCCTAGAAGAAAAAGTTTGGTAAAATTAATATTCATAAACAACATTTACTATTTGAATCCGTAAAACACTGCCAAAATTTGGCTTCCTTCCTTCCGCAATACTAAATTGATGAAGTGATCGACTTTCATTAAAATATTATTTGCTGTAACAAGAATATTCAACAAAAGCTTTACATAGGATTAAAAATAACAAAACTGTTTAATAACACCCATAAAACGGTACTTATCAAGAAATTGATCATTTCGGATGGAACGAAAATTTTGCCTTTCATCAGTTAAAAAATAAATAAATAAATAAAAATTAACCATCCATATACGAGTAAGCTAGAGTTTAAAGCTAGCTGATAGCTAGGTTCTAGCCTTTCTACTCTGGTAGATGGTTGAACTTTTATCCACAACTGATGAAGAGCGGACCTTTTGTACCACTCGACATGATCACCTTATTCATTAGTACCGTTTTATGTGTGTTATTATACAAAGATTTTACTAATTTTATTACTTGCTGTTTCCACACTTGCCTACTTTATATGTAGTTTTCTTTACATTACATAATTATTGTTATTATTATCATCATCATCATTATTATTTTTCATAAAAGTTTATGATTTACTAGTTTATCTAAAGGAAAATTCGCAATATAAAGTCTGATACTTTAATGATGTGATACTAATGTTGTGCATACTTTAATGCTGTGATTTTGCTTTCGTGTCTAATCCAGAACTTCGATTTGAAGTGGGGAAAAAAGGCAAGCATATATAAAAGAAACAAAATAATATTTTTCATTAAAAATAGTTAATGAAGGAAAGCAGTGAGAAATGCATCATATATTCGTAACGAAAAAATTCAAACTTAAAGAGTCCTTTACTCTTAAAATAATAGACATTGCTGCTATACAAGTAACTTTCCTGAATACTGATATAGTTCACTAGAGTCAACTGGCTGAAATTTCATCTTGCAACGATAAAGTTTAACAATGAATTGGAGTAAATGTGTTTATGTATGTTATGTATGTGTGTTTCAAAAATCGAAAGAGCAACTAAAAATATTATAGTTTGTATAGGACTTTTCAAATTAAAAAAAAATTATAAATAGACTTTAAAAAAGTAAAAATTTATAATTAGAAACCACTGAATTATTGCTATTGGTGTAAATAGCTTTTTCTCAAACTGTGTATAAATTTAACGCTATAATTACCCTTTTCGAGCCCATTATCTCCTTCATGTTATTTTACAGGACGACAGACAATAGACTAAACTTATACTCCCAATATATTTATAAAAATGAAAATTTATAACTAGTACAAATAAGCTTAAGAGGGGTATACATGTGTGAAAAAAATTGTAAAACATTCTGGGAATAAATCACTACTTATCTTATATCAATAAGAACATTCTTATGTGATATAGTTTGTTTAGATTTTCTTTAAGTTCAGCATGGTTTAAAATTCGTACCCTATTCTGCTCTAGAAATTTCAAACAAATTGTGTGTATTGTGTCGTAACTATGAATTGACTGCAAAATTCTTGTCAAACTGAAAACTTTCAAATCTTTGTTCCCTCTTTTATTCGCCTTTCACTTAAATTGTAGCAACAAATGGAAATTTTTGTAAACAAATAACAAAGTATCTGTCCCTCTTAAATCCTTTGAAATGTGGAGGAGGGAACAAACAATCAATGTGAAATACGGAGGGGAATTCTATTCCGTATCTGTTAGAACTTGACTGTGAGTGAATGTTCTGTTTTCAGTCTATCGAGAATATGGTGAATACGATTTAAATCCCTTTGTCTATAATCGTCTTATATCTGTAGTTTCTAACGACCAGAGGACTCATTACGTTCCGCTGTTATCTCCTGTTCCTTGAAGCTTAAAAGATGTTTGAAGCTGGACCCCCCTGCATTTTAGTTGATGCATTCTCTGCACTCAAGTTCCTTTTGTGGCTTTAATGCTCTCGTCTTTAATAAATTGGTGGAGTTCCAATAAGAGTATTATTGTTTCAATAAGACAGGCTGAAAGTACCATTTCTGGTTGTGTTTGTAATGTGCAATCAAAATTTGAACGTTTACGACAGGAAAGAAATGGTGAAAGGCATTTAAAACGACAAATATTTTAAAGCCGAACAGACTTCATCAGCTCTTTTGCAAATATGAGAACCTTCGAGTTTTTCTTTTGTGTGGCAGTTTTATGAGTTGTTGTGAACATGTATATCGGATTTGTGTGCTTGGCTCGAAGTCCGCTTATAAATCAAAAGAACAACACGAGGCGTGTTGCCCTCTGTGGGGAGTCTTTCTAAGGGGTCCAAACCCGTATTTGCGCTAAGTTTCGGAGAAAAACCACGGAACACTCCGAACGGTTAGGTCGACGGGCGCGTGATGGGACCCGAGAACCCGGGACCTTCACACTTCGCCCGTCTACCATTTCCAGTGACATAACCACTGTGCGATGCTTAGGCCAGTTTTATGAGTTTCATTAAATAAATTTAACTACCAAGCAGTATTTTTTCATAGACTATTTCTCGCTGTTTCTTTATTACCTAAGAAAAATTTTTGGTTAAATTTAAAAGCCTTTTAATAATTGTCAGTTAGCAAAAGTACTTGTAATACTTTTTATTCCTTAATATAGAAAACAACGGGGTGTTGTTATTTTGTGTTTTTATTTTGAGGGCGGGGGAAAGGGAGAGGAGGCGAGAGTGCTGGGGGGCACGAACTCTTGACTGCTTAAAGCCACGAAGCATGTGCTGTGCACACATACGTGATTAAATTAACAATTTATAGAGTCAAATTATAGAAAAGTATTTATTCCACTACCACTGATTCCTTTTTAATGCCTAGAAAAGTGCATTTCCTTCTGTTTATCAACACAGTCACTATTCACAATGAATCATGTATTTTATTACTGAGTCACTTTAAGATAAAAAAAAAATTGTCCATTACTGAATTCTTCAAGCGTTAAAACTTGGATAAGGTAACCGTCCTCACTTTTATCGATTAAGTTTTGACTTATTCCTTTTTGACACCTGCTATGCTCAGTGGTAGTGGAATAAATACTTTTCTAATAGGTAAAAAGTTCATTTCAGATACAATTTGTGCTGTTAATAATAATAAAAAAAAATTAGGTCTTTCTATTCTCGTAGACTTGATTTCGTACGGAAAGATAACTTTTTTAATCGTACGTTTTACGTAAGATTAAAAAAGTTAATAAGGCTTAACCTAGTACTGTCAAATATTATTTTGTTCTTTTTCCTTTAAAATATTTTAGTCTTCTCGTATCCCCCTCAATAAGAACGCTCCAAATTCATTGATAACTTAAAAATATTTCTTTGTAAACTCCTCGGAATGTTAAACCCCGCTTTATAAAGACCACCAGCGAAATGGACAATGTCCGTAATTTTATTAGCATTGCTCTTACTAGCAATTTTATTGGCAACTCTCTTAAGTGCCAATTTCTGAAGGTGTGTGTTAATTCTCTGTTTTTTTCTTTCTCGTCTTCTCCCAAATGCATACGCAACCTTGCTTTTTAAGTGTCGTTATCTTTCTAAAGTTATCTTAGTCGATTTTCTACATCCCAGAACACGTTTATCAGTCCACTAGTTTTATTTAGGCTTTAAAGATAAACCGAGTAAATAAAAATAATTGGGTGTTTTCTTTTGGGCGTATTTTAAGGGTGGGTCGTTTGAAAAGCTTGATGGGAAAAGACGGATTAAACGTGATTTATTAAGACTCATACAAATCCCAAACTACCATATCATAAACTTTTGACATTTTTGTTTGGACGTCTGTCATACTTCTTTGTGCAAAATATTAATATTTATGAAATGTCGAGTGTTTGAGAATATGCTATACGTAATGTAAAACATACGTTGAAAAGGAGGACGAAAAACAACTTGTTCGTCAATCAAGCACCTGGTTAAATGACCATTTTTGAAAGTTATCGGCTGTAAGATGTAGACGTCATTTCTTAATAATTGAAATTTCAATTTGAAAAGTAAATTTTTAATCGAAACAAAAATTCCGAAGGGTATATATATATTTTTTTCCAATACTAGGTATACTTGTTAACCTTCTTCTTTATTAACATTTATAAACTTTATATTAAAGTTAATGATAAGCAAGCACATTATTTCCCGAGCAAGCTGCTCACGTGATTGGTTAGCAAAATTGTCTGGTGAAATTCGTTAATTGGTAGAAAATATCCGGAAGGTGAACGTAAAATTCCAATGCTGCATTACATTAAAAAAGAGGAAAAGGAAAAGAAATTCTAAATTACATGTATTGATAAAACAAATCCATTTTGTAGTTTAATATTTGAAAATAATTAATACATCATTATTTGAAGCGAATGCAAATAATTGGAATACCTACGGCAAAAACAGAATGCTAATAATACTAGGTAATTAAACTTTATTTTATTTTTCTTGAAAAATGCGCTTTCTTATATTTGGAACTAGCATAATATTATTTATTATTTTTTACAATTATTTAAATTTTGGTAGAATCTTAAAGAAAAAATTCATGAATTATTTATAATGATATCATATTATTGATTCAGCTAAATGAGAAAACGCATCTAAACTAAATGTCTGTCAAGTTTATAACTTTAAATGGACAGTTAACGAAATTTGATCAAAAATAGAAATTGTTGTCGTATAATTCTGAAAAAGAGTTCGTTCACTGCTCAAAAGGGAAACTCTTTTCATATTTTCTATTTAATTTTGTGTTTTTCTAAAAAGTAATTAGTTATTCACAAAACTATAACAGGAGATTTGGCTATTACTCCAATACTTTTTTGAGCAGGTGTAAATATGGATCAGTTTTTGAAAGTAACTACTCCAGCTAGGCATTTTAACATAAGGGCTGTATCTCAAGAGCTCAGCTCTTAATAATACAAATATATACAGAGATATGTCTTGCTTTTGAAAACCCGAGTTCGATTTCTTTTCTCAATCTGTAGAACCAATTCCATTTTTTTTTTTTTTTTTGCTTTGACGTACTATATTTCCAGAATTTCTGACACTGATATGTTTTAGCGCAAAGAACTTTAAATTCCAATGCATTTATGTTGACAGTTACTTTTTTTAATTGTTAATCCAGAAAATCTACTTTAAATTTAGTTTGTATGCTGTCATCTGAAGGGCTGAATTAGGGTATTTTTTTCTGTGTGCATGTGAGATTTTTGAAAAATATTTAATGGCGGTATGCAGTAATTAAATAGCATTTAATGCGAGACACTTTAAAACGATATATTTTATGTGAAAAAAAAATAAGTGAATGATCATAGTATTTCTAAATTTTTTGTTACTGCACCTAATCAGTGTTTCAATAGATTAAAACATTAAGGAATGATCCTTTGTTTGTAAATCTATGCATGAAATATACGGTTTCACATTAAAAGTAACGTATCTCCTTGAAGCGCAACCGTTTCCCTATGCCGAAAAAAGGGCAATCGTTCTCATCGCTCAAATAGCTGTGTCAAAAATGGTCTCTAGATCTGTGGCACGCGATAACGATTCGATCTACCGCTGTATTTCTGGTAGTTAAATAGAGCGATGGCAAGGGCTGCCCTTTTTTCAGCATTTGGCAGTCTATCCAGTTGTCCTCGTATATCAATGTATTTCCATCCTATTCTTTAGGTTTTCAGCAGATGACAGCTCTTTTAAAAATAATCACGATAATTTTACAAATAATCGACAATTTTTACGGGAAATGATGTCTAAAAAGTAAGATTCTCGTGTAACTATGTCCCCATCAAGCGTCTTTATAGAAATCAGATTTACTCTTCGTGGTTGACAACTGTCAAACGTCAGAGTTCGGTGTCCTTACGACGAGGACACTGCGCGTTGAAGGGTTGAACTGTTGCTATAAATCAATTTTATTTTCATTTAAATGTATTAAAATCCCCATCTTGTTCTTATCCATGAGTTGATGTTAAGTGATAAACCCGACACATGCAGTATATGCCTATCTTTTCGTACACGCAATTATCTGTCCATGAAATTTTTAATGAAGTTTTCCGACTTGACTACTGAATTCGCCAATAGTACATCAAATTTATCCCTTGACTTTTACCGCAGTTCGCCTTTTACTAAATTTTATGATTTATTATAGCTTAAAATCACTTCATGAGCTTAAGAGTCACATCTGATTGCCCCTGAAAAGCAAAGGGCTCATTTTTATGGTGCTTCGTCACCTTAATAGATAACAAAAAAAAAAAAAAAACCTCGAAAAAGAGAGCAATCAAAACTAACCTCAATGACGGTAAATAGGAGGTATGATTTTTGATCAGACTCGAAATTATAACTACATAAAAAATATAAAACAACTTGCAATTTGAGAGCTATTTTGGGGCACCCTTCAATGTTCCTACTTAATCAACCTAGTTAATTTAACGAAGCTGTTGTAGTCCAGTCCAGTTTCTGCGCGTAGCGTATTCTAAACATAATTTGTATTCAGTTTCTGAGCCTCGCAACTTAAAATAAAATCCATTTTCAGAAGAAGTATCAAGATTAAATTATTCTAGAAATGCAGCGGTAATCATCATCATCAAGTTGGAAAAAAAATAATTGAGTGCATAAAAAATGAACTAAAACCTCAGTATTCTTTACAATCGCAATTACATTCGTCATCTTAGCAATCCAACGCAACTAAACTTACCTTTGCATGTGCTTTTTTTGATCGCTGCATCTCTTCAACACTTGCATTCATGCTGCTCATTACATACATATCATATCCTTTCGTGCATTCACGACTCTTAAACACGTCACTTAGTTTCAAATTATAATGTTTATTTACTCTTTGTAGACAACTGGAAATCCATGTTTATTGCATTCAAATGTACTTCCATAATCACGTTTAGTGGGCGCAGGGGTTTATAAGGTCGGGGGTCCGGTGCTGGTAGATTTCGTAATTACAAATAAATTCTCCTTGCACATTAGCATGCTCGGGATGGCTCCGCAATTGCTTGCAAAATTATTGTAATAGCACTTTTGCCGGACTTTGATAACCGAAGGGGTAGTTAATTCTCTCTTTTTATTCTTTTACCATTAGCTGTTTTATGACTTGTTTATGTACTTTGTAGACTGCGGTGTAAAAAAGTTAACGTCTTCAGAGAAGTTTTTTTCTCCTGTTTTTTCCGATATAAATCTTGAGCATCTAAATTAAACTTTGTTTTAAAGTTGTGCAGGTAATTAGCGGGATTGCTTTTAAATTACGGCATCTTGCATTTTATGCAGTTTCGATTTTTTGAAGGTGCTTTACATGGACATTAATCTGTTTTAAACGTGCACTTTTTTAGTTAAGTATTCTAAAATAGCACGATAATAAATTCTGTGAAGGAGAAAAAAAATACCTACTTTTTTCTACAATTAGTGTATTGGGCTGAGAAAAATTTTAGCTAAGAGTTTTAAGCTGCGTAAAAGAGATGATGGCAATTATAGAATACTGCCTTGCAGAAAAGAATACTAAAAATGCAATAAGTTTGGGATATTATTTTATTAATATTTATTACATTTCTAAATACACGAGACGCTAATGTTGTTACTAAGAAAATAAACTTGATAAAAAAACAAAAGCAAGTCCGAATGCATGCGAATTATTTGGGATGATATCTTCTGCAATCTTAAGATTCTGAAAATTAAATGCATAAGTAAATAATCAACGAAAATACCAGATCTGTCAAATATAATCTAACGCTTGAGCAGCTGTTCCGAAGAGGGAGATTATTCAAAGAGATGAATAATTTATTCAAAGTTGAAAATGTGATTTTGTCTGTAATCAACTTTTTGAGGATTCAGTTTAAAAAGAAGGTAATCTCGATTTTTTTTTAAATCAAGTGGCTCGGTCAGTATCTTGAAATTTCTCAGGTGTAAACACTAAAAAAAATCGTTGTAGCACTAATATGTTCAAAACCAGAGAAGGAAAAGTTTTTAAGAAAAACTTCAATGAAAATTGAGATTATTTCCTATAAGTCAGACATCAAATGATGATTAAATTCGCTTAAGTTTTAAAATATATCAGTGACAAAATTCCATCAATTTAGTCTCTCTTGTGACTGGAACACACTTACTTTTTTTTCTTAATTTTTTTCTGCTTACATATTTCCGATAAAAATAAATATTTAGTGATGTTAAGAAAACTACTTCGTGTAAGGGAAACTACTACGCGTACTTCAATGTGAATGAATTTAATTTACCATATTACGATTTATGCTTACAAAACACTTATGGCATTTTTGTATAAAATGTTTCATTTTTACTATTTATACTTGTACTTGAATGTCTCGTTTTTAGTTCTATGTTTTAAGTTTCTGAATTACAACTAGATGCACTAAGTAACAATTGGATAACCTTACCAACACACTATGCTGTATGAATGTAACTATGCCGTTTTTACTGTTGGAATTTATATTGTTTTAAGCTCATAAAAAGGCACCGTGCAGTTAATTAAAAAGAAATTTACAATTTTACTTTTAACTATGCTGCATCTCAAAGTATTAATTCAAGTAATTAAACAAGTCCATCTAATACTTTCAAGAAATGTAAATCTTGTTATTCGTAAAACAAACATCACGTGTTCGCTATTGAGCATATAAATATTTACATTTTTTCACCTTTTCTATTAATAAATAAACACAAAAACTAAACTCAAAAAATACTAATATTTCCTGCTGTATCTCCTTTTAAAAAGTGACATGCAATGAACTCACAAATATTTATAACTACTGAGTTTTAATTTAATTTTATTGAATTAGTGACTAGAATCTTGTTATTCGTAAAGCAAATATCACGTGTTCGCTATTGAGCATATAAATATTTACATTTTTTTTAACCTTTTCGATTAATAAATAAACACAAAAACAGAAAAGTCAAATATTAAACTCAAAAAATACTATTTTTTCTTGCTGCTTCTCCTTTCAAAAAGTGACTTGCATCGTTGCATCACTGAACTCACAAATATTTATAACTGCTGAATTTTAATCTAATTTTATTGAAATATTTACTGGAATCTTCTTATTCGTAAAGCAAATATCACGTGTTCGCTATTGAGCGTATAAATATTTACATTTTTTAAACCTTTTTTATTAATAAATAAACACAAAAACAAACAAAGTCAAATATTAAACTCAAAAAATACTAATATTTCCTGCTGCATCCCCTTTCAAAAAGTGACATGCATCGTTGAATCACTGAACTCACAAATATTTATAAGTGCTGAATTTTAATTTTATTCTATTTGAGTCAGTGAGTGCAGAATTTTTTTTTTCAAGTTATCGTTTAATTCTAGAAGGTTCTAGGAGAGCCAGGGTTAAGTCTGCGACGTCTCTAAATCGCCGTAAGAGTGATCATTTTCTTTGGATGATGAGCCAGAAAGTGTTTTGTAATTATCTTTCAGATGATGATGATGATGATGATCGTGATGAACCCTCCCAGTTGATGTGCCTTGGCTTACTTGCTCACTGAAGTCGTTTGCGAACATGAACTTTTTAGTCCGAGGCAAGTGAAGCCCTTTCGGTGTTATGAAGTAATAGTTCCCCCTAAACGAGGAGAAAAGTAACGTCGAAACATTAATTATGTCGAACGTGTTTGGTTTGCTTTGCAGCGTAATCCGATTTACTTCTAAGTTAGGGTCTTAGGTTAGGTTTATGGGTTAAGTACCTTTCTTTTTTTCTCTTTTTTTTTTTTTTTTACTTAAGTAAATATCGGGTGCGAAATTTCAGTGAGAGAGTACGGTTATGCATGTTCTGAGAGTAAATGTTATTTATTGACAGATGGCCATATCTGAAAGAAAGGGATATGGATATTTTTTTGCATTGGTCAGATCAGAGGTGGCCAAATCGTGGCGCGTGCCCCAAACGTGGCGCATTGCATCCTCGTGTTTACTTATTGTTTTGAGGCAGATTAACGACTGTTGAAAGAATTTCGTGTACCGAAGTATTTTATTTCTTATAATACAACATCAAAAAGTAGCATTTTTATATTTCAAAATACATTATCAAAAATCGAATAACCTCTGATCTTCGCGAGTACCCGAAAAATTAAAGTCTGGAATCATCATCATCAAAACCTCAATGTCAGTCTCATGTTCACTTGTTAGTTACTTTTCCTCCCTTAAACTAAAGTCTAGCCTTAGTCATTTTTTCCAAATCTAAGCGTGAACGTAAGAAAGTGAAAAAGGTCCTTGACTTGTGTGATGTAACTGAACTTGTAAGTAAAACAAATTGGCCCATTACATGCAAAAGATTGGCCATCCCTGAGTTATATGAATATAGCTTTTGTGCCGTACAGTGAAAGGAAGCTTGTAAAGAAATTTGGCCACAGGATAGCTTTTCAAGGTGACCAATAGCTTTTCTCGACTCGGCTATTGCTAAGTAATGAAATCACCATTTCAAACCTTTGGCCATTTAACCATAATCTACTTAAAAAGTATGTTCGTAAACTAAAATTATTTTCTTTTTTCTTTAAGAAGTATACCCGTATTATTGATTATCACAATCAGGTTCAGCTTTGCTGGTAAAGGAACAAAAATTCTCATTTACTATCACAAACAGTTTTGTCATTGTGATAATGGTTGAAAAGTGGTTAAATTATTTGAAACGCGAAAAAAAAAGAGTAATTTTTAATAATTTTTTAACTGTTTTCTGATAAATGCATTTCGAAGATATTTTAAAATGACAAAAAGGACTTTTATTTAGCAACATTGCATTGCTTTTTCCATGCTAAGTTTTGCGGAAGCCCAACATGAACCGCATATTTTAGACTTTCTTTAATTAATTACAGTTTCTAAGCATATTTAATTAAGAGAGTAATCCTTTCTAGATAAACATAAAAGTATACTAATGGAATAAATCAAGATTTCGGTATGCATCCAACATCTGTGACTACTTATATTAAAATTTCTTCTTTTACAATTGCACATACCTCTATATGTATTTAACTTCAAACATAAATAACAAATAGTATACTGAATATTTTTAAATCTAGTGCGTGTGGTTGCGGGTAGGGGTTAGTATAACATCGATTGTAAGAAATGATAGTGAATTTTGTTTTTTGGATAACTTATCGTCATATAAACATGTGATTTAGTGCCAGTGGGCAGTTGCTGGTTAATATATGATACTAGTGTGATTGGAATCTCATTAATCAGTTATTACTTCGATAAACAGGTGGATCTTGGCTAGCTCTGACATAAACCTGTATGCAAGCCTTAGACCGAATGCTATTACGAGATTATCTGTAATAATTGAGTTTGATGTGTGGTGTATCATAGGTTCGTGAGGCTGTATTGATTCCCCCTTCAGTGCAGCGTTATCCGATCCAGATATTCCGTTTGGCTATTGTTTTATCTTAATTTGTTTTGTGACAAGATTTTGGGACATTTAATTTGCTTTATAAGTGATCAAATAGTCCGTTAAGAAGTGGACGAGTAAAGATATAGAAAACACTAACAAACAGTTTAGTTATTTTCTTTAATATTTCTAAAAGTTTCCGCAAAAGTCATTTACTATCTATAGGAAAGTATGCTTTAATTGTTGACGCATGTAAAATGATTTAAAAATCACGATAACACATTTAATTTATTAAACTATTAATAATCAGTATTGAAGTATACAAATTAAATAGTTCTAAAACGAAATAACGTAATTTTTTAGACGTTCTAATTTTTCCATACGCTAAATTTTAGTTTGAAATTTTAGCGGTACTAAACAAACTTATAAAAGTACATCAAAGAAACTCGCTAACTAATTGTTTGAATTTAATTGTATGAATTTTTAAAATTTTAAATCCAAGCAAAGGAGTCATTAAAAGCACGGGTACAAGATAAATTCCGATAATATGATTCATTGAAAATATTTCTGAGTATTTTATACGGTGTTTCTGTATGATTCTGTTCTCCTGCGTAAATCTCACACTGCTTTCAAGATCTTCTGATCATTTAATTAAAAAAAAATGTTTAAATTTCGAAATAACGCATAAAGTAATACCTGGAAATCATAAATAAATCTCACCACCTATAAAAATAAAAACTCGAAAGAAGTATAAAATACCCGTTTTCAGCTTCCTTACAAGACTGTAAAAATCTCATAAACCAATGCATATGAAGTGCTCGCCACATTTTTATGGTTCAATCTTATTTATTCCCACACAGGTTAGAACTCTAACGAACTTGTCCTCAATAAAAAAAACAGAGAATAACAACTTTACTGTCTTTAACTTCAGCGGCAAGGAAAAACAAGAGAGTGTCGCCCGTAACAAAAGCTTATTGGGTGACTAATTACCATATAACGCTAATTGCTTTTCAACCTTTTGATTGTTTTCTCTGGGAGACGTCGGGGACCCAATTAGAGAAGACGTAAAAAAAAATGGAAACGCAAGATGTTAGGCATCCAGAATTGGCGACAAATCCTCATTTGGATTAATGCTAGATGTTTAATTTACTTTTGCTCTATATAACACAAAGCTGGTAACTTATTACTGTAAGTGGAATTAGAGCATATCCCTCTCACACATTTGTATTAATTTACTTAATTTGTATCTATCTTGCAAAGTAACTTCGTTACTGATACCTCTTTATTCTACGAACTTTAAAATAAAATTTATCTTAAAAAGACCTTATTATTATTATTGTTATTTTGAGTATAAAATGTAATAAAAATTGAAGTATCTGGTCTCGATATGGTGCTAGCTGAGATAATAAATTTAATATTTAGTTTCCTCTGCCAATTTTATCATAGTATTTTATTATTTGTGTTCATTGAGGTATCTGATATTATGATTGTTTGTTATAGTAATAACAACAACAACAAAAATTTCTGTTAGAAGTAGTAAAAAAGAAAAACCCTTGCTATTTCTATTGAATGTATTAACTCAGTGTTGTCTGTAATAACGCTGTCAAAAAATTTTGGTTGAAAAGTGCGGTTTTTAACATCAGGTGTTTGCAAAAGCTTTTTTATTGTTGCTTTTTAACGCAATCGTTTTTATCATACAATTTAATGTGTAATTTGTTTTCTAATAGATCAAATTCTGTAATTTTTATTTCTACTTTTTTTGTGTGTGTCTTGTACAAGTTTTCTGAAATGTAATCTGAAAAACTTTGAAAAAGGTTTATTTTGTTGTTTTTTTAGACTATTAAATCTTTGGCGAATGTCAATTTTAACCTTAAATACGTTATCATGATTTTTAACTTGATGAATACATTTTTTCGTATCTTTTATGATAAAGCATTGTATGCACTGACTTATTTGTTTCTAAGTAAAATGAAATGATTGCGATATCATTACACTTAGTGGTACAATCAGATCAACTCATAACCTGTAATGAAATTCCCTTATATTAAATTTTTATCTTCAACTGAATTGATTATAAAAGTTACTTTTCCATATAAATATCACACTGATAAAGCATAATTCCTATTTTAAAATCTCGCCAGAATATAAATCTACTTAAGTTCACAAAACACGTGAAAGGAGAAGAAGAGGGAGAGTTAAAAGCATTTCCTTGGAGAAAAGAAAAATTATAAAAAATCCTCATTGCTTATATCACTAAATCGAAATTTCTAATCCATTAAGACTTTTATAAAACCTGCGGCATGTCTTCCAGTCATCTTTCATCTATACGCGTCAGACTGTTTTAACTTATTTAAACGAAAAAGGCCGTTAACAACAGGGGGAAAAGTAAAAGAACTCGATAACAAAAAAAGGGAGAACTCTGACAAAAATGCGGAAAGACTCTTTACCTAACTTTTGACTAAAAATGTCCAATTTAATCTCTAGAAGAAACATTCCTCCATCTTACCCACCCGATAAAAGCATCTCTCTCTCCTTGTAGTCGAAATAAAATACAGCCGCTTTTTTGGAGAAAGAAGGGAGGTGGTGTTATGAGACATACTATCTACTAACTGAGAAATTTTCTAGGGATTTGCTGCTTCTTCGTGGATCGTAATCGATTAATCGTGTATCTTTCATGCGGGATATATCTCTACATGTTTTCTTTATCTTTTTATAGGAATGCCGTTGGCAATCGAAGGGATTTGTTGGAATGGTCCACTTAGAGCAAGAGACCGTATTTTAGGAGAGTCTATCGGGGCTGTACTGATGATATTGCATTTTTATATCACTTGGTCAGCGGGGTTATTTTTTTATGTATCAGTTATTCTATTTTATGTATTGCAAATTAATCTGTTCGTATTGTATGGTGAATTTATTAAGAACTCGCTGAAGTACGCCTTCATGTGCAACGATGGGCCTCGAGCATTCAAAAATCAATGTGGGAAAGCACAAAAATGGAAGAAATCCAGAGTATCATCTTTGCAACAATGATAACAAATAGATAAAAATTAGATTAACAATACCCTATGGTATAAAGCTCTTCCCATGAATTTACTCGTTACCGCTGTATGCGAAAATTTGCAAACACTATCTCATATTCAACTATAGCGAAACTCCAATTTTTGCCTAGAATTTCACATGTGGCTTTTTGTTTGTTATCAAACGAGCAATTGTTTATTACATAACCAGTTTGTCGAATCACTAGCAACTTGTCTACCCTTTTTCCGTTGTTCCCATGTTTATTTAGTTTTTCTTGCCAGCTAAATTTTAACAGCATCGGACGATTTTTAGCAAGGTTTTTATTCTCATCAAAGCATCTTCATACTTGTCGTAGTAAAGAACGTTCTTCCTGTATTTTATGTCGTAAAATTCATATTAAGTACTTTCAAAATGGAACTAGTTTATTTTCTATATTAATGAATTAAAATTCCCCTTATTTTTATATAACTTCCTTACCAAAAAAGCTACAAAGTGGAATACAGACAAAAGGAATTTTTTTATTTTGTTTAAAATGATAATCGTACCCGCCAAATTGATCTTTGGGTATTTTTTTGCATTCAGTATAACTATGTGTATGTATGCATGTGTATTTATGTATTATATTATTAGTTTCTTTGCCTTCAAATTTATTTCTATAGTACAAATAAATTTAGTATAGATCTCATAAAAGTCTAAGAGCAGCAGAAGATAACACTGACTGCAGATGGTGTCAATTAGCACAGTTAGAAAGAACTTACAGCTATCAAAATTCTTTAAAAAGAATTACTCTACAAAATACGTTTAATATTCTATTAGTCAATATTCTAAACACTTCATTTCCTATGTAGTTTAGATATTTAGCTAAAACATCAAAGCATCATAAGCATTAAATTACATTACAGTGCGTCAATATCAAATTCTGCCTTCCACTATTAATGATTTTTTAACAGTTTTTCAGACACATCTTAGCATGCATCTCCTTGTAATAAGTTGCTCTTACATATGACTCGAGTATTTTGGATTAAAACTCCCAGTCTTGATAGAAGCATTAATTTTGAGTGTTTTCTGCAGTGGCACTCCCACAGAATCTTTTATTTCCGTAATCTGTGCATTATCTCCACATGACGAAGGCGTCCTTCTCCAAGAGTATTTTTTTTTTCCCGGAGAAAAACGGAAAGCTATTCTTTTTTCCTTTTCAAAACAAAATGTCCTTTTGTTTCAGTAGATATTTCCGGTCATTTTTCTTAGCGTCGTCTATTTAGTCTTTATCGCCTTTCAGAAAGTTAAGAGGGGGCCATTTTTGTTACATGATACAATTCTTCGGTTTGACAAGAAACTTTTTTATACCCCTGCATTGTATTTAAGCTTCTTCTTTTTCTAGAAATGTTTGACAGGTGTTCTTACGTTTAGCGATCTCCCCTCTGCTTGTAAAGCAATAGTTGTCGTCGAAATTATTAATTATGAGTTATATTAGTGCATTTTACTCGAAGGTATGGAAGGCTTGTAAAAAATATCGTACCAATACAGCAACAAAGTTGACTTTACTGGAGAAAGAAATATGACTTGTTTCACACAAATAACGAGCTTCCTCGTCGTTGGATTGGTCGAGGTTCTGACGACGACATTCGCCTTCTTCCGTAGCCACCTCGCTCTCCAGACCTAATTCCATGCGATTTTTTTTTTTTTTTTTTTTTTTTTTTTTTAAGAGGTTACATAAAAGATCGCGTTTTCGTGCCCCCTATGCTCATGATTCAAAAGATTTACGCCGAAGGATCACATCCGCATTCGCTACCATTGATCGCAACTTGTTAAAGCGAATGTGGAGAGCGAAAAATTTGACTTTAGACTTGATATCTGCCGCATCACGAAAGTTTCACATATTGAACATCTATGAAACAAAGCTTTTAATATTTCTTTATCCAATGAAGCCAACTTTGTTGCTGTATTGGTAATGCATATTTTTATAAGCCTCCGAAACTCGGACACACCCTGTATATGTGGAACAGGTTTAAGAAACAGAGACCTGCGTGCATGTCTTTTTAGGGGCACTGGCCTCTGACATCACATCTGGCGAAAGCGACCAAAACTTCAAGTAATCAATTTTGGTACGTTCTATCCTGAGCTATAATACCTATTCCAATGATTAATAAATATATGCTGAATAAATGTACCTTTATACATATTTTTAATCACTTTGTTTTAAATATGCTTTAAAATAAATAAATTAAAATGTCAGATGTTTTTCGAAGTTTTGAATGTTTTAGGGTCTGAACAATTATAACATAGATGAGCAACGTAAGAAAAAGTATCTATCAAATTAAATATTTCTGCATTAATATCGGACTTTGAAATTCCAGAGGGGAAATCCCTGTATATGAACTTAAGAACTAAATGACTGACTGAATGAATTAAAAGTATAATTAAGTTGGCCTGAACTTAATAGCATAAGGAGTTCATTTGTATCTGTAGTTTTATTAAATCTAGGAAGCTATACAAATTTGTACTTTTTATGATATCCTATAATTGTAGTTTTCGATACGAGACGTTTTACGTTACTTAATGGAACATCATCGTATCGTCCATAGCTATTTTTCCACATTTATGTCTTTTAACATGGGAGACTGTTCATGAAGTAAATAAGTGTTATTGACAGGGGCGTAGCCAGAAATTTTTCATGGAGGGGGTTACGACTACTACAACTCATATATATATGTATACGTGGGTGTGACAATGTAGTGAAGAATATACATTTTGTATGGCAAAAAATTCTACATGGGGGGGGGGGGTTATGACCCCCCTAACCCCCCCCCCCTGGCTACGCCCCTGGTTATTGATGATTAGAAAATAAGCAGCTTAACACCGACAAATTACTTCACTGCATCTTTTAGTAGTTGTGAACTTAAAAATGTATCATTTAAATACCCAATCAATTACAGTCATCCCATTAAAAGATAAACAAACTTACAATTATTATGATGCTTAGCTCTTTTAATTCATCCATTAAGGTAATCTGGGGGAAGACGTCACATTTAAGGTTAGTAGAACCAAATTTGAAATAAGATATGTCCTTCAATATTTAATTAGTTATATGTGCTAAGTAATTTTCCAGTACATATATTGAAAATTTATTGTTAAATAAACTCACGTGAATTGTGGCATGTTTCCCTATATATACTGGAAGATGTCGCCAGTTGTGGTGTAAGAAAAATAATAGAAACATTGAAAAAATACCCATGAATTGACAATAACTGCGGAGAGACACAGAAATCTGTAAACTTAATGTTTTGCAAAATTCTGTAATGAAAACTAATAAGAATACAGGTTTGAATGCGAGTCCGCACACATTTCCTTCAGTACAAATCAAGACTAATGAAATCTGCGTACACCTATTTCTTGCAGTTTTTACACTAAATCCTATCACATTTGAGACCTGTTTCATCATATCTTTATGTGCAGCATAAATTTAACTCTGACCAATAATTTAATTATTATATTGAATTAAATTTGATTCTGATCAAGAAGCTCAATCTATTTCCCTTTTGTAGTTTCAAGGTTTAGGCTGTATGGTAATAAAATGTGATTTATTTCTTTTCCGAAAATTATTAACATCTTAAAAAAAAAACATAAGGTATGTAAAACTTTAATACACATACATTATAGACAATGTAAAATATTTCATTCAAATATTACATATTTTGTTAATTAAAATAATACAAAATGAAAATTTTTATAATATGAAAGTTATAATTATTAATTTCATTTATATTTTACACTATATATAGTATACAAAATTAAAGATAAAATTTAAAGTTCATTTAGTTTATTTCTGAGCCATGTAGCGTCTTACCCCAAGTATAGGGTAAAACTGCCACAAACTCTTATTTTCGCATTGCTGCATGGTTATGGCCACTTTTGTTTGCCTTTGTGAGTGCAACGAAATGCTGAACTCACTCATATTGCTAATATCTTACTTAAAACGAAACATTCGTTTACTAACTTTAAATATAATCAATGGAATATTATTAAGGCCTTACTTCACAGATTAATTGCTCAAGAGATCCAAAATAACGGCGATTAAACGCAAGGAATAAAGATAAATTCACCATCGACGGGTACAGAGGTTTATGACTTCTCACACAAGAGGGTCATTATATGTTTCTGTTGACGCGTAAATATACGAGCAGCAAACTTTCGTCTACCCCCAACTGGCATCTTCCGCTGAATTTCCTTATAGCTTTAAAACGCATTTACAAGCCTTAAAGTAATACAAAAATTTCCGGTTTACAATTTCATGAATTTTTACTGTAAACATTTTGATATTCAGTTTAAAAACATCCTTTTATTTAATCTATGCATATTTATTCTGCTTTTATATGCCACAAAAGAAATATAATGTTCTCATTTTCCTAAAAAATCCTCATCATTTAAGAGAATAAAAATATAAATAAATCCGTAAATAAAAATTGATGCAATATGATGAATTCTATTTTGTTCTTGTATCGAAAAACGTTTCTACTGCACGTTTTCTTTATCGATTCCAAGAGATAAAAAAAAATGTCGGACTGAGCTTTAAGAAATAATTTATCGACAATAAAAAAACACGGAGCTCAGAAAATGGGCAATCTTTACCGTTTATGACACAGAAGAAGTATCGGCAAAGGCATTTAATAAATAAACGAAAAAGCTACATAAAAATTGTCCCCACTCTTCTGTTTCGATCAAATTTCTCTTATGCTGAAATAAATCTTTTTTATATATAATGTGCGCTTTATTTATTCTTTTTTTTTCATTTAACCGCTTTTAAATTTAAGCAGACTGGAAAAGGTTTTTTTCTGTTTTAGATGGTGTATTTCAGGGAATATGGTTTTGTTTTAGATAGAAAGGTTTAGTTGCTTCGCCAATGAAAATTTGTCCGTATGAGTGCTTTTCCCGCTTTGCTCACCCATTCGTCTGAAATTCATTGCTTGTGAAATTACACAAGTTGAGGGCTTTTATTTCTTTGGTTACCACATTTGGCGATAGCTCGTTTATTGTTCAAAAGCGTTTTGTATTAAATTTATCACTGATATATACTTAGCTTTAAATTTATTAGTCATGTTTAATTGAAAATGTTTGTATGGATATGTATGTATGGTAAGTAAAATTGCGATTCCTTGTGGGTTCCTCCTCCTTAAATGCTCAATTTAAATATTCAAATCCTCCATGGTTCAATCTCGCGAAAAATATCACTATATGATCTTGAGGAGCTATTTATAGCATGCACAAAATCACACAAATCTCGAATAGGACGTAAAGCTTAAGGCAGAGTTTATGAATCTCACGAAATTTTTAATTTATGATATCATGTCTTCCACCACCGGAAAGGAAAGCCCAGGTAGTTGAGTTAGTTAGTTTAGTTATTTAACGCAGTTTTCAGACGGAGTAATTCTGGAACTTAAGAAACATTGAAAGAAAATTAAAAAGATTATATCTATTGAATGTTAATTTAGTAAAACAGCAGTAATCTTGATCGTAATGAAATCAAATATTAAAAGAATTCGAGAATGATGCAATTTTATCATAGCATTACTGTAAAATTTGCAAAATATTATTTTACTAATGGATTACAGTCGATTGTAATCGGAGTCTTAAATTAGTGTCTTGTCACTGAATTTTTCAAAAACTGTTCTTAATCCTCAAGCACTGTTATTTTATTTAAGTATTGTAGGAACTGATATAAAAGATTTTAACTTAGTTTTTTAGGGGTGATATCACCGCCATATTTCTGAAACAGGGGGAAAAAAAGAACAGTTTTCATTTATCTATTCGGTATCGGTTCGGATTGCCTTTTATTATGGTATATAAATTCTTTTTATTTCTTTTAAAGTTGAAAACAGATTTTATTCGTGAAATATATTTTGTTAATTTTGGTGGGTATATTTTATATAATTTAGCTATGTTAATTAAACTGTTGAAGCTCTGTAAAAACACATCGCATAATAATTGAAAATAATGTTACCATATTTTAGGATTTTATAGTCATTGTTGCTACTTTTCTTTAAAGTTAAATTTTTTATTTTGTTACCTATTTCTACAAATACTAAAAATTACGATACAATAAAGAAAATTTTTTTAACCAAGGAATGATACTTAACAGTTTATTTTACTTTTTTTAAGAAGCAAAATGTTAGCTTCTAGAAAATATTTGTCTTAATTTTGAGCAATACTATTAGCGATTAAATTTATTTCGCGAATTTGGTTAGTCCACCATTTGGCTTCTGGTGATATTTGTTTTTCATAAATTTAGTGATTTGTTTTTTGACCAGTTTTTGGTATTTGGAATTTTTCCTAAGACTTCATTTGGAACACCTGTAAGTTGAGATCAACGTTCCAAAACAATTAGAGAAAATAATTCTCCGTAACTAGCGAAATCCTAAAGTTCCCTTCTATAAAGGATTAAGTTTAAAATTATTAATCTACTAGCTGCGTGCCCGTTCTTCGCACGGTAGGAAACGAACAATTTCCTCACATGTGTAATTCGAATTAATTCCAGTGATGTGCAATCTAGAAAAAGCAAAATTATTTCACTCTTGACTTAAAATTTGCGTCATATATCTAATAACCTGAGATCATTGCAATATAATGACACGCAAAAAAAAAAAAAAAAACTATGTCAGCGTCTTTCGGTATCAAAAAAGTGAAAATGGACCGTTTGCAGTGAACTTCTCACTTTCAAAATGTCTTATTTCCGCAGACATGCTGTCTTTTAGGTTCACGTTTTAGCGTTAAATACCTCAGACACTACATGAAATGGACATTTTTTTTTTTAAATACATCACCCTCTCTTGCAACCCTTTACAAAAAGAAAAGAGATAAGAGATAAGACTGCGCTATTTATAAAGGCTTTAAAATTGTTTTTCTGGATTATGCAGTTTAATTTTTCCTCTCACAAATAAATCCAGTATTTATAAAAGGAAATCGAGTCAAGCAAAGAAATCGTCTGCTCGCGGGACCCGTTTTTATTTATTTATTTCAACTGGCAATTTTAATCATTGTTACTGTATCCATGACAACCAAACCGCAAGATATCAAACCGAAATTTATAAGCAGGTAATGCTGAAATGAAAATCCTTCTTTATTTAAAAATTCGCAAAAATTCTCCTAATTTATATTTTTCCTCCATTCTTCTTTTAAAAGTGGGCGAATTGTGTGCTCCGTCTTTTTCCGAAATATAAAAAAGTTATGACAGATAGAATTCAAGATGCGGCAGTTTTAAAAATATTTTACGAAAGTCAGCGTCAAATTTAATTTTATTTGAAAAATTCCCAAAAGTCTGCAAATTATGTTACACAGTCCGAACAAACAGTTTTTAAAAGAAAATTTTCTCCTCCATACGATGATGTAACTATCGTTTTCTTGCGAGTGCAATTATCGGCGTTATTATGTATTACGCAAGAAAAATCGCTAAAAATCGGTCTAAACATTAAAAAAAAACACATTTTCTAATTCGAATTTCGAAAAAATCGCTTCGAGGTGTGTCGAGACCCGTCTTGGAAAATTTCCGTACAAAATTTGGTAGGTCTACGATCACCCGTTTCGGTGCTACGCGAGACGCAGACAGACAGACAAACTAACACGGACAGTTTACACATTACTTTATTTATATAGATTAAAGGGTCTTTGGGGTGGAAATTTAAAGCTTCATAAAGCGAATATTTACTCTTTAGAAAATAACTCCGATGACTCTTTAGAAAATAACTTTAAAATGACATTCATTTTTTATATTCTCAGCAGGGGCGTAGCCAAGGGGGGTTTGGGGGGTCATAACCCCCCCCATGAGAATTTTTTTGCCATACAAAATGTATATTCTTCACTACATTATCACACATATATATGAGGGGCAGTAGTCGTAACCCCCCCCCATGGAAAATTTCTGGCTACGCCCCTGATTCTCAGGTATTGAATATATATCCTCTGTTCTGAGAAGTCGATGCTTAGCAATCATCCCATTCCTTAAGATTGACATAGTCACGCTTTTCGTATTCGAATTAGCAGTAAATTAAAGGCATGACCATTAAAAATGACAAAAATATTGATTAAAATCCGTAATTTTAAAGCATTTTTACTGAAAATTACAGAATTCTAGCAGAAATTTCATTCTTTTTCCAAAAGAACGAAACGATTTGTACTCAAGACTTACTTTCTCCAAGAACAGTCTTACTTTTACCCCAAGAGTCCTTCACGATTCATATCCAATTCTAATTCCATAAAGATGGCCATATTTCTTTTATCTTTCTGAGTGATGGGGGTGAAAGTTATTACGATTCAAGTAAAAATGTATTCCGCATTTGTTCCATGTATTCTCATCTCGGAATAATTGAGGACACTTAAAATTCTATAAAGGTATCTTTTCTTACGCCACTTGGCGCTGCTTCGGCTGCTGTCAGTGTAACCCTCATGATAATTTCTTGGGTCTTTTCTCTCAGACTGCCGGTATCCGCTTTGTATTCCGAATTCATTATTATCCTCATAAATTTCCGGAAACTTGATATTTGCTCTGCTGCTCATTTCGTTTTCTGAGAAATTATTTTATTTTATTCTTGAACTTTTTCGGGAGCAAATCGTCCCTGAAGATTTTTTTTTTATCATTGTTATTCCGAAAGGGCGGAAGTTGTTTCTGGCATGTTCAGAAAATTCCAGAAATTTAAATTGGACTATCGTTCATGGTAGTAAGGATTCGTTTGCCATTTTAAGAAGTTTCATGATATGCAAAATACTTCTGCCTGAAGTTTAAAATTAAAAACATATTTTATCTTGGTTCGATTTTCATCATTACGCGCTATACCTCATCATCTATCAAACAGTGTTGAAAATTGTTTATTATTTGGGGGTGTCTGTCCGTCTGCTCTCTAACTGCCTTAAATTTCGAAGTAATCGGTGTACATTTATCTTTGCTATTGATATGTACTGTATCATGTACCTAATTTAAAATGACGTATTAGTATTTTTAGTTCTTTTTTTCAGAAGCACCCAAAATTTTCCCACCACAATACGCTCTTTCGGCGGTCATAGCTCAAAGTGTATTTTGGAGACATTATTTTTGTTGGAAACACGGCAGTTGATAATAATTTTAAGTTTCAGGTTCTGGTAAATGCCTTATTGTAGTGTTTACACTGAACTAATGTAGCTTGTCACTCTTTGTACTGTAGTATAACTGTAGCTTGCGAACTCTTCCCCAGCTTCTGGAATACTTTCATTTTATCCAGTAATAATTCATCATGAGCTATTTGAAATTCTCATTTCTTTCCACATTTAGTAAATTAAACCGTTGTAAGACACTTTACAAAAAAGTTTTTAGCTTTAATGAATAAAAATAGTTACTTATCGTTGAAATTTTAATATGGCAGCAGAAAAGGATGAGGAAAATACGTTATGAGCTGTGCTTATTATTCTTACTGGTCCCGTTTCAAAACTTGCCACCAAAAGAAATACTTTTAAAAGAACTTTAATTATTTTTTTAATTATTTTTTATAGGAAAAATAGAATTTATGGAAGACGTCTTAATAGAAGATTAATTTTCTTTTCTTTGTGCAATATGAGCCATTTTAAATGGGTTACTAAGTTTGGAATATACTTGATGCGTGTGTATATATGTATGTATATATATATATATATATATATATATATATATATATATATATATATATATATATATATATATATATGCATGCGCGACCTACATTCCCAAGCTTTAAACTTAGAAAGGCAATGGTTATCATGCAGTGAATACTTCTTCGCTTCTTGTGAATGAAAGATGATGAATGAATCCACTTGTAGCGTGGAAATTGCGCTCTCTTACTACGATTACCAATCCACCCATTCACTGGAATTCTTTTGGCGCCATATTTTTAGAACTGAGCTGCTACCCTGTTATTTTTGAGCGTTTGAAGGGAAGAACGCAGTTTGACGCGGATGTTAAGATTTTATTTCTGCAGGGACCTCCGCAGCTGCTTTATACCTTCAAATATGAGATATTACACCTGTTATGTGATGTGCTGCAAGTGCTTCCGATTTGTTAGAATTCAGTTGTCAGCTTATGTTTGTTAAGAACATATACGCATATTTCCGAGATCAAGGCTAAGGATCATAAATAAAAGGAAATCCTTGACAGTATTTTCTTAGATGCACTTTTATGAATAATTCTTTTCACGCGACTAAAATGGCAACTACTGATTTGGTATCGGCAAGATAGGACGATGTCTTGGACTCACATTCAGATCTCTGTACTATAATGGCTGTGTTGCTCCTAATTATGTAGCTTTTTCGAGGCATATATTTTCAAAAACTTTTTTTAACACTAAACTGCAGTCAATTTAATTTTTTTTTAATCTTCCATGGTAATTTTCAATGTGTTATCAGTTATTGGAAATCGCTAACATTCTCGGACATTAAAACATCCATTTATTACATTTATAAATTTTTTCCAAGATATTTTCACATTTCCTTATATACAATATTTCTTGAATTCAATTACATCTGGATAGAAATCCTATCAGAATATGCATCAGTGTCTAAATACCTAATTAATTAGTGCAGTCTTACACCTCACTTTAAGATTTACTTGCATGCCATCACTATAACTGCAGAGATTGCAAATGTTGGGTAAATATCGAAAAATATAAGTTTATCATATAGTTTGTGAATCTTCTCAAAATTTATAACAAAAAGTAAAACTTTCTGGAAATGCTCACCAACTACATAAAACTCACTGTTTGCGTCTGTTACTTCCCCAAACTGATGCTGTTCTGTTCTCAACATTTTTATTTTGAGTTATGTAAGTCAACTAGAAGCTTTGGAACGTACAATAGTAAAATCATCACTGAGTTTTCTTTGCAAGCTTCCCGGGTGTAACGGAACGAATTAGTCGTTGAGAATGTAACTTCGAGAATACACCACCGTTACTACTGTTTCAAAAGTTTATCATATATATGTATAAATACATGATATATTTAAAACTTAGTCAACTTATAAATATTACAAACACAGCATGATTAAAATTCAAAGTTAATTGTAAAATGCTTTGAACTGCACTCACCTGTTCAATATTTCATGAAATTCGATAAATGTATTTTAAGTAAAAACAATTAAAATGTAAATATCTAGTTAGTTTTGAGTGAGGCAAGTTTTTCTGAAATTTGCTACTTTAAAAAGATGCTTGCGTGCGTATTTGTAAAAAGTAAGATTAATATTCCCATTATTTTTCTCCTTTAGGGGAAGGTGACCCTAAAATGAGGGGAATTATGAGAGGAAAAATGAGGGAAATTAAAGAGGAAAACTTGTATCAATAATATAAATGTTTAAATAAAACTTAGGCATGTTGTCAGTATGTTTTACACTATATTTTGAATTATAAACATATTTCAATAATATTTTCAACCCAGATTGAGTAATTTAAAAAATAGAGTTTTGAAAAAGTGGCTAAAGGATTATTTTACCCTCTACCAAAGGGCAAAATGATCCTTCGTTTACAAATATTTGCATGTTTTTATCAGAAAAATAAAGATGTAAAAGTAATTATGGCTCAGGCCCGGACTGTACCAGGTCGGCTGGTCGGCGATTGCCAGGGGGCTCTGGCTCAAGGGATCCCTGGAGAGGGTCCCCCTCCAAAAAAATGGATATACTTTATAATTAGAGTAATTTGATATTATATCAGAGTAATTGGATTATTCATTTCCCAGTAATCTTACGTCTTTAAGCAGTAGAGCAGCAGAAGACAGCCGGAACCCCGCGACCCGAGAGGTCCCCGAAGACCCCAAAAGCTCTAAAATAGTTAAATGTGGTTTTTAGGCACGTAAGACTAAATTCCAATTATTCTATCCCCTCTAAATTGATCAGTAAGGTACCCCTTTTCAATCTGTAACCGAGGGCTCCCAAAAGAAGCCAGTCTGGACCTGTTATGACTTTACGTAATGAAATAAAGTTTAACAATCAGATAGCACACACAATTCATTTTATGAAAATTTTAAAATTATAATTAAAAAACTAAGGTTACAATAAACGCAGAAGTAAACTAAATAATGTCTTTTTCCACCACTTCGAAAACTCAGAATACTTGAGCACATATCACGAAAATACACATGATCACCATCCTCAGGTATCCCAACGCATGCATCATTCATCCATCTAGGTATTTGTGACACTGGATCTAATCTAAATAATAATCTAAAAAATATACTTCATTCAGTGAAACAAGCCATATTTCTGTACATGAGAGACTGTTTATCTAAATAAATAGGAAAGTTAATGCTCACCTTATGACAAATGTTATAAAATCCAATTTTCTAAGCATTCTAGTTAGACGCCTAATACTATACTGACTTTAAAACCGCCATTGCTTCTTCTTTACTTGACACAACTAGTTTATGTGTTACCCAGTAGATAGCGCTATCTGTATGGAAGAAAACCTATGCGGATCACATTTTACCAGCTAGGATCATTTTAGGCCAATTTCCCCTACATTTATAATTTTGATGTTTCTTATTCCTGTAGCAAAAAAAAAAAAAAATTTTTTTTTAGTTTACACGCTTATGAAAAGCATATTTATCTTTTAAACTCACACAAAATTATACCTTTCAAAATTACAATAATTATCTATACATACTCCGGAATATAAGAAATATAAAATAACCGCTAACTAATTATGATAAACCTGCTTCCTCATTTCACTCAGAAGAAAAGAAGAAAGAAAAAAGCACTTCCCTTTTACCTGTCTTACCTATGTGACCCACAGTCGAGCTCTAGATTTAGGTATCATACTTTCCACCTACACATTACCTACTAGATGTACGAGTTCGGGGGGAACGGCAGGAAAAAGCAGTGCCGGCGGAAACAAGCGACAGAAAGTGAAGGGGAAAAAATCAAGGCGAAAGTAATAGTTGAAAGGAATAATTTTTTTTTTCTCTTTTTGCCATTTTTCCCCGGGCAAAGATCTATGGTCGGGAGGAGTCGTTGTTGAAAGAACAAAGACAATAACCTTCTTACTGCTGATATAATTTGAGAAGCCAGAAAATTGTGTAACACAATTTTGAGAAAGACAGATTTATTCTGTACTAATACAATCGCGATCGCTGATGTGAGTTTCCGTCTTTTCAATTTATATTCCTGGTTTCCGCCAACGAATGTGTTCTAATTGTTGTCCCTTGCTACTGGTGTGAACTGACTTTTTTAACTCTAGTTTTCATGATGGATGCATCAGAAAAATGTGTATACATTTTGAACTGTTATAAAAGTTTCATTTTCCTACCTTCAAGGTTAATATTCTGGGGAGACGTAATGTAATGTTTAGACAAGAGAGTTTCCTGCATGGTCTCCTTACTTTAGGAGAAGACAAGATTATTTTTTTAATCCGTATTATAGTTATTAACACTCAGTTTACTTCATTTTTATCAGTAGTCTTTCTCATTGCTTTGCGGGATCGTTTTATGAGCAACACACACTGTTTATCTTCCAGTCATTAAGATCTATCTTCAGTCTGCGAATGACTCCTTCGTCTTATATGGCTTTCTTATGACTATCTTTGCGTTTTCTTTATCTAATACTAAATAAGGCAGTTGACAACCAGAGTCCAGGGCTATCGTAAGCCCTGCTCTAGTTCTGTGTGTTAGTGCTTTGTTTATCTTCTGAAATATTTCTTATTAGATGAAGAAAGCTCTGAAGCGAGTAAGATGCAAAAATTAGAATTCTTGAATAAATGTGATGATTAGAGATCAAAGAAGATAAATTAATGATATTAAGAATAAATTTAACAACATATTTTTTATTGGTAAACTTGGTTTTCTACACACTGTAGATTTCTTGAAGTTACACACAAAAATATTTCGAGGTTTTCTAGTTATGTTTCTAAAATTTAGAAAAAAAAAGTAACCGCCCCTTAGGCAGATATCCCTCATAGCTTTGCCTTAACCAACAAACAATCATTGTTATGCCTTTTTGTGTAGTGTTTGAATATACATCTAATCTAAATCCTAGATTTGAATTGTTCCTGAGAAGAAGTATCAAATATTTTTTTCCTATTACATATGGTTATTTTATCTGTTTTGGAAATTTAAATAAAGTCACTGATAAACTAAAATGACATACATTTTGTCATATGGCTGTAAAACCCATCGCTCTCTTAGATTAAAAAAAAATCAATTCTCTCTGAATTTTTTAAAGACGTTTATCGATGAATATTATTGTTATCTAATTCCCAGAACACCATTATACTCATTTATCTATATTTTTTTATTCGCTGAAAATTTGTGTCAATTTTTGTTCCAGAGCGTCGTTAAAAAACCATTTTCTGTTACTGCGAAGTCGTCATCTTCTGGAATCAGTCGCTGGAAATGGTTTTCGTAGAATCTGCTGCGACTATTTTTTTAGCACTTGCAATAATGATCATGGCTTTGGGAGGGATCGTGAAAATTGTTTAGTAGCACGGTATAGAAAATGAAAAAGGGGGGGGGGGTGTTAAAGCCAAATCATTCACTGGAATTGGTTGAATGAGCATCTAGTTGAGAAGATGGATGCATTCCAAAAATGGTTTTATGCGACACTTTGGCTTTTTCTTTCCTTGTTATAATTTTTTTCTCTGCATCATTTACATGCTTGTATTAGGAATATGTGTTTGTAGTACTGTCTTCATGAATTATTGCTGTTTTTTTAAACACACTTAAGTGAATTCATTTTAACAATTACGTACTTAGATCCCGAGAAAAGTTGCCATAGTATATCAGCAAATAAGAATACAGTAACAACTGCGTAATTTTGTTTTGTGTTAGGGCAAGCCTGTACGATGGATATCTGCCTGGGGGGAGGGGTGCCTTGTTCGGAGGACTTTTCAATGGTTCTAACGCGTATTCACAGTTACATGTGCAGAAAACCGACCAAAACTCCAGACCGTAAATTGACATCCGCGCGACGGGAACGAACGCTGGACCTTCGCACTACGGCCATCTGCCTTGTTCAGTGTCTTATCCACTCGGCCATGGTAGGGCCAAGAACTGTTTAAAGAGTAGTTTTTTAATCCCTTTTCTACATATTGTTCAAATTAATCGGAATAGTTGTTCCATGTCAGAACTCGCATGCTTATTTCATATCGGTGACAATCATGTACCTGGTCATACAACCAGTTATGTTTTATGAGCAATATCTCTAGAATAACACCGTATTTTCGATTGGAAACAGGAAAAAGTCACTAGGACTAACAAGGCTCTGTAGCTCTGTAGTCTCTGCAACTACTGTTATAAACGAATAATAGTAATTTGAATTGTGTTATTTGTGCGTTTTTCATTTTCACTGTAATCTTTGACCACTGTAATTGTTAAGTTTTCTCCAGTAAAAAGAATTATTTTTCAGTAAAAAATGTTACACTCCCATGAGGAACGTTTCTAAATTTCTTGCCACTTTAATCACTAAAATTCATCTTGGGTTCAACGAAATACATTTAAAATTTATTGAGCCCCACATGTGTTATTTCGTGTAAGATTTGTTCTAACCCATTCTCGTTTTTTACTCACAGGTTCTTCGTATGAAAGGTTTGCTTTCTCACACTTCTGTCCTTTTTTGATGGAAACTAGTTATATCCATTGACGAACCCAGGGATGGGGGTAAAGGGGCACATATCTCACCTACTGAGGAATTAAGTTTAGACTATTGAAAAATTGTCTTATTTTGTAAATCGAGTTAAATTTATGACAGGAAAGAAAGCCCCTCCCAAAAAATGTGCCCTCTCCAGAATTTTTTTTAAATCCACCCCTGTTTAGATCAAGGCTTACACACAGTTTAATGTCATTTTCTTAAAACCAAAACTGACATCCATGTAATCTGTACGTAGAATACACAGACAATACTTCTGTTTATTGAATGACAGAAAAACAAGAAAATTTAGATATTTGAGTTTGTTTGAAAAATATTAACTTCTAAATACAAAAACCAAAGTTATAGTTTTTTTTTAATGTAATAGAAAAGGAGCTCGTTTGTCTAATGTGACATATTGTGTTCTGAAGTACGTAATTCTATTTATTCTGATTGTGTAGAATAATGCTCCTTTGCCGTACAATAGAAGTGTGTTTAAAACCAAAAGTGAAAGTGTAATGACTGTCTAAAATAAAACGGTTAATTTTTTTTAAACGGCCAGCTTCTATAATCTGTAAAACGTCTATTATTTTATACACCCTACTTCTTTTTAATAAAGCTACAAATTTCTGGAGGTCAATGTGCCATCTCAACAAAGCACAGAATGTACACTTCCACCTATTTTTAAGGATTATAATTAGGAAGTGTGCGCTTTGGTTCATTTCTATGACGATTACTTCTATCCAGCCAGGGAACAAACAAGAAGAATAAAGGCACTGAGAGAAGTGAAAACGACGTTCTTAATTCGTTTGTTCGTGAAATGTTTTATTTTATTTTATTTTATTTTTATTTTTTTCGTTTATAAAGATTACATCTCTTCTTCGCTGGATGAAAGCTTTAACTGCATCAAAATTAAGTTTAAAACTGACGAAAGGATGCAATTTATGAGTACAATTCTCGTTGTGTTCAATTTACTTTTCCGTGCCTCCACTTAACTTTGATGAATCGAACACTTAACTCTAAATTTAGAGAATTCTTTTAACCACCCACTTGGTTTTTGAAAGGGTAATGCTTTATCAACGTTTCAATGCTTTTATTCTTTCTTCCTAGGTTAGTGGCTCGTAGTTGTTCCATTAAGAACAATCTAGAGTTAGCTTTAAGGAAAACAATGCCTTTTGCTGTTTAAAAACATGTCGTTTATGTCTGTAAACTTTTTCAACGCTTTTTACGGAGAAGCAATTTCAAAACCTCCAAGTTATGTGAACATGTTTAATTTTTCAATAATCATAGTTCCTTGTTCCTTTATTATTTTTAACATATGTATTGCAGTTTAAAAATTAATTATATATATTACAGCATAAAGCATACCATATTGGCCCGAGTATATAACGCGGTATTTTTTGACTGATCATTTCCTCTTAAAAACCTGACTCGCGTTAAATTCGAGGCCTAAATATAAGATTTTTCTAATTATCTTGATAAAAAAATTTCGGGGTCGCGTTATATTCGGGCTAATACGTAGTTAAATTAATGATGTTTAATGCAGCATCCGGCATTAATTAAAAAGACAATTCAAGTATTATTACTTGATTATTTTTCTTGTAATATTTTCGACTCAATTCAAAAGTTTTCTCTACGGTCTAAAATCTAATGAACGGAAATTGCTATTTTCATGTCAGCCCACCCGTTTTTTTTTTTTTTTTTTTTCTCTGTTGATTTAAATTAAAAATTCCTGCGAAGGTGAAGATTTGGGTTCGAACCCGCCAAAGAGTTTTTCAAACTGGCTGCCTAGAATTTTGGAGAGTTCCTCCTGATGTAACCAGTTAGATCCCCACTATTTGTCCACAGTAACGTTACAATTTCTCTTCATACCTATAGCCCTCGTATAGAAAAGGAGCGTCGACGAACAGCAGTAACGTAATGGACAAGATTTAAACTACACTTCCTGCAGGCAGGGCCGGCCTAATGTGTGTGCACACTTGCGGTCGCACACATACGATTCTAAGAGGATCGCCGACATGGGAAGAAAAATTAAAAAGCAATACATTTTTATGTAATTTTAAATGCAAATTATCCATTTGAAAATGTTAATAACTTTCGTTTATCAAATAAAATGTTGCTTTAGAGTACAGTATTATGCTTCATTGTTTTGACAGAATTGAACAGTTGTTGATCGTGAGTCACAATAACTATTACAGAAGACTTAATTTCTAACAAAACAATTGCAGAAGAAAGCTTCAGATCTTAAGTTTCGACAAATGTCAGCTATAGAACGCTCATAGCATTTTTTTTCTTTCTTTCTTTCTTTCTTTTTTTTTTGGAGGGGGGGGGGTGGGGGGTTATACCACTTTTCATTAAAAGCGGCGCATAAACTTAATCTTGTACGGACAGCATTTTGCTCTTAGGCCGGTCCCGTTTCTGGTGTCGACATTTGAGTTACTACGCTACCTTTTTATCTGTTAGAGATCACACGTAAATCAATGATTTAATTTAAGTACGATCCTTTTATGCATTATCAGCTGAAGTCAATCGCTGATGCAACTGATCTGTATTGTTTTTCATAACTGTACATAATTTTGCTTTGTGAAGTTATGTTTAACTTAAGTATTTTAAGTTAACATTTCACTAACTATTGAATCACGTTATATCACAATTACAGTACAATTATATATTAATTTTTATCCGCAGCTCCGCCAGGATGTGATACTCTGTTTTGCGTCATGTTTTTGGAATGTGTCACGAAATTTATAAATCTATTAAAACCACGGAGTAAAAAAACACACAAACGGATAAACTTTCGCATTTATAATATATAAGTAGGATTTCTTTAATCATACAATTATTGTTTTTTTTATTCCAGAGCTAGATGCATAATTCAATCAATGTCTAGTCAGTAATTTAAATTTAATTTTTTTAAATTTATTTCAAACTTTATTTTTGATTCAATGGGAGACTTAGTTAATTATTTTCGTATATAATTTTAGGCCAAACAACGAACAAATTTCACTTAAAAAAATTATTATTATATTTTCGTTAGAAACTGGCTCGTTAGAACCAATATAAGGAGATACTGACTGTTGAACTAATACATTTCAGCAGTCAGTATTGCACGCTTCAATAAGAATTCTAACTGTTCTAAAAGAAAAATCATTTCACAATTTAAGTTATAATCGTATTCCAGGATTAATTATAATTTTACGGTCAAATTTTCACTAATTTAATGTTAGTTGCGACCTATTTCATTTTCTCGTAAATTCGTTTGTAAACAAGAAAACTGTCGTCCAAAATCTATTGTTACGTTAAGAAATGTGAAATTGTAAAACATGAAAAAATTTAATTTACATCTGAAAACGAGAAAGGAATTGGAACATGACCTACATCTTACGACTTTCGGGTGTTTTTTTCATTAAAAAAATTATTGTGATATCTGTATAATTAAAAGAAATAGCTACCTTACAAATGAAACTTGTCTCAGCTTTTGACACGTGAAGAATTTTTCTTGATTCAAAGTAATTTTTCAAAACAAGCTCGCAGAGAAAGTCAAAATTCTCCGTAGGTTAATTTCCTCTTGGAATACTCATAATTTTCTCCATTATAATGGAAGTTTGCTCATACAAGGAGTATTAGTTTCCTGTTTCCTTATCGAATTGAGCTTGGAATACTCATGGAATTCAAAACAAATTGCAACTGGACAACTGGACTCTTTTTTTTTTTTTTTTTTTTTTTGAAGATGACGATTGTAGTAACGGGCTATGATTATGGACTCTATATTTTGATTTCATGACAAATGCTATCCGTTTTTTATTACAAGAACCTTCTGCGCATTTACGCATGCGCCAGTTCTGTTTCAGTGGTTTCACAATGAGAGTGAGAAAAGGTTAAACACTCGCACCGCTCTTTTTTTCCCTCCATATTTCGGGAAAGAATATTGAATCTTGCAAAAATGCTCCGTCGTCATTTTGTCTTAAAAATGAAACAGAAAAATTGAAATCGGAAAATAAAAAACAGCATGACAACACTGCTCGCGTAAAATAAAGCATCAGTAATTTCAGTGAAAAGAATCTTCAATTTTTTTTAAATAAAAAGAATGTTCCTTCCTGTAGTAACTTGAGGTATCTCTTTATGGTTATGACAAGATGTTGCTCTACACGAACAGATTTTTTTCTGGTAGTTTCGACTTTGGGAAATGCTCAGTACTTCATTTTTTTTAAATTGTTTTAAACTTTTATTCTCATGCAACTCACTACGGAGACGTTCTTTGCTTTTATCCCTGGATCACGAGCTTGCGCCAAAAACAGCTAGCTGTTCGATACCCAAGTTCGGAAAAAGCATAGCTTATAAGCCATAATTCATATATTACTGAATATTTTAAAAGAAAAAAAATGGAACTTACCTTACCAAACACAAAAGTGTGTAATTATGCAAATTAAATTTCTTTTTGCTTCACAAATAACATATAATTAATTGAGCGTAAATATAAACTCATCCAAACTATATGAATAATTAAAAAAAATTTTTTTTTTAATTAATGACTTACTTTGTACAGAATGGTGATAAGAAAACTACAATTTCGCACTCAAATATATAGTTTTCTTCTTATAGCTGTACATCTTGTAGATAAAAAACGAAAGAGTTATTCCTGTATCTACTTACAAATATGAAACGACGTATATTACATATTTGTAAAGAAATGGCTACTTTGCGAATAAAACTTGTCTTGGCTTTGATGTATGAAGAATTTTTCATGATCCGACTTAATTTGTCAAAGCATGTTCCTCCCAGGAGACCCAAGATTCCCTCCATACCTTCCTCCCTTATAAATGTAAGTGTATTTATAAACTCTGGAATGAGTGTAAAGAATCTTCGAGGGTTTTTTTCTTCTTTTAAGAAAAAAAAAAGGAATGTTCCTTTAGTAACTTCAGGTACTTTTTTTATGATTATGACACTATGTCATTTAACACGTTTTTCAGGCAGATTTTTTGTGTTTTGCAGAAAACCATGAACTTTGCCTTTTTTTTTTTCAGTCTTAGTGTTGAAATTTCTTGAACGTCGTTTCATATTTGTGACAATTGTAAAAACTCTTAGTGTTGGCAGGTGACCAAGAAAGAATTAGTTCGAAAATAACGCGTGAAATATGACCAAGGATGTGTGGAGGATCTTGACACTAACAAAAATAAGTAAGATTATTATCCCACCTACACTTTTTTTTCACTGCTTTATTTCTCTGGTGCGCTTCCTTTGATGTGCAGTGTATCTTATGGCACGTTCAGCGTAAATGCAAGTTGAGTTACTGAGTTAGTTATATGTGAGTACATAATGATTGCTTACTGTTACCCGAAATTTCAGTATTAAGCTTTACATTGAATTTTGAGCCAATTTTAAGCTGTTTACTAACGATTATTATGGTTTATGGGCAAAATTTCAAAATTTAATATTTCAAAACACGTTTTTATCTATTCTTTATTCTAAACTTTTGAAGCAGGGGGTACGAACACAGAGAATTGAGTTCTAGTTTGGAAATTAAATTTTGATTTTCAGTATCAATATGTACTGGTGTAATATTTGGCAGTAAAACTATTAGAGATTTTCTATAAATGTGCAACACAAAATTAAATTGCTAATAAGATAAATTAAGAGTAACACCATAATTAACTATGTACTAGAAAATTATTTTTCTTATCAGTTTTCTCTTGCTTCAACAAAAATAAAATAAATATTTGTTTTAAATATTTTTTTTAAATTATCAGTGCTGTTACATCTGATGCTAATTTTAAGATTTTTTTTTGCTTAAAATTACTTTCCTCTAAAATGATCTTATTAAAAAAAAAAAAAATCAAAGTTGTTGCAAGAGTTTGAATATTATTTCGTTTGTGAGCTAAGTAAGCTGAGGTCACTGGGCTTTCTTTTACGACAAACATGACGTCATCCATTACAAAATCGTGACGTCTATCACAAAGTGACGTGTCAGAAATGTGACGTCATCAATTAAGAATTGCATGAGATTGATAAACTCTGTCACAAAATTTACGTCATATTTGTGTTGTTGTTGTGAACATGTATATCGGATTTGTGTGCTTGTCTCGAAACCCACTTATAAATCCTCGTTAGATGGACAACATAAGGAGATGCCCTCCATGGGGGTCTTTCTATGGGGTCCTAACCGTATTTACACTAAGTTTCGGAAAAAACTACGGAAAACTCAGAACGGTTAGGTCGACGGACGCGCGATTGAGACCCGAACCCGGGACCTTCATACTTCGCCTGTCTACCATTTCCAGTGACATAACCACTGAGCCATGGTGAGGCGCCATATTTGTGTGAGTTGTGAGATTCTAAATATCAGCCTTTCATCCCTTGAGTGGGTCGATAAAATGAGGACCAAGCTTGCTTTGGGTCAAACACTGGGGGCTTCACGTCAGGCTGATCACCTGGCCGAGGCTTATGCATCCGCACCCCAGAGTCCATGGTCAGCGCAGGCCTTGGCCCCGCAGAGGGTCTGTTGCGCCAATGTTTGACTTTTTGAGATTCTAAATATCTCTCCCAGATTACACAATTTAATATTTTCTGAGAGATTAAAATAAACTCCATTTAATCACAGTATATTTTTTAGGATAATAAGGATTAAAGCACAAAATGTCATGTAAATCATTTTGTGCATCTTAAATTAAAAGTACTTGTTAGACACAACATGTTCCACCTGACAAGCGATCGTCGTCACAGGACTTTTGAACAGCTTTAAAAAAACAATGATATTAAACACTCAAAAAAATAAAATTAATAGCGCTTCTTCACCCTATACACTATGGACTAGCATTACAGTAAATCTGCATGTCACATGCAACTTTCAGAAAAAAATTCATAGCCACAAAAATTGCCTTCAAAAGTAAGCCAAGGAGTTACTTGTTTAGGGAAATACCGGAAAATTTGCTGTATTTAGCATTTTTTCCTGCTTCATACCTACCCTAACAGTTCATAGTGTAACTTGTAAAGAGACATTTAAATGTTTCCCAAGTCTCCAGCGCAATTAAATACTTTTAAAGCTGTTAAAAAGCTATAGGATTTCCAAAAAGAATAGCCTTAATATGTCCCAATGTTACCTTAATCTATCCCAATGTAGTTTTAACAGAAAAAACTACTTTTATTTCTTTGTGCCGATGAAAAGGAAAAAGAAATCAAATATCCCAAGAGAATCTTTCTAATCGAGCTAATAATAGAGCTAGTTTTACAAAAACGTCTTATGCAGTTCCAAGTAGAACACTGAATCCGATATTCAGAAAACATATTTCCAGTATTCATGTATATTAAAGAAATCTGCTTAGAACTTCTGCTGATAAAAGGTGAATGATGGGATGTCTTGGAGCATTCTTTTTTCCCCCCTTCCAGGTCACTAAAAGCCCCCCATACCTCCATCTGTTTCCAGCGTGTCGTATAAATTTCCATATTACGATCATACCACTTTTATGCACGTCAAGCTTGGTTTTCTGGATGCATGAAAATAGTAATATCTTTTGCTGCGAGGAAAATGGCATCATCCTACGACAGAGATGCAATTTCCTGCCGAATGCAATGAGTTCCGATCTTATCGCGCATATTGGTAGAGATAGAGTTTGGTACTGTCTAGAAAACGTCACACGAGAAAACGATCTCATCTCATTCATATACATATTTTATAAAACTACGTCAGTATCATAAGTGTTTTGTTCTTTCTTACAGACTTTTCATTTCAATTTGATGGAGATCTAATCTGAAAAAGTTATACCTTGAGTTGTAGTTTTCAAGCTTCTTTTGAAACTTTCCCTAGGAGTATGTATAGTGTATGATTAGTGGTGAAATTTGTTCAGAAGGCCAATCTAGAGCACGATGCATTATAGATTCGTGCAAGGAATGCATTTGTGATGGCTTTTTGAGTGGATCTGTCATATTCTCACTCTCTCAAACATGAGAAGTTTTACCACAACCACCTGTGCAAGGAGTCATTTTTTCCCAGGGTTAAGAAATTTTTGTTCGCGGGGGTAAGGAGTTTGATCCACGACTGATGCCAAGGTCTTCCGGCTTCGGTAGCCTAAGCCACTAAGCTACTGTCAGGATTGTGGTAATGGATCAATTAAATTCAGATGTAAATACGAAAAATGCTTCATAATATTGTGAACACTAATGAAGCATTAATCATTTTACTCTTTTGTGACAACCCCTTTTGTTGACCAACTCAACAAGGGAAAATGCAAACACGTGATAACCGCTGAGGCCAGCTGTCTCTTTAGCGAGAGTCGGTTCAGAATTGAAGGGTGTATCGCTGTTAAGCGTAAATTTATGAAATTCGAAGTTCTATTACAGCGTTCTAGGGCAGTGTCACAAATGTGCGACGGCGGGGCTAAATGTGGAAACGCTCTGGCACGTCATCGTGCTTGCCGGGAAATGACTGCGTTTTTCGCTGCCACGTACGCATGATAGTCGGCCCGAAAGTTTTAAGAACACACACTAGTTTCAGTTATATTTAATCTTCCCCCAACAATGGAGGAATGGCGTTAGTGATATTTTAAACGCTGTAACTTATATTGTTTTCCTTCCAAAAGCGAATTTGCAAATTACTATCGAAAAATAAGTATTCTAATCAAAATTCCTGCACGCCAAACTAGATTGCTTTGAAAGTCAGGCGATTTGAATTATTTTATCTCTCCACATGGCCGAAGTTATTGTTCAAAATTTTAACAGTGTTTTCTACAAATGTCCCACAAATATAAAAGATTGTAAAACATGCAGAAATACGTATCTCTTAAAGCAGATACACCTTTTACAAACTACCATAAAACCACATTCTGGCCCACATGTGTATGAAGTGAATGACTTAAAGTGTTAAAGCGAACATGTTCTAAAACGATTTTCGTGAACAAGTGAATGCAATGCATTTTTGTGATACGCTCATAAAGCCTGTGTTGTAAATAAAATACAGTATAAAAGTTTACAAACAACTTTTTTCTTTCTTCCTCTCTTTCTTATTGGTGAGAATTTTTTTTTTAATTATTCACAAGCCGTGCCAGTTTAAAACTCCAGTATTTGATTAAAGAACTCCTCATAAATCTCATAACATCAAGATTCCAAAAATTGCAGGTTTTTTTTTTTTCCCATCTCGAGAGCACAGAAGAAGCAAATCAAACCTCTCCCCCACCCCATTTTCTCGTCTCTCCTCTTGCGGTTCATTTCCAATTTGTTATATCTGCTGACAATAGAGCGTCGCAACTCAACAAAGGAATTTTTCGATCGCAAATATTAGATGGCACACTTTGGGAAAATCGAGTTCCATCTTCCCTTCCAGCGAGCATTTTGAAACATATGCAATCGAATTCGATTTTTGCATGCCGGGTATCTTTCGCACCCCCGCCAGAGAGAGAGAACAGAGGCATGGTAATAGCAATTACTGTCACCAGTTGTCTTGGGGGACGTGAGAGAATGCGCTCGGGGGGCCAGGTGCAAAGTGAATTATTGTCTCCAGGGAGTTAAGTTGAGATGGTGATGGCTTGTACGTGCCGATGGCGTTGAATTGTCTTCACGGCAACGGCTAAGTTGGAGACGTTTCACTGCCATGTGAGGAACATGTGATTGATTTGCTAAATCGTACCGAATTGCACGTGCTAATAGCGTTTGAAACTTTCGGATATGTACGTATGAATACTGTGTTTACATCACTTTTCCGAAATTTTGAGATTACAGTTCCAGTGTTAAGTGAAAGCATTGGGACCCCCTCACGTACAATATTTTGCCTTATTAATCTTAATTGTTAATAAAGAGGGGAAAAAGAAAGAGCATATTTTGGTCTTTGTCTCCACCTCCGCCTCAATAAACAGCTGGTGGCGACGCTGAAATAAATAATAATTTCTCTAAATCTGCTTGTGTTGAAAAGCAGATTTAGAGAAATTACGGATATGTATTCTGACATTTCATAGATAAAGTCACGAAACGGTAATTAGTACCTACTCGTTACTGTATAACAAATAATTATTAATTAAAAGATTAAAAGGTTGACTGAAAATCTGAACCTTTCCAGCATAAAGTGTGACTTTTTCGTTTGATATTGAATTTTTAACTAAATTTTTAACTAGGCAGAAATTGTTAGTTTTGAATTCATGTTTTTAAAAAAAAGTCATCTAAAAATATTTTAACATTGATATGTTATTGTTCTAAAACTACTCAACTGACCTACTTTTAGAGTTCTGAACCTGCGGATATCTCTTTAGTGCAACCGTAATCTGTTCGCTTCTCATTTTACTTTCCAAAACTTGTCTCGTGTCATTTCTTTTTAATTTTTCTCAAGATATTCCTTGCAAATTAAGTCCAAAATTCACTCATGCATCAGTAATTTGAATACAAAACTTAAATGATTGCCACTTGCTGGCGAAAACGAAAACTGTTTGGAACTGGTTTATTAGAATAACTTAGAATACGCAGCGTTGAATCTTAATTCAAGATAGGTGCTAAAGTACTCCCAGTGCAAATTGGTGGATCCAGTCCAGACTGAGGAGGGTAAAAAGGCCCCCAAAACGAGGTTAGGTTGTAAGAAGATTCACTTATTTTGCGATTTCTAATTCATTTATAAGAGAAATTAAGGAAAAAAAATTTGTACCAACCCTCCACACCCAGAGATTCCCCCCTCCCTCCGTATCTGCCCCTGGCTGTAAACTCAGCTGCATTTTTTTAGATTGCAATTTTTAACCAACTGGTCTTCCCCTAAACGTACAAACGAATTAAATATTTAATCACTGTAACTGCTAACTTAAAATTTATTGCTTAAAACTATCAAACTTTTATGCTTCCTACGTTTGTACCTAAATAAGCAGACCCTCATTAGTCATGCTAGTGATATTTATAAGTTATGTACAGAGTGTTTCACTAATAAACGATCAAATACTAAGGGAAAGTAAGTACGTGAAAACGATCGGGAGTCATAGAGTAAGGGGATCAAAAACGTTGTTTTCACTCACCGATTAATGATCCTTTTGAAAAGGATGTTAAAATCTTACTAAACTTTTTATTAAAGGTTTCCTAACGACTGGATTTGTCGTTGGAAAATTTGCATCAATCAAAATAAAATACATATGAAAATTTACAGATTTTAGTTCAGTAGTTTCTGAAAAAAAAAAATGATAAGGCTTTAATAAAGCATGGAAAGGTATTTCAGTACCTTTTAAAAAGTGATTATGCGTTGCTGAATGAAGATAATGTCAGAATGCAAGCTTAATAATATCCAACAAAACCAGCAGTATTTTTCAATAACAGCCATAAACATGAAATAAACAAAGTGTGTTCATGTTTATTTACATTACAATTTCAAACGGTTGATGTACCCCTTTGCATAAAAAAGTTTTCATTTGTCTTTCATTGCAGTAGCGGAGTTTAATTGAAAGTGGGCGGATTGTAAGATATTTTGTAGTAAAAGAAGCAGACTGTTTACATTGTTTTTGTCTGAAAACAGACCGACGTGAAACTGTCACTAGAAATCTTATTCAATGGCACTCCAAAAGATTAATTATCAATGCTTTTTCTATTGATGATTGCATGCTTTCGTTAAAATAAAAAATTGCCAGCATTCAATCGAGAAATTTTGTTCAATTTTTACCGTCCAGATTTTTCGAAAGATGCTGCTGTTATATTTTTCAACATTTTAGTCGACATCGTCTAACTTCATAATAATCTCTGCATTATTAAAAATAATTTTTCCTCTCCGTTCATAAAAAAAATAAATAGATAAATTGCGAGCATCTATCAAATCCGAGCTTATCAAATACGTTACTATTCATTAATGTATGTTCAAAAGCACATGTTTACAGGTTCTATTTAAAAAACAATTCTGCCTAATACATCCTTGAAGTACTAGTTTACTCTTGATCGCCACCTTTGCACGCTGGCTTTGACAAATCCGTCTATGCTCCCAGATTTAAAACTTCGAAACTGAAATCGCCACCTCGCCTTATCTTTCCATTTCATGGCATTCCCTCGACTTCCTTGTGCTCATTCAACTGCACTTTAACGGTACTGGGTTTAGCTATTTAAAACGTACAAAATACTCTCTGTATTTCCATTACTCAATCGCAAGTCACTGACTCAAGCAAGCTGAAACGCACACGCTTCCCCTTGTGAGATTAAATCTGAAAATTGTGGAGTGGAAACCATAAATTTCACTCGCTTTTCGAGACCGAACTCGACACGTTTTGGTCGTCTACCTGCATTTTTCAGATTTATGAATGTGTAAAAATCTCGCTTCTATTCAATTTTACGCATTAGAGATTTTTGAATATTTGTATCTCGTTACCTGGTCTCTGTGAGCTGAAACATGAGAAAGAAAAAAAACCGTATATAATTTATTTTTCATTATACGTTAATGGGAATTGCGTCAAAAGTGTCGTTTAAAGATGAATGAGTAAGATTTCTTAATTCATTTTTCATAGCACGTTACATGTTCATTTGAATTGTATATGCAGGTATGCTAGCAGTAAAAACTTTTTTCCCTTTAATTCCGTCCGTTAAGTAGGCGTATTCCTTAAGTTGTCATGATTTTACTTGATTATTTAAACTCGAAAAATAAAATGGTGACAAATGTGTCGATTGTGAATCATATACCCATGTTAATGTTATGTTTATTATTATTATTGTCAGGGTTCGACCAAACCTGGTCGCGCAGGCATGTGGTCCCAACCACCGGACCGCCAAAGGAACATTAAATCATTTCCATTTTATTTACTTTCGATTTGGTGTATTTCTTTCTGGGGTTTCTGCTAATTTATACCTTTGTAACTGAAGAAATCTTGTATCTATTTTATATTAGTTTTTTGGTGCAACTGTATTTTACTTTGAAGTCATGTTTTAATACAATTAAAATAACATTATTAAATCAAAGCAATCTAAAATATAAACAATCAAAGTCCACCCCCAAAATGGGCCGCAGTAAAATTATCAAACGTCGTTTACCGGTCCGCGGTGCTATAAAGGTTTGGGAGCGCTGCCCCAAGCTGCTAAAAAGTATCCCTTAGCGACTAGCTTTTTTTCATTGATGTAATTCAATATATATGCGGCTCCTGAAAATTTTTGCAGTCACCTAAGATTTTAAATTTTTTGTCAATCCCAGATTATTGTTGCATTAGCAAATAAGGGAGCGTTACATATAATAGAAACAAACAACATGTGTAAATTTTGTGCCAATTCAATTAATATTTTAAGCGCTGGCAGACACAGATTTACTGAAATGAATGATACACTTTCTTAGACAATATCAAAAGGTGAGCAGCTAAAAAGTGTCCAAACTTTTCTTTTTATTGTCACTCCCATACGTCTTAGCAAAAGTATCAACACATTTAGTTATGAAATGAATACTGTAACGGAAAATTTGCTTAAGATTATTTATTCAATTACTTTTTTCTTATGTATTGTTAGAACTTTTGAAATCAACCCTTAAAGACAAGTTAATATGTCATTTCAAGTATCCTTGCACTAATTATAATTTTGTGTCAAAAAAGTTGCTCGTATGTGTTTCGATTAAGATATGAATGGGAATTCCTAACTTCCAAGGACTATGGTTTTTCTTTCCCTGGCATCTTGCCTGCTAGTCACATTTAAAATTCTTTTCAATGTGTAATTTATTCCATTTCACGGAAATTAAAAACTTTTTTTTAAGTCAAAAAGATTAAATGCGATTTTAAGTAATCATTTTGCGATGATATGCAAATTAAAAAGCGACAATTTTTGCTCGCTTTTAAAAAAAAGAGGGATTTTTTTTTTCTTTTTTTTTTGGAAAGACTTCAATCGTGTAACAACAAAAGACAGAAAAATTGTTATTAGATGTTTTCTGTTTATCTGTTTACTTTCCTGTTTTTTAGATTTAAATATAATAAGAACAAATATTAACGTATTTATGATAACCCCGCTTGATTTACCAGGAATGTTTACATTCAAATCTAGAACGGCATAAAGAAAACGTGAAATTCTAAATTTTAATTAAAAGATGAATTGAGATCCAACGAGACTTTTTTGCTTGTTTGTGTGCATTTCTTCTTTAAATGTAAATTGCAAAATAGCAGTTGTTTACAATCAACGTATATTTATTTAATTCATTGCGTTCTCAAAACACTTGAATAATTTAAAAAAAAATAAGCAGGATCCGATCTTAGAAAATGTTTTGATTAATTTTCTATTTACTTACTGAATGATTAATTCAATATTTTTTATGTTTCCCCCCCCCCCAATAATTATTGATTTTTCACAAGCCCTGATAAGAAAACGAGCATTTTTGAATTCGTGGGCTGTATTCTGTTACTAATAATGTTAAATATTCATCTTTTTGTCGTTATTTTATGCAATACATACGTCACCTTCACACCTGAAATGTTTATACATAGTTATATTCGTTTAAAATACAAATTGGCATGGACGCGAGATGATTTTTTGAGAGACGAGACAAAGATTTACAGCTGTTTTGCGAGACGAGACTCACATTTTTAACATTACTATATAGGGATTTTGCGAGACGAGACCAAGCGTATAGGTTGTTTTGCGACGTCTATTTTTCGTCTCGCGTCTATCACTAAATACAAAAATATCTAACTTTTATTTAAAAGCTTTTTTTTTCCATGAAGGTGAATTGAAATGAATTATATATTTTTAAAAAAAACAGCAAAAAGAATAAATAAATACAAATTATCAAACTGTATTTCCTTTCTATAATGACTTATAAATTATTCAAATTTAAAAATATAATCGCCATTACTGTTAAACGTGGGTTCTAGGTAAATATTGCATTCTGTAGTAAATATTGTTGTCGTGTGGTATCAAATTTTTGGGTAAAATGGGGTGAAATGTGTGTTTGTTTTTTTAATCTTATAAATAAAAATGAAATTCTGTTTGTTTGTTTGTTTGTTTGTTTGTTTGTGGATTTGATTCGTATACAAATCCACAAAAATGGACCTATCGGCCTGAAATTTAGCACAGATATGTAAAATAATATAGAATAAATCGTAGTCCACTTTAAAACTTTGAAAGTCCACCCGTTCCCGGAATTTAAGAGATTTTTTATGCTATTCACGCAAAAAGCTTTCCGTAATTGTAACCCCTGTAGTGAAAAAAGTGTGAAATAAGGATCGTGATTGCCATGTGTGGCGATTTTGCCGAATAAAATGTTTCAAATTCTCAAAGTAAAAATAAAAGAATAATAATGATTTTTTTTTGTTAGTTTATATTCGTAAGGTTATTTTTTTTTAAATTATAATATCGTGTGCATGGGAAATCAGAGCAGGAATGTAATGCTTTACACGCAAAACAATAAGAATTGAAGTTTTCCGAGGCTAATAGGTAAATTATTTTAGTTTGGCGAAAAAATAAAATGGCTCAAATGCCGATTTTGTGAAAGTGAGTTCTAGCGGTTTGCACAGATTTCGGCTTGGCGCAATTTATTGAGAGCTTAAGGAAATAGATTTTTGAAAACAAGTGGAAAGGTTTTATTAGAATACAGCGTTAAATTTTAATGATCCGTGAAGAAATAATGCAGTTATTAAGGGATTTCAATTGATCTATCTCCAGAATTCTCGCCAAATGAGTACATTGATTTAAGTTGGGGGAATTCCGCCAAATTTCAGAAAATTGAAATCTTCTCATTTAGTACATCGGAGTAATGATGAATAAAACACGTTATAGTTGATAATTTTAAAAAATTCGGCTGTATTAAGGGATTCAACTTTTCAAATAAAGGCTTGCTTTACTTTTTCGCGGTCGAACCATTTCCCATATATTATTGCTGCTAAGTCAATGCTTCGAATGATTTCATGAAAAAACGCTTGCAAAATGGCGTATGTTGGCACTTTGGCGAGGCTTAGATTTGAAACTGGATTTTGTTTGAGACTGGGATATATAATGACACTGGTTATAGATAAAAATGAATGTTGGTATGAGTGTATGAGGTTGAAAAACTCCAGCACCGTTGAGCACCGTTGCACCATGAAATTTGGTTCACCTAAGTCTTTTATCATTGAGAAGCTTTTTATGCTATCCGTTTTCCTCTAACTTGCCACAAGGTGGCGCAGCAGAACGTCGAATTCTATTCCGTTTAGCCGTTTGCTATGCGAATATCGTCCAACCGATTTCGATGAAATTTGGTACACGCGAATATTAGAACACGGAGAATATTTTTCACTATCCATTTTGCTGTAACTTGCCGCTAAATGGCGCTGAAAAGCATCAACTTCTATACAGTTCGACCGATCGGCATAAAATTTTTTATACTTACACATTTGAGCACGAAGAATATATTCTAACTGCGTTCCTTTTGATGTTACTCACCACTAGATGACACTGCAATGCATTATTATTTTAACTCGCCACTAGATGACGCTGCAGCAGGCCAAATTCTTGACCATTCAAACGGTCGCTATGAAAATCAGTATACATAGCTATTTGAACAATGAGAATATTTTGGCGTTATCCATTTTGCTATAACTCGCCACTTGACGGTGCTGTAGCAAATCATTACTTTAATTAACTACTAGATGGCCCTGCAGTGTATCACTTCTTGACTGTGCAAATGATCGTTATGAAAATTGGTATACATAGATAGTTGAACACGGTCGCTATGAAAATCAGTATACATAGCTATTTGAACAATGAGAATATTTTGGCGTTATCCATTTTGCTATAACTCGCCACTTGACGGCGCTGTAGCAAATCATTACCTTATTGAACCACTAGATGGCCCTGCAGTGTATCACTTCTTGACTGTGTAAATGATCGCTATGAAAATAGGTATACATAGATATTTGAACACGGGGAAGAGTTTGGCGCTATCCATTTTCCTATAACTTGCCTCTAGATGTCGCGTCAACACATGAACTTCAGGACTGTCCAGCCGATAGTCATGAAAATTCGTATACATCGATATCTGAATGCGAAAAATAATTTCGCCGTATCCGTTTTGCTAAAACTCGCCACTAGATTGCGCTACGCCGCATGGCCTTCTGCACCGTACAAACGATTGCCTTGCAATTCGGTATGCATGATTATTGGACACAATATAACGCGATATCCACTTTGCTATATCTGTTTATTACAATGAATAGTAATCACCACAAATCGTAATATCAAAAAGTCCATTCATTCCCGTGCGAAGAACGGGTACTTCAGCTAGTCATAAATATAAATAGCTTACTTTAAAATTATTTTTCTTTTTTAGCCTCCATATTCAGACATTATTTTCAACATTTATACTCATTAAAAAATTTTTAGTTGCATCTGGAAACATAATATTAAATAAGCTTAATTCTGTACCAATTTTATCCCACCGTACTAAAATAGAAATAAAAGTATTTTTTAAAATTCTTTTAAACAGCTGTTTACACCTTTTCTAAATTCAAAATAATTATAGAATTTCTCAAAATTTCAGAAATGTATTAGTTTTTTGAAATTATTTTTAGACTCGAAAAACCAACATACATTCAGTAAGAAGATGAAGGCTGATATTACGCTTTCAGATGAAACTAATAAACTTTTCAATGAGTCTGCAAATCCTACCAGTCAATGTATCGAAATACAGGCTAAAAGAGAAACATCGTTTTAAAACGAACTATTTACACTTTTTATCAAAAAATACATACCTTCCCATTTTATCCCAGCTCTCATGCTATGTATTTAAATTCCTTCAAATATCCTATTTCAGGGACCTCCTAGCTAGGCTTATATAATTCTCTCTGATAACCTAACATTTCTGTTTTAATAGGGTTTTATCATTTTCTGATTGAGTAAATGAAGACCACAGGTTCTATCAGGTCACATTTTCACTTAAAATTTCTTCCAAAGGAGCTTTTAAATGCAATTACTTGCTTTAAACGGCTCATTAAATCTATTAAAATGTTTTTAAGATTGATTACATTTTTTCCCTTTTCGCGATGCCGATTCAATTTAAAAAAAAAAAAACAAATAAACTATAAATTACACAGAAATCATTGCATCCTTTCGTTACAGCTATTTTGTGAGCTGCCAATCTTCTCCAATTTGGCTCGCCTTCCTCCAAGGTTAGTGCATTTGTGAAGAGAACAAAAGCGTTCCTTAAGAATGCATGCGGGTATAATTCTCAACTAATTACCAGACTGAGCAAGGGTCAAGACTGAAGCACGACTGCCTATCACGAGTATGCAGTATGGGTCAGTAACGTTTCACCTACGGGAGTGGATTCCTTAGTCGAGAAGTCGGGAGGAACGTTTCTGTTACGAGCTGTGAATTTAAAGCGGATGAAAGAGAGTCCACGGCGATCTTGCACAATGTTTTCACTTTCAGTTTTCGTATTTAGCTCGTCTGACTCAATGCTCTCCGAGCATTGAGTTAGAACTCAATGCTCGGAGCATTGAGTTTCTTTGTGCTCTTGAACCCAAAAGCGATTAATCTGTATTTGCAGAATTTTCATCGGTGTTTTGCTTTACAGATGTAGATTTTTGATCACAAATGACCAGAAGCACAAATTTAATGTCAAGGCAGACATTTTTGAGAAGATTTCTTAGTTAAAGAAATAAGAGTAAAGCGTTTAAACGCGATGGAAATAAAATATTTTCAGCTCTTAATCTATTATAGCAATGACCACAGATGTTAAATGGAGCATTAGATAACATTTTACCAATACAATGGAACAAAGGTCAGAATTGAGAGTTTAGAGGAGAAAATTATATAAGAGAAATAGATAATTTAGACGTGACGTGCATAAAGTACTTTATAATTTTAAACATAAAAATAAATAACTACATGTCAGATTAATAACTTTATCTGACTTGTAGATACTTGAAATAGAAATGGCAATTCAAATGATAATTTCTGATCAAATTTAGATTTTAGTGATCTCACGGAAATGCTAAAATTTGTTTCAAAGAATTTTTCATATTCTGAATTCTATTTAGGGGGAAATCTCTCAACCAAGTATTAAACTGAAAAGGGAATTAAGTAGAAGAGATTAATTGAAGCAATGTATTTGAATTCTCGTTGATTTTTGTTCCCACAAGTTTTTATTGTAGGTGTCTTGAATTTAATACCGTAGGTATTTAATTGGGCCTGTTTTTTTTTATTTAAGCATTTTCTTGTTTATTTGTACAGAGTGTTTACCAATAATATCTAATTCCTAATCTGCTTGTAGTATGCGTATTAATACATATACTTCCAATTAAAAAAAAAATTAATCAATTGATTATTTTAGGTGATTAATGATTTATTTTAGGTATTATTTCATTTTTTTAAAACATTTTTTTAAACTGTGGAGTCAAAAAATTTTATAGAACTCACTGGTGTAAACAAGAAAAAAATTCGTACTATTTCTTTACGATTAGGAACCAAATGAGTAATAAATACTTAAATATTTTCACTAAAAAATTGTGATCGTACGAATGCATTTTGTGTAAGTAAGAGACTATCCAAATATCTTATCTATCTGTATTTAAAACGCGTGTGTAGGTTTGTAGGTATAAGAATGCTAGAATCCGAGCAGGCTTATTTCCGCGTGTTTGTTTCCCAGCTAAACGAAACTAGCGGGCCACGCAAAAACAAATTACAAGGCAGTAATTAGTTCTGCTGGTTATAATCCATTTTTGTCTTTTTTCTTCGGTGATGGAAACCGAAACATTCTGAGGCCTCTTCTTGAATGATCTGAACAATTTAACATAATAGCATATTAATTTATATATTAATATGCGCATTATGGCATAGCGAACCTCTTTTTGAATGATTGGAACAATTTTACGTAATAGCATATTAATTTATATATTAATAATGTGCATTATAGCATAGCAATTTAACATATAGAATAACTACCCATTTTCACAGCATATTAAAGGTTTGGTTTATCGTACATGGATTGATACAGAATGGGGCACAAACATTGGAAGGTCTGTTTCAGACTGAATTAAAGTAGCTTTATGTAGGTCCATGCATATATCGACGTATTAAAAAAATGGATAAATACGTATTAAAAAAATTTTCCTGAGCACTCAAATATGCCTTGATATTATGAAGCAATATGGAATGAAAACAGTTATACAGATATGTGTATAATCTCAATTTATTCTTAGACCCTTATAGAACTAACTCTACAAAACAATAGCATTTAAAATTGAAAATCTCTGAAATTCACTAATATCAAATTTTAATCATTTTTAAAGAACTTTTTTTTATCTTATAAGTTCTTACAAGGAGACTTCTTTTCACAAAATATATCTTATGGAACTGAGGACTCTAAAAATGCAGGTCTTTTATTTTTTGGAAAAACCTTTAACCCTTTAACGCGCAGTGATCCCACTCCGGGAACACCAAACTTGACGTTTTGACTGTTGCCTGTCACGAAGAATAGATTTAATTTCTATAAAAATAGTAGCGGGTGACATAGCTCCACGATAATCCTTTACTTTTTAGCACGTCATTTCCCGTAAAAAAAATTGTCACGATTATTTTTAACAGCGCTGACATCTGCTGACAAATGCAAGAATGCGAGAACATCTGTAAGATTGCCCAATGCTAAAAAAAAGGCAGTCATTGTCATCGCTCGACTTAGCTACCAGCAAAATGGCGGACGATCGAAACGTTCATCGCGTGCCACAGATCTAGAGACCCTTTTTTGACGACAGCTGGCTGTGCCGGCATAGCCAGCTGTCGTCAAAAAGGGTCTCTAGTCTGTGGCACGCGATGAACGTTTCGATCGTCCGCCATCTTGCTGGTAGTTAAGTCGAGTGATGGCAACGACTGCCCTTTTTCAGCATTGGGAAAGGGTTGCGCCTCAAAGGGTTGATGTATCAAACAGCATTAAAATACATCTTTACCTCATTTTAAACATTTCTTTCTGGAAGTGCACATCTAGGAATAATATGCAACTGATAAAAAAAAGTAAAATCTACATCAGCTTCTCACAACTGATCCTTCTTTTTTTAACTCCCTTAAATTTTTATATGCCCCACACACCTTCACACGTCCCATGTATAAGATGTGGGCCAATTTAGATTTTTCCAATAAACCATTCCAAATTTTCGAATCAGGTGGGGGGGAATGTTTCGAACGATAAAAAAAAAAAAAAGACCGACGAGTTTTCCAGATATCGCATTTTTCTTTCCCAGGGCAGGATATCTTGTCATCTCTAGTAGTTTCCAGGGGTTGGACCGTCATATGACCGTCATTCTGCTTTGATCGAGTTCCTCTCGGCACTTTGTCATTTGTATTATGCGGGAATGTCTTCGTAAATTATGTGTTACGTTGTGGTAATCAGGGCTCTTTCTCACGACGTTTGCAGGGCAGTGTCGGAAAGCAGAAAAGTTTCAGAAGAGGTGTGATAAATAAGGCGAAACATTTTATCAAAGATGGGCCTTTTTTATCTTTCTTTCTTCCCATTTTTAATCCTGAAACCGTGTTTTTAATATGTTCGCTCTCATCATTGAAAAGACACTACGGAGAAGATTCATTCTTTGACTAGTGTTGCTTTTCAGTGTTGTTTGAATGTTTTTCAGCTCTCCGTTGCGTTTTTTCCAGTTACACTAACAGCAAACTGGTTGAACATGGGTTTAATAGTAAATTAAATTTACAAAAAGCTGGACAGATTTTTTAGGTCTAAGTGAGCTGAGGGGGGTACCCTGCAGAAACGAGTACTTTCGAATCCCATTTGTTATTAATACAAAGCCTGGTGTGCAGGGCCCTCGCTAAAGGGAGGGGCGTAGTCCCCCCCCAAACCTGCAAAATTCTATTAAACTTGGCAAAATTAGTTACCTAGTTGGCAAAATTGAAAAAAAATAACAAAAACTATAATTTACGGTCTATTTATGGTACACTTGGCAAAATTACGCAAACCCAGTTGGCAAAAGTAAGAAGTGAGTAATATAGTTGATAAAAAAAAAAAAAATAAGTTGGTAAAAACCAATATTTGACTTATCAGTTCATCGACATCTCCCTTCCCCCCTAAAAAAAGTCTTAGCAATGGCTCTGCTTGTGTGGACTATCGTTCTGTGTAGACCACATCGCTGGAAGGATAGTTGCAATGACTGATACGGAATATACATATTTTTATGTTTACCAGCCAAGTTATTCAAATGTTGAGTTTATATGTCTGCCAGTATTCTAAATGCCGTTTACACTATTGGAAACAGTATATGAAGTACGGCTAGTTCTTTTATAGTAGGGGGCGCAAAAGAATTCCAAATATATTACTCTCTTTGTGGGCAGTCATTGTTTAAAAAGTGTTTTAGGGTGTTTATTTATTTCAAACAAACATAATTAATGTATATTATTTAAGTTTATAGAAAGATGCTTTCCGTTAAAAATAGAGTATGTAGAACTATATAATAGCTTCCTTACAGTATCTAACAATGTAGCTCTGATAGATTTGGTTCTACAATATAAGTACTTCAGCGCCACACGATTGCTTTAACATAATTGCTTAACTTGGTCATTAAGACGAGGCAACAAAGATTCCCTTTCTGTGTTGCTTCCCTGCATTGTCTGTGAATGCCGCTCTTCACATTCCTTGCAAACGCATTAAACGGTATTAATTCGGTTTAAATGCTCTTTTAATATTTAGTTTTCCTACATATTTATATGTAATTCAAAGGTCGTCTCGTGGAAGTTTGCGCTCATATTCCTTTACGTGAGCTTGTAAAAAGTGTTTACAACATCAGCAAACTTCTCCTTTCAACGATCCAAAGAAACCTTTCTTACTAACACGAATTATCTTCAAAGATATGTTATGATTTTTTGTATTGTGTAAGGCAAAGCTACGCAAGGGCTGTCTGCCTGGGGGGAGTACCTTTTGCGGAGGACTTTTTAAGATATGCGCCTACGTTCGCGACAATTTTTTAATAAAAAGTTACAATTCAGATTTTTAAATTAATTTTCAGAAAAACTGTACACTGAATAAGAAAACTACTCAAGAAGTTATTTATAATTGTCATACATTTGGAAAAATTGGGGATTTTTTTCACTAAATTTTCACTAAAATTTATCAAAATGGCTAACACTGTGCACACCGTTGTACGAAATGAATCTTAATTCCTTTTTACAATGTGGTATATATGACAATGAAGTTTGAAATGTCGAAAAACTAAGAGAAATTTCAACAGGAAAATAAAATATAGCCTATTACATGGATGAATATGCATATTTTTCCAAATTTGCTGTCTGTTACCAACAAGAAACCTTAAAATAGAAGCAAATACTTTTGCGGGAACAAATATTTTAGGTCATTTCAAAGGCAATAATATTTTAAACATATTCTGAAATTTTCATTAGAAAACCTTTATTAATATAGAAGCTATGATGTTAATATGGTGAAAAGAAAATGCGAAAAACAAAATTCTGAGAAAAATGCTTTAAAAGTTCTTAGCCAATGTTAGTTCACAACTGATGATGTGTTTTAATGGCTATAACTTCCCTACCAAACGTCATAGGATAAAAAGGAAAATGGTTTTGAAAACAGAAATATTTAGGGAACAAGATTTGCAGATAATTTTATTTCTGATTTTTTAGCCGGAATTCGACGTTTTCGGGCTAGGTGAATACCTTAAGGTTTCTAACGCATAATCACGTCACATCTGGTGAAAACCACCCCAAATTTTCTTATCATTAGATTGCCAGCCACGAGTTAGGCCAGAAAGCATCTTCAAATAAAACAGATTGTGTTATGTTACAATATTAAGACAATCGCTTTTATTGAAATTGCAAAGTTTCATTTTCCGTCGAACTTTAATTACATTCATATTTTCGTTGTTAATTAGGTAGTATATTTTACCTTTTTGAGACAAATAATCCTTAACGCACGTACACACTGTATTTGCACCACTGTGCTTCTCATTACACGGCCGCTGCCTTCCTGATAAACCAGATGCGCCTGTGCGGAGGAAATAAACTTCCTCCTGTAAATCGGAAGAAGTAACGTTTTATCCGGTTATACCCCCCGGATTCCGGCCCACCGAAAAGAGTTTATCTCTCTTTCTCGCTTTGCGTGGACCGCTTTGTTTACATCACGCGTAAAGATTGTGACGTCAGATGACGCTTTGTTTGAGACGGAGGAGTGGATTCAATTAGAAAACTGCTGTTTTCTCAAAATAAAGAGTTCTCTTTCCGCAGCGAATGGATTTATCGTTTGCGTGCGTGTGTGTACTTTTTACTTGCGTCTTTCTTTTGTAATTTTTTACCCTGGGTTTGAGAGTGGATCTAATTGTTTTGGTGAAAACTTTTCACAAATTCAGATAAATTCACTAATTCAGATTATTGATTTAAACCTTGGTAGAAACCAAGTTGTTTTGCTCCTTCTCTGTAGCCGACTTAAAATAATAAATTGCTCTAGAAGAAGTGTTTTATTCATGCAATCAATGGTATAGAGAAAATATTTTGTCTTCTTTGTGAGTGTAGGTAACTTGCACAATACATTGACTGGACAAAAAAAGAATGTTTAAATAATATTCAGTGTTGATTTAGCGCTTATACGAATCTTAAATGTAATAACTAGGTGCTTTGCGACTGATACAATTTTTATCTGTAAAGTATTGTAAAATACTCATAAAGTTTGTTCAACGACAGTAAATGTAAATACAGAGCAAAAGTCTTATATTTTTGTTTTGAAACTGTACTCTGATAAAGAGAAATACTTACAAAAAGTTATTTTATTGGGTATTTTGGTATTGAATTTTTTAATCAAGTATATTTTTCATTGTTTTGCTTGTTTGTATGTATTTTGTTTTAAATCAAACCTACACGAGGGGTAGCTACTTAGAGAGAGGGGGGGGTTACCTTAGGTAGAGCACTTTTTAAAGAGTTCAACGCGTACTCACATTACATATGGAGAAAACCGCCCAACCTCGACCTTCACATTTCAGCCATCCATTCTCAGTGGCTTATCGACTCGGTCATGGTGGGGTTATTTTCCTTGTTTTAAGTTAAACAAGAAAGAAAAGCAAAAATTAGGAAAGCTTTTTATTAATCAAAAAGAAATTATGATAATGCAAAATATTTTGTTGAATGAGCTGTTAAAATAAATTCGAGCTAAAGTTGACTAAACAAAAACTCTGTCATTTCAGATAAAAATTAATGCTGTAGATATACAAAAATTAATCTGTGTTTTCTAAATGTTTGTAGGCGACTCTGGCTTTCGCAGTATGGTATGAGCTATGGAGATTATTTTTAAATAGCATAATTTATATATGCCTCTCACTTTTGTCAAACTGTGAAAGTTGAGTGGTAGGAATATTTCTAATTGTAAACTTAATGTAGAGTTATAATATTGTTTTACATATATATACATACATGCTTTTGTGTCAATCAAATTTCAAATAACACTACAAATTATTAATTTAATATTTTTTCTTTCTTTTTAGGTAAGTCTCAGATTCTTTCATTTGGAGGTAAGAAAACTTAATTTTTATGAAAACGGCCTGTTGGATATAGAGCTCTGGAGTTAAATAATATAATAATGAATTGAATATACGGAGTTAAATAATACTGATACGTATTTTTCTAATCGAAAGAAACTGTGTTAAATTATCCTTTGAAAAGAAAACATCGGAAATTTCTTTTTAATTTTGTTAAAATTTTTATTTATTGGGATATCTATTGCCGAATTGTTCCAAGTCTAATCATATCTGTTTTTTTTTCTGTTTGTTTGTTTGCTTGCTTGTTGTTCATTCTTTTTTTTTTAAATCTTGAGGCTTATCATCAGTCACTTTACGTGAATTCCACATCCCCTCAGAACTGTGCATTCGAGTTTAGCTACAAGCTCTGCTTCTTAACGGATATTCGATATCGCTGACTGTACCTTATCGGAGGCATCTAGAGTGACTGACATCAGTCGATTCGCATATCATTTCCGAAGCCAGCATCGTAAGTTAAAAGGCCATTTAGAAGCCCGCATGCCGACGAAGTGTTTAGTTCACCGGCCAATTCTATGTCACCAGCATTTCCGTACATATTTATCTTGCGCCCGTTTCTGTAATCCCCAACAATTCGGCAAGCACTCTGATTGCACAGCGTGTTCGTAAACAAGACACTAGATTAGAAATGCACTGCATGTTTGCGCTGATGACGAACTGTATGAATTCTGACTTCTTGCACAAGTGCATTGCATTTATTGGTCTGGCGGAATATTCGTCCCGTAAACAAACATCCACAACGATAAAATAACGTTTGCTGACTGCTCGGGAAAATATTCGAATGCCAATTACTAGAACTAAACAAGAGTTAATTTAAGCATTAAAATTCATCAACTGAGATTTCTGTATAAAATATCATGTGAAATAAGATAAAATAGAATTTTATAGCAAGTGCATATCATTAAAATTTTAAAACACTCCCACCTTCCCACCGCATTTCGTCTTACATATGCATGTACTATCTTATTGTTAACATTCGTCCACCAACTTCAGATTATAAACCCCCTCGTGACTACTTTGGGCTTCTACATAATTATTTATGCGTTTAACTTAGTTTAATTTTTTTAAAACTGTTGTCAACATGATTTGCCCAGCACTGAGAAAAAATATTCAGTCAAATTCCCCATTGCAGTAAAATTGTATTTTTTTTTTTTTTTTTTGTAATGTAAATACAAAGTATAAAAAAGAAAAAGGAAATATTGACGAATATTTTTCCCCGTTGCATGCAATTGCTCCAACATTGTAAAGAATTAAAAAGCACAGATCAACAGAGCCGTTGGTAAGATGTCCAAAATTTCAATAATATTGAATGGAAGAGATATTGACTAAGAGAATTCATGACTTTTTTAGTAGCTGTATTATTCTGCAGCTACCAAAAAGTTTCATGCCATTTGAAATGCTATTTTAAAAATGCATTTGGGCAACTGACATGTCAGCTTGCGCTTTCAATTAAATTGCTGAATGATTTTATAGCAGTGTTTTAAGATTAGGTATGGGTGGTGGAGGAAAAATTAACTATTGTGCTTTTTAAGTCCAAAATAAAGCTCAGACACAAGATTTGTGTTTTCTTATGTAGATGTCCAAACGCTTGTTATGTTTGTCAGGTCATCATTTTAAAATCGGAATCAATTTTTGAGTTATTAATTTAAAATTGCCTTGAATTTTAACCTAAAAGTACATTTAAATGAGTTAAAATTTAAAGACATTAAGAATTTATTGAAACTAACTTCATGAACTAATGTTATTAAATAAAGTTTGTTTATCAAATTTTTTATCACGTTATCAACGACTAAGAAAAAATGAATGAATGAATTAAATGAAATTAAGAACTCTTCTTCAATGGTAATGAGAAACAAAATTTACCGTTAAAGGTTTATAATAATAGATTTTAGTTACATAGAAGTTTTAAGATGAATAAAGTTCTTCTTTAAAAGGTACATTCAAATTGATCTTTATAATATTGAAATTTCATTTTTATTTTGTGTTATTTTACTCAAAGTATATGCAACTAATTTAAATTTATAAATACACTCATTTATAGAAAATACCTGTTTTCTAATTTATAAAAAAATATTTTAAAGTGTTTTTAGTAATTTTATTTTTAATTAATTTACGAAAATTGCTTTGTGTGTTTGTCATTTCAGACTGTATCATTTATTGAAAAAAAAATTAAGTATCATTAAGAGCGTTGGGCACTTTTTTGTGCTATTTCACCATTTCGCCTCATTCGAAATTTTAAGACATTATCTTAGATAAGTTTACAGATAACGCGGGCGCAAACTATGCAAATTTTTAAAAAAAGTTCTCTGATAAATGCATTCAAAGTTTAAACGAAAAATTATCGCCCACATATTCACAATTCTTTTAATACTTAATAAGGTAATTATTCCGTTTAAAAAAGTATTGTGCAAAGTTATTCTGGCTGTGTTAAGCTTTTTGTTATAAAAACAAATCGACTTTTTCCCCCCATTAAAGATAACGCTCCATCTTTAATGAAAATTTATTAATAAAACGTACGTATTTTATAATTTATTCCTTTTAGAATTTAAGAAAAAAGTTAGATTGCTTGTATCGATTTAGTTTATTCTTTTACGAGAGTTTGGAATCGATTTAAAAATGCTCCTTTTTTTTATAAAGCATAAACATAAGTTTCTGGCTTCTCATTCCTCATGTATGGTGAAACACCGTCAAATCGAAAAAATACAGGAATCGATATCTCCGTTTGAAATAAAAATATTAAGAAAGAATCAATCATTAGTAGCTGAATGAAGGGAGTAGCCAAAACCAATCCCTTCCCCATAAATTGAACCAATTGCTGTTGGGTAGTGTTGAAGAGCAATAAAGTGGCTGATTTGTAGATAGAAAATAAAATGAAGTAATTTTTAACCCAAGACCTATATTTCTTAGCTTGTCTTACTCCGCCTTTTAAAATTTGTTGTAAATTAGTTTCTTCGGCGAATTTTTATTTATGAGATCAGTGATTCCCAACGGGGTCCAGGTAGACCCCTTTGGGAGGTCTATGAAGGTTTAAAGGGTGTCTGTTGGGGGTCGAGGATAAATTTTTCTGTTTTAAAATATTTATTTAACTTTTAAGGGGTATAATTGATAGATTATAATATCCGTTTTACTATTTGTAAATAGAATACAGATTTTCATTTGCAGTGTAATTCACATATATATAGCCGAGGCTGGCCTGCAATTTCTGCTGGAAGTTGAACAGCATGGCTAGTGACACGATAGCAAAATATCCGTAATACGTTTTTACGCCTTCTATTTTACGGCTTATATTTTTAAAGTTAATGTGATCAAGACGTATTTTATTACTAAATCGGTGGTGCTGAACAATTTTGTAATTCTATATTTCTCGATTATAGAACCGTTTTTAAGGTAAGAACGCTAACTCCAAATTTAGTCAACCTGGCGGTGATTTAAGCATTTTTTTTTTTTTCCCGTAGCGCATGGTAACGTTACCATAATTAGACCGCACTTTCATGACTTTGCTCTTAGCATTCCGAAATTATTGGAGTGACAACGGAATTTTCGGGCACACTGGGTATTTCCAATTACACATAATTCTGTAAAAATGAAAATTTTTTAATAAAATGTAGTTTTTTTATTATTCAACTATCCTTCAACTTTATCCATGGTGGGTTTTTTAGGTATTAAAAAAAGTAGGGGGCTCTATTGAAAAAAAAAAAAAATCGGAAGGGGGTTCAAATAGTAAAAAGTTTGGAACCCCTGGTCTAGGTGGACGCAGAAAAGATTTAATTAGAAAGCAAGAATTCCCTTTGTGTATGTATCATACTTCCGAGATAAATTCCTGGGTCAGACATTTTAACAGCAATATTTAACTATCTAAAAGTTTATACATCAAAATATTTATTAACGCATCATTAGCCATGCTCAATTTAAAACAAGGTAAATTTTCTCCCCTGCAAAAGCTTGTTTTCGACGAATCGCTTGCCAATCACGATACTGAGCCTACAAAATTTGCCAAGAAGGAAGCCCCAATATCCGGTTTCGTCCTCAGTTCATTATTCGGGGATGTAAATTCTGACGTCGGCTCATTTGCATATCAGTTTCGAATACACGGTCATAACTTAAAAGGTCATTTTAAGAGCCCGCATGCTGGCGACCGATGCTACGTCTGCAGCCAATTTGTGCTTATGTCACATAATGCTTCCCCATTCATGTTTATCTGATACTGCTCTCTAATCTGCGGAAGGTGCATCGTTGATTATGCAGCTTGTTTTCATAAATATAAGGTCCTATTATAAATAAATAATGTACTGGTGCCTCTGTCTCGGTTTACTTGGCTAATCGATACATTTGCCTGATATTTGCATTTTGTGTATGTGTGTGTGCGTGCATATAAACAACAATCTCTATACTAATTACAGCATGGCATTGTGCATATACGTATGTGTATTTCCTGTGTGTATGTATCCATGTTAATGTTGAATAAAGTGAGCAAAATTAAAATATTTCTTTATTTTAATTATTTGTTCATTACATGTTGAAGGATATGAACTAACCTTCTGTATAGTATTTAATAAATTCACTATCAAACATCATTTTATTTTACTATTTTTCAAATGATCCAAAATTACTTGAAGAATAAAAAATATTTTAACGTCAATATATAACGTCTCTGGCCACTCTCTTAACTGCAGAAGAGCTGCTGCTATATTCATGAAAGTGGTGTCTAAGTACGGTGAAGTAGCCATGCACTACTGAATGAAACCCCTCTACGACTCCACCTGGTGGAAAACTTCGGAGTTAGCATTCTTATATCGAAAACGGAACGAAATAGGGAATCAAAGTCCCAAATAGAAAGCTAGAAAAAGTGAACTGCAACATGTTGGTTGAGATTCTGTACAATGAGGAAGGACCCTATCCAATGAATTCATTACGGGCCCTAACGGTATAGTCACGCCACTGATGACGACGAGTGCTTTGCAACTGCATAATTCGAAAATAAAATTTTAGTGAGGGACGGTTGTTTTTTTTTTATGTAGTATGTCAGATCTCAAGCACCCACAGAAAAGTTTTCGTGGGTGCTAAATACTTGCATGTATTTAAAGGAAGTGCTTAATTTGCATGGGAGCTCAGCTCCACTACTTCTTTTTTCTCGGTGAAATTTTACACTAAATTTAAAATTTTTAATTACCATCGTAATTGTTTCTGTTGATATTAATTTTATCACATCGCAAACTAATACAGAGGTAACAAAAATTAACTTAATAATACCTTAAATTAGGTAATTAATTTTGTAAATTGCAATACAAAAAATCAGGGCTCTTGCACTTTTTTGGATAGAAATTAAACCCTGTTTAAAGGCAACTGAATGACAGCTACTTTCAGCTTATCGCTGTAGTTCGGAAAAAAAAAAAAACATGAAATTTTGGTACACAAATTCAAAAAAATTAATTATGTCAAATATTTCAAATTTTTAGGATGTATGTTTTAGAAACTGCACTATACACTGAAATAAACAATAAACCTGTATCATTTACGAAACTTTTAGAAAAAATTCTTAAAAATCGAAAATTTTAAAGAAGTGTTATTCTTTATTTCGGTATGTAGTGCAGCTTATAAAGAATCATCCTAAATTTTTTCGAATCCTTGGTGCGATAGTTTACTTTAATTTGTGTACTAAGACCGTTATGCAGATTTTGTTTCTTCGGCATACACCCTTATGTGCCTCGGAACTGGAGTAATTATAATAAAATTCCAATAAGTAGTAACTTAGCACATACTCTAAAATTTTAAAAAGTGCATGAAAAAAAAAGGGGGAATCCAAACAGGTAATATTTTTGTCTACTTAAAATAATAATAATAATTAATTATAATAGTTTCTCATATGAGTACTAATTTAGAGGTGTATGGGGGTCATCTTAACTTTCAGACATTTTAGCACGAAAATAATACTTAGAAGTTCAGTATGCTGTAAAAATGTTTACTATACTAGGCGGGCTCAAATCTCAATCCCCCACTGCCACTTGCCTTCCTATCTGGCACCATGGAAACAATGTCTTTCTAAAATTCAAAGCTTTTTCACAATGTGATGTGCGACTCCCTACAGCCCCACAGGCAATGCCTTTGTCCACTGCAGCCGAAGTCCTACGTGCCCCCCCCTTTCTGACCCACAGACCTCATCGCAGAATCCTCGTCCTCCATGGGAAAATGTATGAATACAATGAGACTGTGTTAGCCCAAGAGTACCGGAAAACGGAGAATTTGAGACAAAGCCGCTGGCTACAATCAGAAGTTCACGCGGGAAAGATAACACAGGAGTTAGGTGAAAGACTCGTTCCATTATGGAAATGTTTGAAAACTGAATCACTTTTTATGCAAAATTTCCATTTACATGACAGGAAATTTGACTGATTGGGATATTATTGTTGCATGTTTTTTTCTCCCCCAATAAACGAAGTAATACACTTTTCTTTTGCTTTGAAATTTATAATGATTAGTTAAAACCAATCAAAATTCTATCGCTAAAAGTAAAAAGAAAAAAAAGTGAAATTGTGTAATACACCTCTTTCGGGTCTGATTTATTACAAGGGCAAAGGGGGTGTGCGCCCAGGAATTCTCGAATTTTGACAGAGAATTTGCGTAAGGCAAACAAATTTAAGGTGACTCCAGCACAAGCAGATTTTTCTAAAAGAAGGGCATTTCATCAGAAATACTTCATTACTGTAAAAAGAATCTTGATTTTAACTGGTTTGCTGTTATCGTTACTAAGACACAACGGTGGAGACTTTCATTCTATGCCCAGCGTTGCTTCACCGTAACAGATAATCGGATGCCAAAATTCACACTATTCACTTGAACTTTGAATGTCACCTTCAGCGCTGGGAAAAAACACGCAATTTTGGTATATAAATACGAAAAAGAAAACTAATTATCTCAAGCACTTCACAATTTTTAGGATGTAGGTTTACAAGCTGCACTAGACACCGGAATAAACGAAAATTTTTTGCAGTATGGCCACTCTTAGAAATATTTTGCTGTGCAGTTCCACGTTTAAGATTTTTTTCTGAAAGTTTCATGAAAGTCTTCGAATTTATTGCAGTGTGTAGTGCAGCTTGTAAAGAATCATCCTGAATTTTTTCGAATCCTTGGTGCAGTTAGTTTATTTTAATTTCTGTACCAAAACCGTGATACAGATATCGTTTCTTCGATCTATACCCTCAGATATTGGATATTTTATGTGGAGCTAAAATGATTATTTGTATTACCCATTTCCCACTGGTAAAAATGTGCACGAAAAGTCAAATGTTTGAGTAGTTACAAGCAAGGAAGCAAATAATAATAGGAAAAGATTGAAGGGTAGTTGGAAAAGATTCCATAAAGTTGGAAAGTGTATCGTTATTCATGAGTGTGCCGTATTTTTCTTCCTTGTTCCATAAAAACCCATCTTCGGAGTCGAAATCTATCTTAAAATCACCTACTAAAACTATTTTACAATCTTAGCCAATTACATTCCAACTATACTCCTCCTTTAAAATAAATTGTCGCGTTTTGGCACCAAACTTTGAGATCCTTTATCAAAAATTACAAACCTTGTGCGACTTTCAACATTTTATTAACCGCCCCCTCCCACACGGACTTTTAGGGCACCCACAGAAATTTTGTAAAGTCGGCGCCTCTGGTTGTAGAGCAGCATCGATTTAGTACGAAAATTCCTCTTTTGTATAAACACATTTTAACATCATTGTATGAATGATATTTTCTAATTTGTGTAAAATTTTGCATAAAAAAAATCTTATCTCTTGGTTGTGAAAGAAGAAAGAAATGGGTATCTGTAGGTAGCATTTCGTGACAATTATCTTTTCCTGTGTCTTAGTTTTATTTAGCTTGCAGTGGTTATATTTTACCATTTTACAAGGTTAAATGTAAATTCAAAACTTACTAAGAAGAAAATCAATAAAACATTTTTTTCCGTATCATTGCTATTTTGCAAACAATACAAGAAGTTTTAAAGTTTCGAAATAAAAAAAATAATAATAAAAGAACTGATTTTATTTAAAGACTAGATTTAACAGTCGGTTTCTAGATTTGTATTTTCTTTAATATATGGTAATTTATTTTATATTAAAACAAATTCGTAGGTACCTCGTGGTGTAAACTGTAATTTCTTCAATGGCAAAATTCTACAGTGACACCCAAGGGAGGGCGGGGGTAAACGGGACGGATGTGGCCCTTTCCGGCTTTTGATCCGGAACATATCGAAATTCTATGTAAACCATTCAAAATCCCATATAAAACCCAATTGTACAGACCGAGACGTCGCTAACATCTTAAAATTTGGTCAGCAACTTTCCAAAAGTTCCCCATACCTGCTATGGGAGTTAACGGAACACCTAGGGGTGAATGCTTAACATACGGAATTTTCCAATATTTTTCTAAGCAGATAAACACTATGCCCATTATTGAAGAAAATTTTTTGAGCTTATGATTTTTTTCTGAAAGTTGTGTGAGACGTACGGGTTTACTGTTAGTATTAGTCCATAGTGCATTTGGTAATGGAGCATTATTATTTTTTCCCATTGTTTAACATCACTGGTTAGTTTTTAACCCTTTGAAGCGCAACCATTTCCCAATGCTGAATAAAAGTGCTGCCGTTGCCATCGCTCGATTTAACTACCAGCATGACAGCTGTCGATCGAATCGTTGTCGCGTTCCACAAATGTACAGACCATTTTTCGATACAGCTGGCTCTGCGCGCACAGCCAGCCTGTGTCGAAAAATGGTCATCTTGCTCGTAAATAAATCGAGCTATGGCAATGGCTACCCTTTTTTTTCAGCATTGGGCAGTCTATCTAGTTGTTCTTCTATATCAATGTATGTCCATCGTACTCTCCAGTTTTCAGCAAATGCCAGGGCTGCTAAAAATAATCCTGACTATTTTTAAGGGAAGTGATGTGCTAAAAAGTAAAGGATTCTCGCGTAACTATGCCATCCTCAGGCATTTTTATAGAACTCAAATTTATTCTTCGTGACTGGCAACAGTCAAAACGTCAGAGTTTTGTGTCCTCACGGCGAGGACATTGCGCGTTAAAGGGTTAAAGCTGTTGAAAAATCATGCGACACCGATCGTTTTTCAAACCTTACCGTCTTTCAAACAACCTTAAAGTACTTTTTTTTTTTTTTAATTTCATTCGAATGCGGATATTATACTAATTTCTGCTGGTAGCCGTTAGCCCCACAAATAATAACAGCAAACAAACAAACAAACAAAATCGTTACGTTACGTTAAAAGTTTCCGCTTCACTTATTTCCCTACGTTTCCATCTCTCCGCTCATCGATTTACATCGCCGTCTTCCTCCCCCAATAAAATCCTCTCCTGCATAATAATAATAATCCGTGGTTCCCTTCTGCCTACCGCTCCCAATTAATGAACGTTTTGAGTCGGAAATCGTGAAAACAACTTCACAGTCCTCCTTCCAGCCCGATAACTCGTGGCCTCTTCCATCTTCAATTACTCCGGGATTTCGCACCTCAGCGAATTCAAACAGCACCTCTTCTACTGCACCACCACCACCACCGCGCCACTTCACACACGCGCACTTTCTCTTCGTGTGGTGAAGAGAAGAACCTTTGCCAAGACTTCTTCTCCCTTAGATGTTCCCCCGGTCTTTTCAAAAGATAACTCTTGTCTCCCGTAGTTTTGACGAAGAGAAACACGGGAGAAGATGCCCAAAAAAAAAGAAGATAATTTTGATGTGCCAGCTATTTCTATTGCAAAAGTACCTTGATTCGAAATTTTACATTAATGTCAAAAAGAAGGAGTTGGGTAGAATTTTTCGAAAGGATGGAAAAGGGGGGAGTTCTCGATAAGTGTTTTTCTTCTTCACCGTGCAGTTTCTTTATTAATTTTCTGAAACTTCGCATACTGGAGTTCTTTTTCCTTGCCGTATCAAAAGTATATCTTGATTTTGCTCATCCTTCGGGAAAATCGCTTTTGGTATCGACGTTTGCATGTTTGGGTAAATACAAATATCTTCGAAGTTGCCGGTAATGATGTTGGAACACATTTCCTGAGAAAAACTGCGAAGTAAGTTCTGCGTTGTGCAGTGTCGTTATCAGTTGTGTGAGTGAGTATGTATTATTGAATGGGGTACAATCAGGGGCGTAGCCAAGGAGGGGGGTTAGGGGGGTCATAACCCCCCATGAGGAATTTTTTGCCATACAAAATGTATATTCTTCACTCCCTTATCACACACATGTATGCATATATGTGAGTTGCAGTAGTCGTAACCCTCCCCCCATGAAAAATTTCTGGCTACGCCACTGAGTATAATAAATCATGATTTACAGTTTACGAGTATGAGAATCTTAAGTCTGATTTTAATAGCCAAAATACTCTCTATAACCATCTTTATTTTAAATACATTTGTGTGGATTACTCCGTAAAATACTCTTTTGTACATTTAATCTTTTGCTGAAATACTTTAAACAGAGCTATGAATTTATTATTACCTGTTTCTAAATTTCTGAGAAAGGTTTTTTTGTGGGGGTTTTTCTGTAATCTTTTCCACGTTTACAGTAAAATCTGTGGAAAACACTTTAAACATTAGTACGGGCATTACTACATTTTTAAACCGATTTTTACTTACTAGTGTCCTAATCATGACAAATGATGAGGTACACTGAAAAAAATTATTACAGCACAGTGTGGGTAAACATAATGCCAATACGTTGTAATGTAGACTGTGCCAATTGCCATACAAGGCTCTGCGTGATTGGCTTATCAATGTCATTACGTCAGTTTTGAGTGGATTTACAACACACAGTGCTGTATTATTTTACAGCAATATGTGTGGCAAAATTACAGGTATTTCCAGCAGTGTATAGATGAATAGTGATTTACTTTATTTTCAATGCAGTAAACACCAAGTTTTTAATCTGATGTAAATAGGGATGGACGCGAGGTGAAAAATAAACCCATTTCGTCTCGCAAAGCAGCTGCAAAGCTTTGTCTCGTCTCGCAAAATCCCTATAAGTTGTGATAAAAAGTCTGCCTCGTCTCACATGTATTAGAACCTTTTAAAAAAAGTCCTCCGCTCAATTGTACCCCCACCCTAGCCCTTGCGTAGCTTTGCTTTAACACGCTACAACGTCTCGCACCCATCCTTACATATAAAGCTCGATCTGTCACTGAAAAAAGTTTTTATGCAAGCCAATAAAATCTAAGAAATCACAGTGGTCTTACTCTGACGACCTTCCCCGACATTTGCTATTCATGCACGCTTTATGCACCTTGTTGTAGTTATTTGATTGTTTAAGAATTGTGGCTCCTATTGCGTTACGCGTATTCATATTTCATACCCAATATATTTTTTTAATTTTTCATTTATTACATCTGATAACACTTTTGTTACTATTTTTTTTTAAATTTTAGGCTTCAAAGTTGACTTCTTTTACCCCGATATATATCTCCATTAAAAGATCTTTTAAAATAAGTAGTAGTTGAACTTAATGTTTTATGCTTCATGTTTGTAAAATATTTTATTTACTAAATGTATTGAACAACAACCTGAATCACAGTTTGTGTTTACGAAGCCATGCCAAAGATTCCAGCATTAGGCACGAAATTCCTCTCCTCACTAAATTTATATACAAAACTCGGAGAGCAAAAATTTCTCGAGTTTTCTCAAAACTGTACCATTAGGAACATTCTCCGAGATATTCTTAAGCGATAAATTCGCTTTATGGTCCGCATGTGATTCCGAATATATTAAATCACAAAACATAAATATTAACTTTTTTCTTCTGTTTCGGAGAATAAAAGTAAAGACCTTGCATGTGTTACTGCATTTCTTTTACATTACACTGGGAAAACAAAAGGCGGTATACTCCAGCGAAGGAAATAAAAAGAATATCTTGAGGGAAGTATAGAACGAAAAAATACATACATCGCAGGTTCGTTAATATCCGCTTATGTCTGGAATCGACTTAGTAGCCGTTCATGGTAATGGTTCCGGCAGAAACACAACTGCAGAAACGTAAGGCCTTTGCCATGAAGTATGGTCCGTTGTGTCTGGGGATAAGAACTTCTTTCTGAGTTATAATAAATTGATGAGGAATTGATTTCGCGATTTTTAAAAGTTTTGAATCAGCTTCGTGGCAGTAAATCTCGGGAGGCAGATACGTCAAAAGGAATTCTTTGAATTTATTGCCTGATGTATATTTGATGGTGTGGAAAATAAGAAATTGCTGCCGGGTTCGTTTTGAGAAATGATACGGAATGTTTGCGAGGAAAATTCCTGGAATACACCGAACATAGGCTATTGAAAATAAAGTAAACAGTACGGAAGATACATCTATAAACGTCAGAAGTAAATAATCCAGTTGCAAAAGAGTATTTTATAAAGGTAATATATATATGGTTTTCGAAATTTACATTTTTAGGGATTTGCTTTACTCCTATCAGAATTTTCATCGACATTGTATGATGTCTAAAATTAAAAATAAACACAGTGATAGTGGATGAAATATTTTAGCGTTTTATCGAGTATGATGTGTTCACATTTTGTGTTTACACTCGATATCTTTGCTTAATGCTTATGTGTAATCCTTTTCTTCGTATACTTACCTTTTAATACCCAAAAAATATATAGTTTAAAAAACCAAAAAACACGCTTTAGTGATAAATTGAACAAACTAAAAAGCGAAAAATAATTCTTAATATAGAAATAAATTAATGAACGAAAAATAGTATTATTGTGAAAAAAGCGTGGGGTGCTATATTTTTTGTATCATTTTTGTACTAATCGTACCGATTGAATATTCTCAAGAACTGATATATGGAGAACCCCACGCTTTTTTCACAATAATACTATTTTTCGTTCATTAATTTATTTCTATATTAAGAATTATTTTTCGCTTTTTAGTTTGTTCAATTTATCACTAAAGCGTGTTTTTTGGTTTTTTAAACTATATTTTTATTTTTCACTTTTTAGTTCGATTTGCTACAAAAGCGTGTTTTTTTTAGTTTTTGTTAAACTGTATGTATTTAAAATTTATTTTTAATTTTCGATGTCTCTCATAACACACAAAGGAACACTAAGTTGGAAAGTACAAACTGGGAGATAATTTACTTTTCACTGTGCACCAGTGGCGTAGCCAGGATTTTATTTCGGGTTGGGCTGGGTATCAAATTTAAAGCTAAAGTTCAATTGTAAGCTATATATCAAATTGTAAGCTAAGTAAAAGGTCCCATTTCTGGGGGGCGAGCAGCACCCTGAGCCCCCGTCTTGCTACGCCCCAGCTGTGCACCAAAGTATTAATCAACCTGCAGTTAAATGCTACCTCTCTCACTAAAAAGGAAAAATAGGTCTCTAATCAACAAATAAAAGCGTGTTAAAAAGAATGGCCTTAACATGTTCTTGTACTCAACTCTTCCACAATGTGACGGATCATGATATTTTGTAAAAAAAAAAAAAAATATTGCCGTGCCCAGGATTCGAACCTGGGTTATTGCGGCCACAACGCGATGTACTAACCACTATACGATCACGGCCACAGTAAAAAAAAAAGTTTTCTTAAGATTGTAATCTTTGGAAGTGTTCCACTTTCAATCAGGATAAGAAATGAGGAAATTATTTAATCCTGGCGATCCTGATCAGGATAATGAGATAAACTTATAAAATTATCGTATTGTCACCGGTTCTCCATAAATGTACAAAGTTTAAATTAAATCTGAACGTTTAAAGTGGGTCAAAATCGAGTTCAAAGGAGTCGGTTACAAACATACAAACATACATACAGGTGAAGCTAATAAAAGCGTGTTAAAAAATTACTTCCACATAGTGTCTCGTGTACAACTTTCTTTCAGATAATACTGGATAGTGTTAAAATTTGTGGGAATTTCAGTGTCTTCTAAATCAAAAGCACAGTAACAGGAAAATAAAGGATAAATTGTACGTTTCAAATTAGAATTCTCTCTTTTATCGTGATATTTAAAATGCATTCAGTTATGGTATGGCTTAATGTTGTTATTTTTGACATTTAATAGACATGTCACTTACATTTACGTTTTTACATTATGACTTCCTAGGATGGGCCCTGTTAAAATAGTTTTTTCCTTGAATTTTTACAAAGTTGCACTCTATCAAAGAATTCTATTCAAGTGCAAGACAAATTTCCTGCATCAGTTTTATATGTAAACTATTGTTCTTTATAGTGATTAACTTATTTAGAATGAATAATAACTTCTCGCATTTCTATCGAGTTGCATGTTTTTCGAAAAGTTTATTAATTACTTACAAAAGTAAAATAGGTAACGTATTTTGTACTGGAATACTTTTTGAATGGTTGTATACCAAACATCCATACTTATCCAATACTCTTAGAAAATATCTTGGAACCGGGAAAGGCATAGTAAATTTGACCCTTCCGTTAAGTGTTTAGAAGGAAATATGAACGGAGATATGTTCACTAACTATTCAGAAGTATATAGGAAATCAAGTGCATCCCATGATATGCCTTTCAAACCAGGAGGCATAGAATAAATTGTGTCAGAAAAATCATTAAGTCTAGAAAATTCTTCATTGGATACATTTTCCGAGGTTCTACGAAAGTCGAAATGAAAGAACTTACAAAAATGTATTTAAAAGATTTTCGCATATCTTCCATAGATTCAAGTTGGGTATATAAAATCTCTTATTTATATTTCACTTAATGAAATTCAGACTGTAGGAGAAAAAGCAGACTTATTACGGACGAAGATCGATCGAATCGACATGCATTCAAATCTTTGAACAATGGTTTTTGTATATAAAGGGTGAATCTAAACTCTTGGGCAAAACTTTAAGGGGTGATAGGGCACATAATAAGGAATCATAATCACATAGCAATGTGGGGTCACAAACGCAGCTTTCACTTACCTGGTAATATCACTTTGTGAAAAGTATTGAAGTGTTCGTCTAATTTCTCAACCAATTTTCATAAACTATAGGCTCGTCTCCAAAAATTTCATCCGTGAAATAAAATAGAATTTTTAAACTATGAATTTTAGTCTTCTGCTTTCGGAGAAGAATACATTAGTTTCTGACGAACAATAGTCGGAAAGTGCACTGTTGTTTCAGCACTTTTTGCAAAGTGATTATTAACAGCTACATGAAGACGATGTTTCCGACCCCACATTGCTATGTGATTCTGATTCCTTATTATGTGCCCTATCACCACTAAAAGTTTTGTCCAAGAGTTTAGATTCACCCTGTATACCGAAGAGCCATTACATTATGACCACCTACTCAATAGCGCGTTGCACCTCCTTTGGCCTTCAAAACAGCAGCAACTCGCCTGGGCATAGAGCCACGAATTCTTAGTAGATACTGGAGACAGGTTGCACCAAATACTTAAGCAGCGGCCACACAAAGTCGAGATATTGGAACATGGTAGTGTTTGAGCTCTGTGCTGCCGGGGAGAGGGGAGCAATTGTTCTCCTGGAAGACGGCGTACCGTGACACGACCATCGACGTGATGAAGGAAAAACCGGAATTCATGCAACTAGGCAACTCCCTTCCGCATATCTATAGTCCAGTCTCGATGTTCCCGTGCCCACTGTAGACGTAGTTGGCAATGATGCTTTAAGCAGAGGCACACGATTGGGACGCCTGCTCCGCAGTCCCATATCCAAAGTATCCGCTGAATTGCAAGTTCCGAAACACTTTTACTTGGACCTGCAATGTAGTGGGCTGTCACCTGAGCCACAGTCTGCCGTCGATTTTCTGTACAAGGCGGGACAGACTCCGCCGTCCACATTCTTTGATAATGCGTGGACGCACAACATCGTGGCATCTATTGCTGGTGTCACCGTCATTAATCCACTTTTTATAAAAGCTAATAACGGCAGATCGTGAACAACCGACCAGTCGTGCAGTTTCGGAGATGCTTGTTCCTAGTCTTTGGGCTATTACAATGGTTCCGTGCTCGTAGCGTACGGGCTCATAGCGTACACCCCATCAACGGTGCTCGTAGCGTACATCATCCCTGCCACCTGTTTGCACCACAGTAATAATTGAAAAGAAGAAATAAAAAGGCAAATCCGGCTAAATATAGATCTACTTTAGTAGCGGCCATTTTAGTCCACAGAATCGTAGATTTTATTACTACTATTTATTTTCAACAAAAGTCATTGTAAATTTTGTTTTTATTTTCAACAAATAAGGTGAAGTTTAAATGAAGTATTTAAAATAAAAAATGTATCCAGTGGTGTATATTTCAGAATTTCTTTTAGCATGTTCGAATACTGGATAGAGTTTCAAATATTAAAAACAATACTGGCTATAAAACATTAAAGTAAAACAATAGGTATCACAGACCTCCCCCCACCCACCCACCCCAAAAAAAGTAAAAGAAAGCTGTTCTTGCAATATGAATGAGGAGAGGGAAAGGCTTAGGAAAAAACATTGGTTATCTCAAAATTCATTAACATATTTATGCCTAGTGTCCCTTTTTGGGGACGGCATTTTCGCTATCAGTCGAAAACGTTATCTATTTTTTTAGACTCTATTCATGATTATTGAACCCCAACTCCACAAAATATTTAAACACGACCCAATAAGATGTTAAACTTCAATTTTTATGCATAATGATTTTAAAAGAAATCATCCCTTGTTCAAGTAGTTTATGTCAGAAATTTACATTACAAAATTTTTACAATATCGGTACAGTGGCGGACTCTTTCAAGTACCAAGGAAGGGATGATATGATATCATATTAATTCTTAATAAAAATAATGAATAGGTTAATCATTTAATAATAGCTTGTTTAACAAATGCAATTAACGGAGTAACAACTGAATAATAAAGTAATAATTAACAGTATCATAGGCGCACCCACGGAGGGGGCTATGGGGAATAAAGCCCCCCAAAGCGACCCGAAGATTTAGATCTGAAAAGCTTCGAACATTGTTACAAAAGAATTAAAATATTTTACGTTTTAAAAATGTCTTAAAATACTTTTAAAAAGGATGTTGGTTTTTAAATATTTGCAGTTAGTGTGACACATGTACTACAGTTATTTTTTACAATAGTGTTTAATACAGTAATTTTTTGGTTACAGTGTCAATGAAAATATCAGATAATTGTTTATGACTTTATAACATGGTACGTTGATAGTGGGCTTGTGTTCTACGGGCAATTGATACAGAAAATTTTGACGTTATAAAGGAGTAATAACTATAATCGAATTCAAAATGTTGTTTTTCAATAAAGTATTTGTAGCTCTAGCCCCCCTTAGACCAAAATCCACTGAACAGTATTAATAATTAATAAACTTTAGTATGATAGAGTTTAAATAGCAATATATTTTAAAATGATGCTTTTTTATCATTTTAAGTGTGGTTTCTAGTATAATACATTATGTACATAGATTGCTAATACACCTTTAAACAAGAGAACACCTTTAAACGATCTGTATGTCCAAAATCCTTATTGCTTTCAATAGGATGACCAGCAACTCAATTTTCTTGCTAAAGAAGGGTGGTTTTTTCCCCCCATATATTATTGTTTTCTAAACTACGATTTTGTGGACTAAAATGGCCACTACTAAAGTAGGTCTACATTTAGTCGGATTTGCTGTGGTGAAAACGAAAATAGGTGGCGGGGGTATGTACGCTATGAGCACCATATGTACGCTACAAGCACCCTTAGTGGGGTGTACGCTATGAGCACGTACGCTACAAGCACGACACCATTACAATCTGCCCTCTATCCATTTCCCATCACTTACAAACGTAAGTGCAAGAATGGTTTCTTACCTTATCCAGCAGCAGTTCAATACCATTCCCACTTAATTACGTGCTTCCCATGTCATCCAGACGAGTTGATTGAAAAATGTGTGGGTTAATAATGTAATGGCTCTTCGCTGTATGTTGAAAATAATGTTATTGAAGAGGATGTACTCTTCCCCAATAGAAGGTATTTATATGAAATATTTCATATTAAAAATGAACTAAGCAAATACATGTGCAAAAAAATACTTCAACATTGTTTACATATTTGTCTTTAAAAGGTGCTATTATTATACCATTTTTTAAAAAAATTATTCACTCATTATTGTCTGCAACTACTGTAGAGGCATTGAAAGGGAATTATAATGCTAGATTTACTGAATCATGGAATGTATTACAAGTATTCCCTATGTAAAACCAGTTAAATAATTCTTTCATTGGTTTTCGCTGTAATTTTTTAGAAAGACTTGAGTGCAACACCAATGTTATTATTATTACTATTATTATTATTATTTCGCTGTTTGCGTGAAAAGTGAAATTATACATATTTAACGTCTTTAGATTAAATAAAATTTTCTGTTTTTACACCCGTTTCAATAAATACAATGTCATGCCGTAAGTCCAGTGAATAAATATTTAAATCCTTTTATCGTCTTCCTTTGCTTATTGAAAAAGCCTCACTGAATTGCATGTTCTTGGAAAAATCCGCGGAAAGCCGCCGTATTTTGACAAGCCCAAACACATAAAAAAACATATAAACCCTTTTACAGCACCCTCCAACAGCATGCGTCTCAGGAAACCGCGATCCTCCTTCAGACTTTTATATTCCTGAATCCAATACCTGTGCGGCGTAATCCTTATCAACTCCGAAGCAGATTGTCCTGTTTGGATGTAAAGATGGATCCCAAACAATGTCAGATGTCAATAATGTTTCGTTAGAGAGCAGTAAGAAACCTTCCGAAGAGTTAGTTCGGCGAGAGATAAAGCTTTATTGGGGATAAGGGCCTGGCAAACTTTGTTTTTATTGTTAACACTGGTGTTTTTGGAGTGCCTCGGCAGAGTTGTGAATTGTGAGAGGTCGCATTGGCATAGCAGAGCTAGAAGAGCTGGAAGCGTTAAAGAAATCTGTTTGTGCTTTTTTGTTGCTTAAACATAAAGAAAACGAAGTAGTGAAAATTGTTTACAGTAGATGGTCAAATTATTAGTAACAGTATGGCAGACCGGGTCTACTTGGCTACAGAAGTAAGTTGGCGCAGTCCTCATAATTTGCCAGTTTGAGGACAGATTGCGAAACGATAGCAGAATAACTTTCTTCTTCCTTTCTTTCAAATGTTAAAGTAGTTTTGTAGGCGTTACCTCTTCGTGCAGTGGATATTTACATTGATTTTTCCTCGCCAATTTATTTTTTACTGCTTTATTCATTTTCTAAATTCTAATACTAATCTTATAATTCTGATTTAACATATGTCGATTTTCGTGGTATATCATTAACTCCACCTGCTCCATATGCAGGGGCGTAGCCAGAAATTTTTCGTGGGGGGGGTTACGACTACTACAACTCATATATTTGCATACGTGTGCGTAACAATGTAGTGAAGAATATACATTTTGTATGGGAAAAAATCCTCATGGGAGGGGTTATGACCCCCCCCTAGGCTACGCCCCTGTCCATATGTGATTTTTTTCGATTGCAAAAGTTAAGATAGTCTCTTATTTTCTGAAGAAACGCATCATGGGACAAATAGGGCTCAATGACTATGGAACAAGTTGGTTCGCTTAACAGAATTCTTACACATATGAGGGATTCCATAAATTTAAAAGTGCAATATAGTGAATGCTTTAACCGTGGCTTATATATCTTGCTGATACTTTTAAAAATTAATATTTAAAAAAGTCCTTGGAATAAATACGTTTCAGAGTTATCCAAAAGAATAAACATCGTTTAATAAAGTATGTTTTTGACAGTTCTTCACAAAATATTAAGACTTATTAGTCTATCCACTATAAAATACAAGGGATATATAAAAAAAATTTAAAAACAGAGAGAGAGTAAAAAAACGTTGTTGTGTGACTGAAGTTGATATTTAAGGTCATTTGAAAATCGTAGACACTAAAGAAAACTGATGATTTCTGTGCTGCTTTAGATTTTGGCAAAATCAAGAGAACATTTTTTTCTAGTGCTAATGACTCAAATGTTTACTAATTTGCTTAATTAATCCTTGAGTTATCTAGTTTTTACGTTTATTGATACTTGGGGCATATTTATCTAGAAGTTATATTTCAAGTAAGTTGCTCATCAGTTCTATTCATCTTACGTACAACTTAAGACATGAGACATCTATATGCAAGGTTTTGCGTAGGTAGTGCATTAATTGCGTTTAATTTTGATTTAAAAATGACAAATAAGTTCGGAAATGTATATGCAAACCATCTGCCCTTACTTTTTTGCTAAACTATGAATAAAATATGTTTTCTTCTGCAAGATCAGCTACATTATGCACTCGTCCATTCAATAAGCTGAAGATATGTTTCCACTCATTCTGTTTAGTCTCATCTATTGTTTCTGAGGTCTTGATACAAAAATTCTGAAGAAAAAAAAAGAAACGCACAAAGGTGTGACTGTTTATTTTCTCTTTGATTTCTTTTAGAAACATTGTCCGATGAATAAAGGCTGTAGACATTTCTTTGTTTACCCTTGAGAAGATTCCGTTTTTATGTCTTCCTGTATAAAGCATATAAAAGCCGTTGAACCTGAAAGTTCAGATAGGATACCTTTGGGATTATCAGTAAAGCAGCAGTTTTAGAGGCCCATACACAGCTTTATTTATTTATTTTTCCTCGTAGTTGAATTAAGCAACCAGCCATTATCTACTTGGAAACTCGAAAACAAATTAGTTTTGTACTGTATTTCATTTTTTCAAATTCATAAAAATTAAATTTGCATTTCCTTTTTTTAGAGGAGTGAGGGTTACTGTTGATCATTGTGTCAAAAATGCCGTAAATCCGATGTATTTTTGTGAAATAATGCAAAAGTACACTGCGATACTTATAAAGGTAAACCAAGCTAAATATAGATTAACAAAATCGTTCAAATCCTATTTAATTTATTGAGACCTTTTACACACGTGTGACATATAATTTTTTTTTCGGAACCGAAGATCTCAAAATGCCATTCCTTTCTTTATAAGCAATTACATTTTTAAACAAATTACATCCAATATTACTCTCTTCGAAAAAAATGTAAATATGTACAATCATGAATTGCCTATTGATTCAGCTTATTTTTTCAAGTTTTTTCTCGAAATAAACTTTCAATATTAGAATTAAATATTTAAAATTTACCTATTAAAATTAATTTGTATCAGACTCCAATCGAAATAGAAGGATACTTATGCACGACGTATGCATTATGGAGCAATTTTATACAAGAGCATGCCTATAGATTTCAGAAATCCGTAATCGTATTCCTCCATAAGATGGGCTCTTGCATAAGTTGGGCAGACACTTTTTATGGGAACCGCGTCCAATTTCAGGATGTTTCAATGGATCGTTTAGAATGTTATTCCTGTCAAGTATGATGGGTACTAAGAAGTTAAGAATGTTCAAAGTGACCGTCATAGGAAGTGTAATTGCATATCAAAATATAACAGTGTATAGAGTTATGTAGAGCGTATTGACGTTAAATGGCGAAACCTAGTTTTAAAAGAATACGTTACCACGTAAATTTTCATTCATTTTTATTTTTATTTATTTATTTATTCTTTTTTTTTTTTACTTTACCAATGATGTTTTTTTCCCTTAAAAAGTCTTTTCAATTTTGTTTTAAAAAATGATTTAGACTAATATCATTCATATCTCGAAATCTAAATATTCGAGTCTTGTGTTATTTTTAGAACACCAGTGATTAAATCTTTTGCTTAAGTAGAAAAACTACTAGGAAATTTTCAAAAATTATTGTTTCTCTCATTTACGCTTTATGTTTTTTCTTATTTTGATCTGATGCCAAAAAGCGATGTTTCGAGAACCAGATTCTTTAATAAGATTATCTGACACTATCATCGAATGAAAATTTGATTTTATTTATTCTGATTTTCTAGTAACAACATTTTAGATGCATTAAGATGTTTTAATTTTATCGTTTGAGTTGTTATATTTAGAAAGGAACTCGAATTTTAAATATACAACAAATTTAATGGGCTGTCTATTGTTATTGTAGCTTATTACATTCGTCTTGCACATGGATAAATCAAATCTAAGAGTAAATTAATCAGTAACAAGCAGCATGGCATCGAAAGCGAGTTACATCTACCTTCTACAGAAAATAGTTAGGAAAGAGCATTTTTTAGAAGCACTTGCTTACATGCTAAGAGCGAGATGATAGTTTGGAAAACTTTATCCATCACACATAAGCGTGTGTCTCTGTTTTTACCTGGACGGATATTACTACAGTGGAACCCCGATCTATCGTTCCCGCATTCATCGTTTCCCCGTATTGATCGTTTTATTTCTGTGGTCCCTGCACAAACTGTATTCAAATAACGTTAACAAAACCCGCATGTATCGTTCGTAAAAAATTCACTTTCCCGCGTTCATCGTTGTAAAATGTTTCTTCAGACAGAAATGAAATTGAAGATCAAGTGGATGAATATGGCTTACAAAACTAATTACTTCCTGGTATGATATCTTGGGTTGATGATGGTATAGGTGAAGAGTTCTTACATCTAGCAGGTATGAGCATGGTGTGAAATGTAGTGATTATATTTCCATTGATTTAGAAGTAGCAACGTGCGGTATCCAAAGAATGGAAGAAATGGGACGCAAAAAATGAAATAATCTCGAAAAAGCTGAGAATAACATTCATGCCGATGAGACTGAGCCAACACTAGTGCCTAGTTTATCCGACGCAATAACGGTATTTGAAATTGTATGACTTTTATATACAAACATGGATACACATAAAAAGACAAAAAAAATTATTGTATATCTTGAAAATTTTGTTTCATTAAAAGATTAATGAAAAACCCAGTGTAAAATTACTGAAATTTAAAAAATAAGTATCACTTAAATTTTACACAACTTCAATTTGTTTCTTTTGCAGTTTGGTAACAAATTTAGTATTTTTGGTATACTGTATACATTGGCTCTATTCATAAATACTGTTTTCTTCGTATTTTGACTTTAACCCGCATTCGTCGTTTTCCCGCATGCATCGTTTTTTACTACGCACCCCTTGAAAAACGATAGATCGGTGTTCTACTGTATATCTAGAGGAATAATCCTCCTATCAAATAGTTTAAGAAATTTAATGATGAAGTAAAATTCCAGGTAGGCCTAGGCTGTCAAAAGAGGACGAACAACCTACGTTGATAAGTTTCCTTGCCATCGAGTCCTTTCACCTCATAAAGACTGCTTCGTTCGTTGTGGACAAATATGACATATGACGCAGTTTTAGCAATGTATGTATATATAACTAATGACAAGAGCCATTATTCAAATAGCTGCTTCCTGATTAAGAAAATAGAAGATAAAATAGACCTTTTCGAAACATTTTTAGTGAGGGACCAACACAAAAGGACTTGAACTAAAATCTTTTTTTATACCTTTCTCAAAGATTCTTACATTAAATTTATACATTGATAATAGTAAACGTACACAAACCAAGAATTGATTTTTTTCCTCCGGTTCTGTGTTCTTATATCGAGATTGCTTTCAAATCGTAAATCACGTTGATGTACATTTTTCATCTCGATCTTAAGTCCGCATGAAAAATCAGTCCAGGTCAAAAATTCCTTATTTTACAAGAAAAACCATTCCATATTTTTGTGAATAACATCCTTGTCATTCTAACGAAGAAGCAAAATAGTTAATCTTATAATCCAAAGCTTTCTTGTCCCCACCACGGCCGACTGGATAAGAGACTCAAAATGGTAGACGGCTTGAGTGCGAGAGTCCGGCATTATGACCTGACCTATCGCGCGGCTGTCGATCTAACGATCTAGAGTTATGGTCAGTTTTCTCCAGATCTAACGTGAATACGTGTTAGAACCCCTTAAAAAGGTCCTTCCACTAAGGTACCCCCCCCCCGTCCTTGGAAGATAACCCTTGCGTGGCTTTGCCATAACACAACACAACAAAGCTTTGTTTATTTCCTTTATAGAAACAATCCTCAGAAAATATTTATTTTATTTTTTTTTTAAATTTACGTCGCTATATAAAGGTAATTACATACCGCATTAAAAAAATAAAAAGCATTAACTGTTGTTTCTTTTCATCCGCACCGTTGAATCGGATAACATCTTTATTGATTTCAATATTTTATTTTCAACATGAACCTCGATAACTTTCCACAAACAGAAAACAGAACAAGGGCGTAACTCTTGTGTATTAAGTTATTACACCTATAAACACTTTTTTAATATCCTATGTACACATAATATTTCATTCTAAACTTCTGTTGCACATGCTACTATAAAAAACAATAAAAAAGAAATAGCAATAAAACAATAAAAAAAAGAAGGTTTGGCATCACGCTATATTAGGAGCAAAAAATTACGAGCATCGGGACCAGCGTGGCAGAGGGATTTTCTTGTGATTTAGTGACTTAACCGTGACGCTAGATTGCGATCAAAACTAATAACTCGCAAACTTAGCCGAGTTTTAGAGCTTTACTGGTGTCTCGTTCCCTTTGCTATTATCGATCGAGTGGTGGCAACGGTCGATACGCGCTTCTTTTCACGGCAGATGTGTCATAAAAATTTTATCCAATCATAATTTGACGAGAGCACTGGGATTCTGCAATTGAAAACGACGTTCCACTGAAACAGCCATGCTGCATTTATCAAAAATAGGTTGGGAAAATAAAATTTCATTTCATCCTAGAAAGATCAGCTGGGCTTAACGAATCGTTTGAGGGAAAACCAAGGGCATTATATTTGTTTTATGCTCATAAAGTTTTACTTTTAAAGATACATAAAACTTGATGGAATTGCCTTTGAAGAAGTTAAAACGTACACGGTGTGATCTGGTTAAAGAAAAGCGCACTTTATAAACTATGTTTCTTCTCTAAAACAAAACAACAACAAAAAATTATAACTAATATATTTAAATAACAAAGGTATTCAAAATTTTTAATTTTATATACTGTTTGAAGAACTTGTGATACAGCGAAAAAAAGAACTATTTTTCTAAATTCTCAAAGGACTAACTTGTTTTACAAGAGAAAGTGTGGTAAAAGCATTGCACAGAGAAGACAATATAAAAATTTTGTAATCAATGAATTGCTGTTTACTAAACATAAAACTCTTGAAATCTTTCGATCTGTAGCATACTGTTTTTATAAAATACCATCTAAATTTTAAATGGAAGTAAATATCTACAATAAATGAAATCAAGTTTTATGAATATTTTGAAGTATTATTTCTAGATTAAATATTTTGTTTTTAACTATCTTCAGAGAAATACAATATTTTTCTTCCTTTAAGATTGCTTAAACAAAATTAACTTAGTTATTTAGGAGCTTTCACTTTCAGCATTGGTTACTTGTATTTGGAATTCATCTCAAAATTACTTAAACAAAAAACCCTTCAGTATGCATTAATAGGACCGAAAAGTAACGTCGCTTTTCCGTATGTCAGCATTTCGCCTGGAAAAAGTCATGCTGCTAATAATGAGAAATTTGAACTGAATGCGAGTTTTTTGAACATAAGTTCTAGATTAGAAAGCATTTTCCAAAATTCATAGCCTTTGAAGAATAGGAGATCAAAACGTGCTTTTAATATATCTCACTTTATCTGAAGAAAAAAAAGAGATACCTATAAAAATTTCATGCTGTAAAATACACAACACTCACGAATATATAAAAATCAGTTTCAGGAAATTTTGAATATCGTCCTCTAGGAGGGTAAACGATCCTCCCTAAATCCCCTTCAAAGAAAAAAAAAATATCTATAGAATTCTTTCTTTAAAATATAAATCCTATATTTAAACGCAGCTTGTTTATAACTAAAAATTTGTTGAAAATTTATATGCTTGAATTTAATGTTTAAAAAAAAGGATATTAATTTCCTGTACTCCTAAAATTATTAAAATACAAATATTTATCGCAAGGTTAGTGACCCATACACTCTCATAAATAACCGTACAATTACTGGAAACTTTGAGTAAAATTTTACGGAAATTCTCCATTTATGTTTGAATACAAAATAGTTTCCATATATCAAGGGTCAGCAACTCTCTGGAACAAAATTTATAATTGAATTTACAAGAATAAAATCCTTAAATATACGGAAATTGTACTGGCGTCCCATTTGCCAGTACACGTATTCTGTATTTTCACGGAATTTTTTCACAGTGTAATTTCATCACCATAAAGTACAAAAATGTATTACATGAAAGCAGCAAACTGCAAACAAAAGGAAATAGCGCACCAGAAGAAATAAAAGCTTTTCCCGGAGAAGATTTAAGATCTGAAATTGCGAAAATATCGAGGGTGACGTGGTATCCAGTTAGTTCTGTCGTGACCATTAAGACGACAGGTCTGCGTCGTTTTATTGGAACGGCCGCTTGGCAACTCTCAGCAATTTGAGCAACTCGGTGACAGTTGCCGGGATTACGGGAGAAATTAAATTAAGGCTGCTGAGGTGCGGTTTTCCAGGGTGAAAAGAGAGAGCGATAGAATCGGAATCCAGGAGTTTTCTTCCGATGCACACACAGAGGAAATATACCAGGAGATGCCTTCTCTTTTCCCATACACAGGCTCCAATAATGGAGATGGAAGGGTTGAATAGATGGGTGAGGACGAAGAACAAATTGGCCCTCCAGAGAAGTTTTACGGAGGAGATAACAATAATGGGACGAGACAATTTCTCCGGGGCTATTATATATCTCTGTTTCACCTCCATCACAGATGTCTTTGTTTCGGGCTGCTCTTGGCAACTACAGCATAATAAGATTCGCCAAATTAGGTTGGTTAAGAACATTTTTAAAAGATATTAAAAATAACAGCAACAATAGTGTATGTGTGTATACGTGTGCACATAAATATAAGGTATACATAAAAGAATAAACCAGCTTTAAAAAGTTACAGTATTTTTGAGCAAACTAATAAAAATTAAAGTTCTAAAGTTTGTAGAATTATGTATATTTAATACGACCACTTATCATGACTTATTGAAGACAAGACCGTAAACCAAGGTTTCAAATAGGATTCAATCCCTCCCTTGCAAAACATCCAAACGCATGCGCTGTTTACAAAAGAATATTCCCAAAATATTGCCTTTAACTGTTTGGTCTAGTACTTCAAATTTAGGGACTTTATTAATAATTATTTTTAAGTAGTTAAAAATTATTTTTAAGTAATATGTACCCTTGAAAAATTATGACCCCATACGTGTTTTTTCTCAAGAGGATTTCTCACCAAACATATATACTTTTAATAAACTTCAAAATGTTGTTTTCCATTTAATTTGTCCGAAAAATTGTAACTTCTTTACCTTTGCAATTGTAGCTCTTCAAAATTGAGATACTTCTTTTATGTACACCCAGTACATGTTTTAGTGTGTATAAACAGATGATCAGTTTTGCAAAACAAGAATCAGACCTTTTTTATAGTTTTGACATAGAATTTTTCAATGTTGCTACTACTTGGATTATGCAAATATTGCTATTTGTCGACTTTCTTGAAGAGTCTTATTTTTCAAGGACTGAAATTTGTCTGAATGTCATCTCTAAAATAACGTCTGTAACATTCTGTAGCTTGTATGTGCGTGTGACTACTTAGATCCCAAGCAACACTTCTCTACTTTAATCACTGTTACTTAAAATAATTAATTTCCATTAATTTTTACGGAAAAAAGTACTTTCACGTAACAAAACGAAAGGATTAGAATGATTTTGTGATCAGATCGGCAATTCAACCCTATAAAAAAGCAGAAGCACAAAGTTTTTCATAGTTAGCATTGTATTTTATATCTAGCTGAGCGAACATCCAAAAACCATATATTTTCTGTTCATAAAAAATAAGACAAACAATATATCTTGGCTGGAGTTTATGTTAACCCTTTGAGGCCAACCCTTTCCCAATGCTGAAGAAAGGGCAGCCGTTGCCATCGCTCGACCTAACTACCAGCAAGATGGCGGACGATCGAAACGTTCATCGCGTGCCACAGATCTAGAGACCCTTTTTTGACGACAGCTGGCTGTGCCTGGCAACGGCTGCCCTTTTTTCAGCATTGGGCAATCTATCCGGCGGTTCTCGCATTCTTCCATTTTTCAGTAGATGTCAGTGCTGTTCAAAATAATCGTGACCATTTTTTTACGGGAAATGACGTGCTAAAAACTAAAGAATTCTCGTGGAGCTATGTCACCCGCAACTATTTTTAAAGAAATCAAATCTATTCTTCGTGACTGGCAACAGTCAAAACGTCCGAGTTTGGTGTTCCCAGAGAGGGAACACTGAGCGTTAAAGGGTTAACGTACACTCAGAATGCTTCTATACGTCCCTTCCCCTTCTTTGGTTGCGCAATTAATATTGATAAAAATTTCACCCTTAACTGCCGCCTTTTTATTTCATTGTTTCATTTTCGTCATTACGAGCACCCCCTTCGGAAAACCTTCCTATTAATTACTGGCGAATGAAAGGCCTAGATTGATTCATTTCAGTGCTTTTCCACATAAGAGCTCCTGTTATATATCGATTTTACGGTATAATGAATGTGTCCTCATACAGCGGCATGTTTTTACTAGCTGCCATTTCCGTACCTAATTGCCTTCGTGGGAGCGAAGTGCGAGATATTTCCCCTTTGTGGAAATTCTTGGCTGCAAAAAGTTAATTGTTGTTTACCTGAAGAGCGTTTAGCTCCTGTAATGCAATTATCGATCCGGAGTATCGAATACAAGTTTATTACAGTGTGAAAATATGATAAATGTTTTTCTCCAACATGTCTAGCTAAAGAAAATAATCGTTTAGGGTATTTTTAATGCACTGCGGTTAAAGTAAATTAATTATAGAAGGAAATCATAGTAAATTATTCACTGTACATGGCAATACCATCATTAGCGTAAATTGGCATGTAACATTGGGGAAAGGAAGGGGGGGGCAAAATGCTTCCTATCGTAGAAAGTACTATTTTTAAATAGGTGATATCTGAATTTTCTTAAATTTTGAGGGAGGGACACCATTGGCCCCCTCCCTTGCCCTTAGTAAATTACGCCTATGAATGCAATATGTAAATTTTGGTTGAAAAAGCGGTACTAGTGACAGTTTGAACTTTTGAGTCCGACTAATTAAAAAAAAAAAACTCAAAAAAATTTGTTTTAGAATCAATGGGAAAGCTGTTTCATTAACATGAATTATTTTACATTTATTCAGTCAACTCATGGAAAAAAATTGTTCAATGCATCCAAAAGAAATGCTTTTAATTAAAAAAATGCATGTGAATATTTATTGTTTTATGCAATAACAAATTTTAGGTTTTCTGAAAATCGAGTAAAAAGATAAGCTGCTGTGTTTTTGATACAAAAGTTCTCAAGTCCGGCCATTAGATGTCATTTCTACTAAGTGTAATATTGTGCATGACGAACTAACTGAGCCTGGGCCCTTGCAGATCTTTAATGAAATAATTATAACTATAAAAACTACTAGTTTTTTAGACATATCGACGCATATAGAAACGCAGCAATACTAATCTCTGAAAAACAAAAATTCTAAAACTTTTTTAACGTTTTACTCGTGTTAATTGAATATCAATACAGTTCCTTTTAAAACGATTAAACAAAATTAATGAGAGCCAAAAATATACCACGCTGCATCTGCATCTCATTAAAAAAAATAGTTTTAAAAGCAAGCCAGAGAATTAGATACAAAATTTTACAAAAGCAGCCAGTGGCCGTTAACTTAATCACTAACGGTTGTACATCGTTATCACAATAGCATTTGGCATGTGCATTTCAAATGAATTCTCATAAAAATGTGGACTCTTCCCCCCCCCTTTGATAACAGGACTTTTGGATCTTAATGTCTGGGATAAATGTGGCTTTACCTCATTCCGGACATACCCCTCCATTTGCATGAAGGGGGCGAGGGTGGATTTTTTTTTTCTTTCTCGGAATGGCAGCGCAACTGATGTTTTGATTGTAATATTATGCGTGGCGCCAGAGTTGAAATCGAAATTTTGATTTATTTTTGGGTAGTTTCTGGAAGATGTTCCTGTTGTTATTTCAATGGAAAAGTGATTCAGTGAACTGTAAAGCAGAAACAATGGCCGGGAAAAATGATTTATGGATATATCAACTGGTTATGTGAGACGCAACAAAGAATTCTCAAAAAGAATTTTCAGGCATTAAGATTTAGACTATGTCTTGTCAAAATTTCCGTCTTAATTTTTCCTGATTTAAGAAACTTGCGGGGTAGAATTATTATTATTATTATTATTATCATCATCATCATCATCATTATGATAGCATTAATTTAGAAAATATTCCTTTAAAACTAATAAACATAAGTGAAATTTTAAAATACTGAATGATAATTATAATTTTTCTACATGCGTTTGTTGTGTTCACTCTTACTAGATGGCACTACATACATTCATGCAGAAGTATTCTAAACGCATATTATGATTAGTATAGCAGGTATATAATTGCTCCCAACAGCAGATAGAGAAAAACATTTCTTTTAACTTAATGCTAGAATAAATTAATACTTCATTCGTTAGAGATTTCTCGGTAAATTATTTCAGAATATGATGCGAAATTACAAGAACATGCCAGCTTTTTAAAAAGTGAGGGAAGCGAGCAATTGCTTACGACACAAATAAAAAATAAAAATAAATAACTATTATTTTTACCTGTCAGTTGGCTAGTATTTACTGCTACAAATTTTTAATTACCAAGACAGATTTTCTCTTCTCTCCGTAGTTCCAGGCGCAAATTCTTGTATAAATGAGTGCAGATTGATTTTTGCAGTGTACGGCTCATGGACATTAAAGACTAGGAGATGTGTTGGGTGTTTTTGAGCCATGTTCTTGCGCAAATACGTTTTTACTCTTCTAAGAAAACTGTAAGATCTTTCAGCTGTAGTTGCAGATGCAGGTACAATGGAAATAAATTCCACAAGCTTGAATACTTCATTCACGAGCTCCTTAATCGAAACTGACTTGGCCGCCAAGTTCTAGCAGATATCAACGATGACGCCATCTTTTAGTTAATAGAAAATAATCCTTTAAATATGCACGCCACTGATTGACGTCAGAATACGAAGTTATTCTATCAGAACAGTCTGAGCTGAAGTTAAAACTCTAATAATGTTTTAACTTCACCATAGAGAAAAGGCGAATAAGATAATTCGCCCCGCCCCTTCTCCTCATGTACATGGAGGGGACCCCACCCCCTCGTTGGCAAGTGCCTGCGAATAATTTTTGTATTTTAGCTACTGTTTCTTTGCAATAATGAGGCATGCATAGCGTGCGCCTAGTACCCGAAGAATCTGGACTTTGTAATTAGAATGATTTTAGAATATAGAATATAACTTTAGAATGACGTTCGAGCTTGAAGTAATTTTCGCCAGCCCGTCGTAATCGTGAAAATTAAAGCCTCGCGAAATACTTTTTTTTCCTTCACTTCAAACGATAGTAAAAAAATCAGAAATTTTTCACTTATTTAATAATTTACTGTACAGTTACAAACTCTTTCATGACAACTTTCTTGCTTACAACTATTTCTTGAATACTATACAATTATTTCTTTAATATAAAACAACAATACAACTAATACAATGCAGCTCATTTACTTACAATGTTTATACCAGCTTCTTTGATACCATTCAAAACGGGGAAGTGGAGGGGACGAACTTTTCGGACAAAAGAAAGTTTCTTAAAATGACTTATGCAAAAGGGGTTCTATATTTAGGTAGTTGGATTTTTCAACTTTCAGTTCTATTCATATAAAATTCGTGAAATTTTCTGCTCGCAAAATCATCGATGTCTTTATTTTCGAGAAATTTACGGCTCGCGAAAATAAGTGATTTTACAGTATATGTTATGAACAGGAATGGACTGCCGAGCTTTATTACCGGTAAAAGCTGTCGGCTTTAGAGACTGGCTGCAACATGAAGTCTAAGTTTAAGCCTTGTACTATGAACTTTGAACTTTTATGCTAAGCAATTGTTTTTTTTTTCGGGGGGGGGGGGCGAATGTTATTGAATGGATACCAACTTATTTGAGAGTGTTTTAATATTTACAATGTTTGAAATAAATTTTAATCTTTAAAATTCTTTTGAAGCAGGAAGAATATATTTCGGACAAACATTCAGCAAGTAAGAATTCGCTCGTAAACCTCCTATTAACAGTCTTCTGTTTCATTCATTTCGAACCACATCTCTCAAACATTTATCCTCCATTCTGGAAGCTAAACCCAAATCATATGCTTTGGCGAAAACCGAAAATTTAATGAACCCGAACCTTCAAAAAGCCAGTGTGTGTGTGTGTGTGTGTGTGTGCGTCGGGGGTTCGTAATGATATCAGGTGTATTAAAGATGCGTCGGTAATTAGAAATAACGAGCTCAGGCTGTCGTTAAATTTTTGAGGAGAGAGAGGCGGAAAGTTCTTTTCCTCTCTCTGTCGATCTCTCTCTCTCTCAAAGGGGCCTGCCGAGGACATTCGTGCTGTGTAGCTAAGATGCCTGTTCTTTCAGGTTGTTATGGAATTACGGTTTGCGAATTCATCATTTGAGCCGCGAGCAGGAAATATGGGTAGATGCAAACCGGAAGCAAGCGTCGTTGAAATTCTCTATGTAATCGTGTAAGATGAAGGTTTGCTATATTTAGCATGGAGGGTGACTTAGATACTTAATATCGGTGTGATTAATTTTTGTCTGAAATAACTCTTGTTTCTGTATTTCACGTACGCGGTATGTTAGATAAATAACCGAACTTCTAATTTAAACCGCAGGAGACACTACTCCAGCTATGGAACGCCTTCAGAGTTGGAAAGAGTCATCTTCATTCGTTCAAACATTAGTTCATATTAGAAAAATTCAACTTTATTCGTTCAAACATTAGTTTATAGTAATAGGTTGATAGGTGTTAACGTTATACTCTGTTTAATGACAGGGTGACTGGTGCTTGTGTTACATAAAGGAAAAAATTGCAAAATGGATGAAGATGTCACACTCAGTCAAGCAGCCGTGACACAAGTGCTACACATTATTCCGAAAAATGAACGTAAAATGCATGCGTGTCCGACATCAACAAACGCATGCATATATTTTAATATGATAATTAAATTTCGATTTAGTTTCTCATTTTTACACAAAATTTTATAAAATATTATGAATAGAAAGTTATGAAATTTTACGTACAACAAAATATTTTATTTTATAACATAACGAATGACAGAATTTTAAAACTATTGAAATTTTTTATGATTTATCATGTTATAAAATAAAATATTTTGGTCCCATTATCAAATCTGAGGTTCAGAGAATAAATATATATACGTACAACCTATATGTAAAATTTCATAACTTTTTTTTAAATCTTGTGGAAAAGTGCAAAAATCAGAAACTGAGAAAATCAAGTTTCTTTACACCACGTTTATAGGAAAAGTCCATGTTAGCTTTATTGCTTTTAATTGCTGGGGGCGTGATTTTCTTTCGATTTTGATGCGGTTTGCTTTAATATATTCCTACCTATCTGAATTACTTTTTAAAAAAAATTTTGAAAAATTGATTTTTTAGAAGTTTAAAGGTACCATATCCCTTAAAAGCTTTAACATTAACATCCAATTAACAATACTCTGCAGCCGACCCCGTACGCAAGTTATTAAGACATGTTAAATGCAATAATGTGCGTTTTGTATAAAGACTTTAATCTCTAAAGGTTCATTTTTGAAAGCAAATCGTCTTTATAATTTACAAATAATTATGTTTGAAGAAAAGATATGCGTAGGCCCTGATTACCAAATAAGCCCATAAGCAAGGGCGGCTCCAGTGAGGGGGCTATGGGGGCCATGGCCCCCTCCGAAGTTTTGTTTTGTAACCTTAGATTCGCATACTTCATGACTTCGTGCGTTCAATTTGCATTTTAGACAATGTCTATACCCATCTGAAAAGTTCAATGGCCCCTCCGAAAATTCAGTCTGGAGCCGCCCTTGCCCATAAGGCCCGGGCCTATAATTAAAAAAAAATCTGAGGACCTCAAAACAGCAATATTTGTTATTTATACTTGTGGAATTGGCTAAGGGTAGGTGGAAAGGGGGGGCCTCGAAATGATAGCAGGCGTATAGCCTCAGAGAGTGTTAATCAGGCCCTGGATATGCGCTCTCATTTATTCCGCTTAAAAAGTATTTTTATTCACAATCTTGTTAATTTGTTTTTCTTCTATCAGATGGATGCAATAAAAAGTCAGCTCGAGAAAGAGAAGGAACTCAGAAAAATTGCAGAAGATAAGTTATTGGAAGTTTTGGATCATGAAAAGAAAAAAGAGGCTCAGAGACGAGAAAAGTGAGTTTATGGAATGCTGTCTTGCTGCTGCCATCTGTTGCTGTTTTAATGAAGTAGATGGAAACTTTGCAAATAGCAATTTAATTCAATTACTAATTATTTCGTTTTAAATACTATTAATGATGAAAGACAAAGGCTGAACAGCGTTCCAAATAAAGTTTTGTATGTCCCACACTTCGTAAATAATTTATAGGTGTTCTTATAACTTTAATGAATTGAAGATATCAGTACTTAATTTAAACTTTAAAAGTTGAGCATGTCGCTGTAATTATTGATTGCATAAAGTCTATTGTGTTACGGCAAACCTAGACGAGGAGCCCTTTCCTAGCGTAGGGGGTGATTTCAGTGGAGTACTTTTTAAGGGATAGTAACGCTAACTGCCTAGGAATTGTTCGAGTTGTATATATAATTATTTATGGTGTTTCATATTAATTTTAGTATTATTTAATAAATAAAAAAATATTAAATTAATTTTGTGTAGCAGATGTTAATTCGATATGCATTTCTTTTTTTTTTAATTGATCTTTTCAAATGATTAAAAATGAAATTGCATTTGGGTTTTAATAATACGGGTTTCTTATTTTCTTTAGTGAGAAACAGATGGAATCCAAAGGCACTCAAAAAGATGATCCAGACACAAGTGCATCTGGAAATTCACCACTTATGATGGGTTATGAAGTAAGGTTCTTTTTAAAGTTATTAGATCTGTATAATGAATGTAACAGTTGCTAACAGGCGGAATTGTATATATGTATAATATTTTTTTTAGACTTATATATATATATATATATAAAGCTTAGCAACTGTTTAAAAATATATTTTAACAAACTTAATACAGACACAAATTTAGAATTTTGTTTTACTAGCTTGTTGTGCAGTGTTAGAGACAATAAACGGTACTTACGTATTATCCCGGCGGTCCGCCAAGACAAGTAATTTTTCACTAAGATAAATGCCGGGCACATGAAATTGTTGATGGTTTAGAATACGATTGGCAACAATTTGCCAGCAAATTTGACAAAAAAGTAGTTTGGCGGAAGTGACCGCCGGGATAATACGTAAGTACCCAATAAACTTGCATGACTTAAGAAAATTTTGGTGGTGGTGGGGGGGGGGGGCCGCTTTTATTAGAATTTTATTCTTGTACTTTAAGAATTTCGTATTTGTAGAATGGTGTTTGTAAACACGGTACTCATGGTCTTTTTAGTATCTAGTTTCATTTTGATCGTCATATATATATTTCTCGTGCAACAATGGAGGAGTCGGAAGGACTCCAATGCTAAATCAATGCATTCATCAGTCCCGTCGTCCAAGAATTTTCCGCAAAGTCTCTCCATTGTGTAAGGGGTGTGCTTTTGTGGTTTCACGGGTTAGCTTTTTCCGGTGAATACCGACTGGTCATTGAAGTCCCATAAATATTTCGATTTCAATACCCTGCAAGTGAAAATTGACCATTAAAAAACTCCCCTCACCCCCTGGAGTGGCGACCGTTGCCCTCACCATGAGCTCCAGCCTTTAAGCATGTTGGAAAGCCCCAATTATGACAAACTGGGGCATGGGGGTGAATTCTGAGTGCACCATTCTAACATTTTGTTTCCTTGCCGTCTGTGACAGCTTATTTTTAAATGTAATTTGCCCTGTATTCTTGTATCAATCTATGTCGTGATTAAATGTATGCCACATGAAATGTAATATTACATGAATGAACATTTTAAACATTATGAAATAAGCTTTATTAAAAATGAAAATTTAAAAAATACAACTAACAAGACTTTTTCATAAAATCAGTTTAAACGGTAAATTCCTATTTATTGGCGCCCCATTCTTGGTGGGTAGCCACAGAAAAATCTCCATCAGTGGTCCTTTTTAGATTTAAAAACTTCAGTAGGTCCGGTAACTTACTACGTGGTCTTGTATAATTTAGCAACCACCCTAGTTACCACTTCTTTTTACAAAAATTGCCAATATACTGTGATTTATTTTATTAAGAAAGAGATTGAAAAAAAAGAAAGATTTTGATTATTTGTAACTTGTTAGTTCATAACCGAAGAAAAGAAAAAAAATCGGCATTTACTATGTTAAAACGAAAAATTAAACTATTCACACTCTATAAAAATTTAGGGGCCCCCTCAAACCTCAAAATCGGATGTTCTGTTAAAAGAAAGAAAAAATCCATAGCATTTGCATCAAGAAGGAGATCGTGAAAATACATACTTGGAAATTCAGTGCTGCCATCTACTGATATAAAATGAAACTATAAAATGAATTTTTATTTTTTCTTAGAATACGCCAACTTTAGCTGAGTATTGAAAAAAATATTTCCGTGTAAATTTGCAAATAATGTCAATGTCACGTAACTATAAATTTGTACTTAGCAGTTTAATAGCTGCTTTTATGTAAAGTTGTATTCTTGGGACCCTTCTATCTCTTGTTGATTGTGTACTTTTCTTCCTCTTTTGTTTCAGAGCCGCGTCCGTCGATACCAAACTTACATTACGAAACTTGAGAAAGACAATCAAGCCCTTGTTAACGAGCTTAAAAAATTTAAAGACTTGGTAAGTTTTTTGGTATTTCATAAGAATAACTCAAATTTAGCAAACTATGTTTATTTTAACCGTTCAAAAGCGAAATAACAAGTCAAACGATAAAGCTAGCATTCAAACTTAATTTATTAATTGAATCTTATAGTTTTAGTCGCATTTTTAAAAATTATTTCCCTAAAAAGACCTACAATGTTCAGTAATAACTTGAAAAGTACAGGGTGTCCATAAATTATTCCCCGGATAAAGATTTGTCATAAATAATTTTATGCAAGACAGAGAATATACTGAATTTTATTTAACAGTTCACAAAATTATTTATTATAAAAACGCATCTCTAATGGTGGAAACATTTTTTTTTTCAATGGCGCTTGAGACCTACCTACCTGCGCCTCCGTGATATAAAACAGGACCCGATCTCGCATTTCGACAGCATTTTAAGAGACTGTTTTGTTCGTGGGGATTTATTATATGCACGACTGAATCACCTCTGAACCGTTTTCCGAAATTTCTTCTCCCGTAGTTAAAGAACACGGTAGAGATCTCTAAGATTTTCGAGATTTCTAAGATTTTTCCGAGATTTCTAATCCCGTAGTCAGAGAACACAGATCTGCTTTTTCAATGCAGATCGACCAGTTTGTCTTTCAACAAATGTATGCATTTCTATGTCATAAAAACACCCTTAAAACTGATAATTTTAAAGGTTAAAATTAATTAAGAACTTTGTGAAAAACACTCATAAATATGAACTTTTGCAGTGCGATCGTTTCAGGCAGCGGTGTAGCCAGGGAGGGGGGGAGGGATCACACACCCCCCCCCCCATGAGGAATTTTTTGCCATACAAGATGTATATTCTTCACTCCCTTATCACACACATGCATACGTATATGTGAGTTGCAGCAGTCGTAACCCCTTCCCCCATAAAAAATTTCTGACTACGCCACTGGTTTCAGGAAATATAAATTTTCACTTTCATGTCTGCGTGTATGATGGAGCTTTAGCAGCTGAGGAAGGGGGGACTTTTTGTTCCACCTAAAATGATCGTGCTTATTCAGTTTTGTATTTATGCGCGTCTTTTTTATGTGTAACTGTTGCCATTCACTAAAAAAAAATTAAAAATCTTTGAAATGAAAATTTTCCAGAGATTCCTTGTAAAATTGCGTTTCAATTTCATGCATGGAAAACCTGCGCATTCTGCAGCGCATGATTCATATCTGAACTAAAAAACTAGCCTGGAACCTGATATTGAACAACTCCAAATCTTTCCTATCCTTATCATCGCTACTGTCAGTTGGCCTAAAAAGTAAAGTTTTGGGGGAGTGCAATACGCTTTGAATGCATGCGTAATGGAATGAATTAACCTTTTAACCCTTTAACGCACAGTGTTCCCGCTCTGGGATCACCAAACTCTGACGTTTTGACTGTTGCCAGTCACGAAGAATAGATTTGATTTCTATAAAAATAGTTGTGCATGGCATAGCTCCACGAGAATCCTTTACTTTATAGCACGTCATTTCCCGTAAAAAAATTGTCACGATTATTTTTAAAGCACTGGCATCTGCTGAAAGATGGAAGAATGCAAGAACCGCTGGATAGATTGCCCAATGCTGAAAAAAGGGCAGCTGTTGCCATCCTTCGATTTAACTACCAGCAACATGGCAGTCGATCGAATCGTCAATCATGTGCCACAGAACTAAAAAACTTTTTCGACGTAGCTGGCTTTTTCTCACTGCCATTTGTGTCAAAAAATTCTTTACCTTTGTGACACGCGATTCGAGTGCGTTTTGAATTAGGGAAAGCCTGCACGAGCAGCATCTGACTGCAAAGAGACGGAGGACTTATTAACAGGGCCCGATTAACCTCTGAGGTGAGGGGAAACCCAGTCTCCTTTTTGTTTGGGAAAAGTAAAGTTTTAATGATTTTCTATGATTAAAAAAAAAATATTCTTTAAAAGGAAATTTCATTGATTTAATGAGTTCTAATGATTTCCTTTTGATAAGAATATTTTATTCGTTCATTTGAAATTTTCCTTTGCTAAAAATATTTTATTCGTTAATCTTCATAATAGTTTAGTTCATTGTAACGAGATTTTAGAGTACTTTAGAAAGTAAACAAAAACATTAGCTTACTGGAACATTAAACTTCATTTATTGAGTCGTATTTTTCATTAGACATGGATTTTTCCGGGAATTGTTTGTTTGTTTTGAAGACATCATAAAAATCACAACATAGAAGTTCAAAATTAGTTTTGACATTTAGAAGATGTTTAACATTACATACTGAAAGTTGACCCCTGTCTGCCAGCCAAATGTTTCCCATAATAGAAAACTCTTTCAACTGGAGCAGATGTCCCGAAAATCATTTAGAAATGTTGCGACATGAAGTATCAAGACTTAAAAATAGCTATCTACTTCTCTTCATTAAAAATCTTAACAATAACTTAAAAGATTATTTAAAAACAAAAATTTTGAATTTTTGTTAGTTTTTCAGTAGTCATTTTTTGGGCCCCCCTTCAAATTCTGAGGGGAATCTCAAGCTTCCCGAGCCTTTTCGGTTGTCAGGACCTGCTTATTAAGGGGTTTGTGACGAAGTTCACATATTTTTCGTGTCTTAAAATAATGTTCTTCTGTTTCGCCTTTTAAGTCAAATATTCCGTATTAATTTCTCTCTCCGCTTTGCCTTTCTGCTTAATAAATGCGCGTTTTTTTTTTTTTTTTGCGTTTGCGGTTTCTCTTCTAAATTAGTTTCACTTTAGCATTTGCTATGTTAGTTCTTGGTGTCTCCCGGTCGTCCGTCTTTGCTTTCTCACGGGGGTTGTAGGCTTTTGTTTTGGCGATCGCCTCCGGAGGTTGATTAAGAAATTTTCCCTCGGCCGTTTTTTTACATAATGTACAGTGTATTAAAAATATCCATGAGTTACACTGAAGACTTAGAAGACAGGAAGACGACCCAAATTCTGAAAAGCTACGTATATTGGAGGTATCAGCAAAACAGTTTTAAAGGAAACAAGTTCAATCTCATACAGTACATTGCTTCAGTAGAAAATAACACCAGGCACTGATCTAATCGTTCCGATCACACTTCGGGCCAGAGTCCCATAATGATCAGATACAACCTCCTCTGACGGAGAGCTATCAAGAAGTTTACTAAAAACTTCTTACAAAAGTGCCAGCTTTTTACAGGCTGGCGAGTAAAAGATGAGCCATTCATAAGACACTGACCACGTGACAACAACTGTCCGGTAGGCGTTTTAAACATAAAAATTTGAAATTAACGGAACATCAGCATATCGTCAAGGCAGCAGTGCCAGAATTTGGCGAACGGCAAAACAAAAGTCGACAACCCTCGTGAGAAAGCAAAGACGGACGACCGACAGGCACCAAGAAGTTACACAGCAAATGCTAAAGCGAAGTTAATTTAGAAGAGAAACCGCAAACGCGAACAAAAACAACAAAAAAACGCGCATTTATCAAGCAGAAAAGCAAAGTGGAGAGAGAAATTAATACATAATATTTGACTTAAAAGGCGAAACAAAAGAGCATTATTTTAAGACACGAAAAATATGTGAACTTCGTCACAGGGTTCAAACGCGTATTCACGTTGCATCTTGAGAAAACCGGGCAAAACTGCAGACTGTTAGATCGATAGTCGCACATAAGCGCGAATGAGGGACCTTCACACTTCGGCCATCTACCATGTTATCCACTCCGGATACGGTGGGGCCTATTGGCTATTCATTCGACGCCATATTGCTGATAGTTAACTCCGACGATGACAACAGCTGCACTTTCACAGCATTGGGCATATCGGGCTGTTCTTCCATTTCGAAAACGGTTTCGCTTCAAAGGGTTAAAAATGCTTTTTTTTTAATTGCACGCTGGGCTTTGATATCCTAACACGCCAGGCATTTTTGACTAACAACCCCTCGCTTCTCCATCCGTGAGTGAATGAAAGTTCCTCTGTGATGTTTGCAGAGTCCCGGCAGCCAGGAAGACCACGCTAAGCTGCTGATCGAAAAGCTTGGAGAAATGCAGAGGAACAGCCACCAGCAACAGTTGCAGTACGAGAGCTGCCTCGATGAGGTGGCAAACCGCCTCGTTCACACGCTCCTCGTTCAAAAGGTAATGCCGCTCTCTCCGTGTGAGACTTTCTTGGCCCTTTAATGCATATAAATTCATTTAAAAAATATAATCTACCTCACACTCCGACTTCCTTTATGGTAACATCTCTGATATCCGAAATATCTCAAATATCGGATGCTACCTGAAATACCTAACGCTACTTCGAGCCATTACGGATGTCTAAATAGATCCATCTTTAAAGTAATGGCTGTTTATTCGGCAATTAAATTTAATGACTCTTTTGAGTAAAAATTAAATTAACAATATGATAATGTGCATCAATTTTAGATTTATTCATCTCGAATTAGGTTGTGCATTAATAGCGTGTTTATATAACGATGCTTCGTTGTTTTTTTGTTAGGAATAGACAAAACCGTACATATATGTGTAAATCTACAATTTTTAATTGCTTCAAAATATTTCACATTCCAGTTGGTTGGTGGGTTGGGTTTAGTTCGCTCAAGATCCACAATAGGATTCTGTGCCAAATATTCCAAATTCAGTGACTAAGCTCTAGTATAGGAGAGAGAAAAAAATGCTGCTGTAAATTCTATTTTAATAGTGGTTCTAGAATTTTATTTTAAGAATCCGTTTCAGCATGTTTGTTAATCCTATAAAAATTACTTTATTCCAATCGCGATTTCATTTATGTACCCTAAAAATATGTAATTGCTTATCTCTGTGTTTTGCTTTTCTGTTCAATTTTTTAGTTTTAGGTTTTCGATTATGAAAATATTTCATTCCTTATTTCAGAGATTGGAAGAAGAGTGCAAAGTATTGCATTTAAGAGTAGAGCAACTAGAACAGGAAAACGGAACTTTAATGGAGTTAATTGACGATGATAAAAATGAAAATGTAAAAACCTTTTTACCTTTATCATGTTATCTTAACATGTTATCTCGCAATTTTGAAGTGCATTGTTTTGTTTATACTTCATAGCCTTGACGGTATTATAAGGAAAATTTTGTTGATCCAACAAAATCATTGTATTATAATAGCGTCAAAAAAGTATCGTTAAGTCAACAAAATTTTGTTAATTTATCAAACAAAATACACTTATATTTTATGTATTTTTTGCATATATATACTAGTCTTAGGAAACTTTAAAAGTCCTAATTTATGTTATTTTGCTTTTATCATTATTTTTCATCATCCTTATTTATATCCTTTTTTTTTTCTTAAATCAATGTATTGGTTCTTTGACTATCATCGTTTTTGCCCATTTTATATTATACTGTGTGGCGTGGTAGTGAAATAGTATCTTTTTCTTTCTTTTACTTCCTTAATATATTTATATTGAACATAGCATAATATTAAACGCTCTTAAAGTTGTATTTGCTTATACAACGTTATGAACTGTGCTAGCTTCGAATTATTTGTCACACGAAACAATGAAGAATTCATTTTAAAGATGCACCAAACCTTTTATGCTATTTTAAATTCTCTATGAAGTAGTTTTCGTTGATTTAATTATAAGTTTTACTTCGACTGTTTTTTAACATTAGACAAAGGAAATCAAAATTTTTGTCTTTTATAACATGTTTTTTTCTTTAGAAAGCAAGTAAACTCTATGATTTGCATTTGCATTACCCATGTCATATATGACTGTGTATGCTTGATCTCGATGTATAATATTACATTTAAATGTACTATGTTGCATTTTTCAAAATGATTTAAAAAGCACATATAGTACGTTGTAATTTATAATTAAAATGTTATCTTTCAAAGATTAATTTTGATTTTGTTAATATTGAACAACATTTTTTTATCTTAAGGAAAAAAACTAATTTTTTTTTAATCTGCTATGATGAAATTATTCTTATATTCTGTTTAATTTCAGGTGATTAAAACTCCGACAGAGGATGAAATAAATCTTGAGTTAGCCTGTTCCAAAGTACAAAACAAGTTGCCGTCCCATCAATCAGTTGCATCATCTCCTTCAAAGAAAAATTCCACAACTCTCAAACCTTCCATTTCATCTGAAGAAAAAGTTGCCGAAACAATAAAAAGTACAAACGCTTGTCTGTCAAAAAGTTCCGAATCAAAAATCCTTGCATCAAGTCCAGTTTCACCAAGTTCTAAAACGGGACACTCTTCCAAGATACCTGCCTTCAGTAACACTAAGCCAGTTTTACTGCGAAAGAAGAGCAAGGCAGAAATCCAACTTGCCAAGTCCCGAAACGAAATCCATCCGAAAGAACCAACATCACCTTCTGCAGTGCCAAATATCAAATCGCCGTCTTCTATACCTGCATCAAAAATTAAAATACCCGTAAATTCTGACACGCCCAAAGGTACGAGTGTAAAAAGAAAAAGGTTATCTCGAAATGGTTCGCCTGCAGAGAAAAGCTCGAAAGATTCAAAACAGAGAATAAAGACAAGCCATACGCGTTGGGAACAAAGAAAAGCAGTTCCCGACGATCTAACTACTTTGTGTAAGTCGTCAAAAGATGAAATATCACCCATTCAATCTTTTCCGAGGCAGCACCAGATTTGGAGTTTTAACTGCGAAGTAGACAACGAAACTGCCATTCCTGTAAGTTCTAGAAAAGTTGCCGACACCATCAACATATTTGATAAAACGTTAGATGAAGAAGGAAACGAACAGATGGATGATTTGGATAAGCAAAATTTAAATTCTTCAGATACAACAGTTTCTATAGATGGTGCTAGCAGAACTAGGGATGAAGGTTACTCTACGATGTCTAGTGATCTACAGCCTGATTCAGCTGCAGATACTACTGTTAGCGAACCAGAACATTCAGTGACATATATACCTACGGAAAAAGAACTTCGCTGTGTCAGTGATGACAGCGTAACTGAGTGCCTTGATGGTTCCATGTGCTCATCTTCTGATAGTGGATTCGGCCCATTGCATCTTGTAGCCAATGCCAATCCTTCAGCCAGTCAATTTGGAGAAGAACAAAATAATGCCAAGGAACCTGTAAAAAGTGCTCAAGACATTTCTCGGAATGTTTCTACTGTTAGACACAAAGAACAAATTGCTAGTGTCAAACCTACTGTTCGAAACAATCCTCCTCCAACTGAGTTAGCTGTAGGAGAAAACGAACTTTGCAATAAACCAAGCTCAATTTGTGATAATTTTATAAATACTGACTTTAAAAATTCCACCGAAGACCTAAAACTGTCGCCTCTAAAATCTAGAAACATATTAGACGACTTAGATGCCTCTCTCCAATCGTCCAGTCCTCAGAGGCCTCCAGCGTATGATTATATATCTATGTTAGACTATTGGAACTATCCAAAAGGTATTTTAGACATGGCTAGTCACGGAAAGACTTGGCACTTAGGTCCAAAGAAATCGAGTGTTGATGACGCAATTGTGTTTTGCTCTAGGCACAGTTACATCGATGACAATATCTTTGATGAAAAGGTAGAAACAGCTGAGAAGGCTACTCTTACAGAACCCGAAGAAGGAATGTGGAGAGAAAAAGCTTTAGCTCCTTTCATTGACGAAAGCATTTGGTCTCTTTATTCTTCAGAAGGGGATATAAGGGTGAAACACTTCCCTTTGGAGCCATTGCTTAGTGAGCCGTCTTTAGACAAGCTTATTACCAACTGCAGCCCATGCATCATTATTACTGAAAATGCTGACGGTTGCGCGCAATCAGACTTAGCCGAATTTACAAAACCTTTGTTAAGTAAAACTTCCACTAATTCGTCTGTCTCTGATTTAAGTGATGGTGCGGAGAAGTTTAAAACAGGACTGGAAAGAGTAGCATCGGACACTGTCTTGTACTTGAAAGATGCTATTCACGAACTGGAAGATTCCATGCACCGCGGGCTGAAATCTTCAAAAAATGTGTCTTCCCTTCATAATAATTCAGGCTCTGAATCTGAAGCTTCTCCTTCTGGTTTTAAACCAGAATTACTACTGAGCTTAGAAACTGCTATGCTAGGTCAAAGTGTAAGTACATATACATACGAATTATTATTATTATTATAATTATTATTATTATTCAGTGATTCTTTCTTTCTTTTTATTATTATTATCATTCTTGTTGTGAGATACTAGTTTATCATAAATTCCCTCATATATTTTATCATATTCTATTAGTTATTGAGTATTTTAACTTCATTTTTAGTGTACTCCTGGTATTCCTAAAAAAATTGATTTTGTATCGTATAAAGGCTATAAACAGTGTTTACTGTATGAAATATAGAAGGCTCGTCATATTAAAGGGCAGAGGGTCCGATTCTACTCTATATATCAAAATCCTTTCCCATTATGTAACATAGTTTTTTTAAAAAAATAATTAACCTTTACTGACCAAATTAACAAACTACACCACCTGAATAGTGTCGATATCAAAAAGACTCAAAAGATTTCCCTTTCAACCTCGTATTTCTTTTACCTTACTGAAGCCTACAGAAGCCCATTTTCTCTTGCTCGTTGAATCATCCTATTTTGCTCCATGCGTGGAATCGGAAATTTTGCCCAAAAGAGACGCCGATGTGCAGTTGACTTAGTGCGGTCTTTTCAGGTCTCCGTCATCGAGTCCCTGGTGTTCTCTTCTGAATGGGTGAATTCAATTCATTTGGTCGGGTTTTTTTTTTTTTTTTTTTGTATTTGTTTTCTGTTCGCACACTCTGACGATTCTTTATATATAAAATGAGATAGTTTGTCGTTTGAGTTTTCTAACTTACAAATCCGGTGGTTTTTGGTTTTTTTAGGGGGAGGGGGGTGGGGGGCGATTGCATTATTTTTTCTATGATATTTGTTTTTGTTGTGCAACTTTATGGATAGACTCTTATAGTTTCTACAATGTATACGACACAGTATTATAGTCCATTTCAATCGATATCTTGTTTTTCCATAGCGTGTTCATATGGCTTAGTAGCTAATATTAGTGATTTTAATGTTTGGTTTTGCATGTAGGATTTTTAATAATTTCAGTTTTATAATTCTGATTTATTTTTATTAAGTTCTGGATTTATTCTTTGCGGGTTATTATTTGTATGATTTTTGTTTATAAGTTTTATTCATCTTGTTTTTCTTAGATTTAATTATTTTTCCACATAATTTTATTAAGATTTTATGATTTGTGGATTATATCGTTATGTGATTTGCTCTTCGATTTCTCTGTGTTTCTGAAATAATCATTTATGTTTTTTTCTTCTTAAAGAACCTTACTGCTTGCCTTGATGCTTTTCTTTTGTTTGTTGTTTTTTTCTTTCTCCTCGTTTGTAGCTGAAGGCAATGCTTTGTTCATTAAACAGCTTTAAGCTTTATTTATCGTCTGTCCTAATGCAGATACAACATATTTATAAATTATATTTATCTTATAGTTGTATACTTTCTTTGTCCTGATTTTGCGTGGATTAGTTAATCACTGTTATATGTGTATTTCTTCGTTGTCTTAAATATTGCTGGATTTGTTGATTTTACTCTGTTTATTTTCTATATGCATTGAACTCAGTCACTAATAGCTGTAGTGAATTTGAACCTCACTAGGGTTGATAGCAGTTTCTTAACGCTCAGTTTGGTATGACTTATAATAATTTTATATAGGAGTCCGTGAGTGGGGGATTAATATGTGTGTGATCTTGGATAACTGTTTTTCAAATTTTACGTCTTTTGACGTCAACATCACAAGGCGAATATGTGCGTTACATGCTTGTACCGAATTTTCACTCCTCACATGTATGCAATTGAATATTATTGCATTTTGAGATACTTGTTCATTATACATAATTTTTCCGAATTCTTTCCAGCGCCTAGTTTGGCCTTCTCCTACTAGAAGCTCTTCCACTAGTTCTTTGCAGTCTTCAACTTCATTCCAGATGGTGAGTGACGAAATGGATGACGTTGACTTACTGAGAACCAGCCGCAAAGGATCCCGAGTGAGTAGGATTTACGTAGATGTTTTTTAATAGAAAATTTGTGTCAAATTAGTATTTATCTTCGTGTTACGATTGAATTTTTTTATAAAGTAAAATAGAGCTAATCTGCAAATCATCCCCTTTTTTTAGAGTAAGGATTAATGCATAAATAATCTTAAGATTAAGTTTTTCTGCTCACCCTCGGTGTTTGGTTCACTGATGTACTACAAAAATAAAACATCGTTTCCAAGTCTATTTATCCAGTTTTTGACTAAAGAGGCTTGGTGTATTTCTCTAAAACTGTAGTTTAAAAATATTATGTGATTTTGGTGCATATTTATAAAGGAATTTGAAAGGAAGCGTGTGGCGGAAGCTGTTTTTGATCTCGTGTGGTAGCTCAAGGCGTTATCCTACCGCATAAAAGGTACCTACTCGCGCAACCTTCAATGTTCGAGGTGTGGCGTGCGCAGAGGCGATCTCGTGATACTGCGAACTATTCATGTCAAGTTTTCAGGATGTCTCTTCACAAGTCGTGCCATGCACTGTAATAAACCATAAATTTGCATAATTTACGAAACTTTTAGGAAAAATTCATAAAGAGAAAATTTTGCAAACTGTGTGTGTCACTGTTCGAAACATTTTGTTCAGCAATTCCATGTTTAAGAAATTTTTTCCGGTGTTTCATAAAAGGCAGAGTTTCTTCGCTTCCGTGCGTAGTGCAGTTATGAAGAATCATCCTGAATTTTTTCGAGTCCCTGGCGCAAGTTTATTTTAATTTGCGTAGTCCCTGAAGCAGGTTTTATTTCTTCGGACTATATCCTTAAGCCTGTCACAATTTTTTTTTATAATTTTTGCCAGGATGAGAGATCAATAAAGTAACCCTGTGCTTAAATTTAATTTTTTTGCTTGACACAAGAAAGTCTGATCACTGTGCTAAACTCAAAAGTGTTATACTATGTAGTCTTAGTCAAGCCCTGTGGGGCATTATATGACGCTCATATTTCACGCCATCCAAATTATGAGTGCAAGGTGTTTATAATGAAACTTCCTCTTAAACAGGGTTCTGCAGCTAAAATGGGTGGGAAGATTGTAGCCAAGTTTACTTAGCTAAAAATTGAACCGTATCTCATGTATGTTATAATCCTGATAACATACGTGAGATGCGGAATTTCGAAAAAAAAATGTTAGTTCAAAAAATGTCCACTGGGTGCCGGCTGCTGCAAATTTAACAGTGAAAATGTCTAAAAATAGCAAATTTAATCATGAAAATGGCTAATTTGAAATGTGCAAACAATTTCAAGATTTATTCAATAATTTTTGAGCATTTAATAACTAATTTGGGTCACTTTTTGAGGTGAATTCACCATGCAAAGCGCCATCTAGTGCATATATTTTTGAACTAAACCTTTTTAAAAACTACCTACATGAGCGTATCTCGTGTACAGTTCATATGCCATAATTGGTAGCAATCGTATCTCTCCTGTTTCAGCTGCAGAATGTTGTTTATAGCGGAAGTTTAATTGTAACCATCCTGTTTGTTACATCGTTCGGAAAGATGAAATCTCAACTCGATGTTATCGAGTCAGACTTGTAACTCGGTGATTGGAATTGAAAGGAAGCAAGTTCGATAACCCACCTTTTAATTCCATGAAGTCGCTAAAATCCATAATCAGACTTAAATTCCATAATCAGAATATTATATTACAAATCCTTTTTTGACATAAATTTGAGCTTTAATTTTTTTTTAACTTCAGTACTTCAGTATTTTAACTACTTTCTGTGATTTATTTAATTTTAGGATCCAGATCTCAGTAGTGCCAGTGATGACGAGGGTAAAAACCTGGAGCACAAAGATTTTGTGGAACGTTGGCTACAAAATGAAATCGTTCACAATACTAGCTCAAAAATGATGGTAAGCAGTATGAAAACGATTGGTGCATTAACTTTTCTTTGAGATCTTCTTTGCCACGTATTAAATTTCATAGTATTATTATTACAAGATTGTTTCAAAATGAATGCTATTATGGGAGTTTAGAGAGCACATCTAAATACTTTTCAAAAATAGCATCACTATGAAACCCTCATTATTTTGTTTTACAGTGTTCTGTGGTATAAATATGGCGATTAAGTGAAAGCTTAAAATATCCATTCAAGTCGTACTTTAAGAAACGCTCGAAACTTGAGCATAAATTTCATATCAAATATTAGGTTAAAATACACGATCAGCCTCGTCTACTAAATGTAACCATATAGTGTCAAAAGGACTATCTCAGGCTTTTAATTGACAATAAAATTTTAATGTAGAATTTTTAAAAAATATATACATTGTTCAAATTGATATTCATTACAGCATAAATACATGTATAAACTGCAACTAATTATCTTTTTTTTTATTTGTAAGTTACTGGAGCTATCCTTAAATATTAAAAAAAAAATTCTCAAACTTTTCGTATAAAGTTTCCATATCAAAAGTATAAATAAGAAGGTAAGACTCGCAGAATTAAAGTATTATATATTCATTGTTTTCCTCTATAGTATTGTTGAAACCCGAAAAAAAAGGTGCGTTCCGAAAGCTTTTTGTTGTTGTTGTTGTTGTTGCTGCTATAAGAGTATTTTGTGTTCTGTTGGCATTAATCTTTAGGGGCAGTTCAAATCCATTTTGAACAGTATTTTATAAACTGGTTTATAAGTAGCTGCATTCTTTATATGGTGAAGTGAAATAATAATTTATTTGCAGGTCCCTCAATTAGAGCCTGTAGAAGAAGCTGTCGAAACTACACCCCCACCTGTGCGAAGACCATCACTCCCTCTTCCCACCAGCCCTTCAAATTTACAGTCAAGATCTCGATTCATGTCTTATCCCCTTACTTCAAATTCATTCATTAAGCTCAAGGAAGATTCGGGGAAAAGAATCTCTGCTTCTTCAGTACCAACCTCAGCAGACGCATCTGGAGTATGCCCCACTGACAGCGGATCTACGGAAGACGTAGAATTCAAAGGCGTGGATTCCGAAGTTAAAGAATTCAATGGAGATTTCTATAAGCTTTGTAGTGTTGGTTCTCTCAGGAGCTTGGACCATTTTTCCCCATGCAAGACACTAGACGCACAAAAGCATTTATCTGAATCGCCTTGTTTTAGCAGAAAGCCATCCAATTTGGCTAATTTTCTCTCAAATTGTGAAAAGTCCAAGCCAACGGGCCTTGTGAAACCTACAAGGCCCATTACATTGCTTGTTGATGGTACCCCTAATGTTCCAGAACATTTCAAATCAAGTAATCTAGCTCATCAAAATTCTAAAAGTATTTCTTCCTCCGCAAACTCCGAGCAAAACGCCAAAACTAAGCAAGTTCCTTCAAATTCTTATCAAACAGTATTTCATCCGCAACAGTTGCCGTCTCCAAAAAGTCTTCCATCTGTTGCAGACGAGCAAAATTCAAATAACCGAACTTCCAAAATGAAGACTCCCACCAAAATTATTTTCAAGTCCAGTGCCAGTCGCAGGCGGCAGCACAGAAGAGATGCCAATAACGAAAAGCAGCTAAAAGAAGGATGTGGAACAGCTTGGATACATTTGCAAGCAAATCCTGAACTAAGTGATCCTATGGTATATTTTCTTTGTTTTTATTAATTAAAACTGTTGCAGGTGTGAAATAATATTTTTTAGTGGTGATTTCGTTATTTTCAAAGTTTTGGACAAAAACGAAATTTCAATAACCATTACGTCTCCAATATTTTATGTAGTATTACTAATGAAAATTTTATTTTCTCAAAATGTGAAAATTCTACACTTAATTTGCAGTTTTTAAACTGGAGTTGATCCTTACATTTGAGCATTATTATCAAACTATAGAATGTAATTAATTTCAATTACGCTCAGTTACACAATCAAGTCTGTTTTGTCAATTCACTTTTCTAGTCATATCTCTTCAGATTTGTGCATTGTTCGAGATTAGTGAACGTTATATCTAACAAAGAATTTTCCAAATTGCTTAGCGAAATTATAAATTTTCATGTAAGAGCAATTTTTTAATGATTTAATTCGATTAGAGAGAGGTTTAGATTCTTCGGAATAAATATTTAATTACGTCGTTCCATCTTTCCTTGTTGATGTAGAGCAAACCATGCAAAAGATTGAGAACATAGAATAAAGCTTGCTGAGTGGGCGGCCATAAAAAGGATCCTGACTCATATTTTCTAAACAAAATAAATCATTCGAAGTATAAAATGTGGGACATCCCAGATAACTGAACTTGCATTTAACATGATTTCAATCACTTACCTATGATATGCAATGCAGAAAATCACTGAGCCATTAGTTGGGCCTTTTGCCAATCTAGTATGGTTGTGAGTCTCAATCCGGTGAACTTCGGGTGCTGAAAATAGCCATAATGCAAAATTAGTACAATCTTTTATATTAAAATATAATTGATTAGGATAAAACTGGATCAGTAGAAACAGTTTTAAATCTTTTTTTTTTCCTGTAAATATTTGCTTGCTTATGCGATGTTTGGCATGCAGCAAATATTTTGTTTTAGTAAAAATGCCTATTAGAAATTTTACTTCATCTTTTATAGGCTCGCATAAATCTTCTGGATTCTTTAAAAGCTCCAACAAGTAGCAGTAGTAGCAGCACTGACGACGAGGAAGAAGAAGTTCTTGTCATTCAGACCAATTCTCACCTCCACAGGATATGTCGAGAAAGGAGACAAAAAGTCAAAGGTAATATTCATTTGCTTTTGCAATTATAAGTATAAAGTTATCCAAGCAGCTAATTTTTTAAATGGTGCATTAAAAAAAAACATGCTCCATATTTTCCATTTACTGAGATTACCTTCAAAATTCAATTTGTTTGTTTTTTCTATGCAACAGAATGTTAAAATGCGTTAAACAAACATAAAGGCACTATCTTCCGATTCTATTGAATCTTCTGAGAGACTTCCAATCTTAAATATCTTGGCTTTCTAGTCCTCTGCGTGCCCTTAATTACTTGTGGCTATTCGCAGTTTAGAAAGGGTGGGGAATCAGAACATTCGTGGTATTTTCGGTATGGAAAAACAGAAAAATTGCACTTCTGGGGGGACACAAAAATGCGACGTTATCCGTCTGGTTTCGAACTTAAAATGAAACAATCATGATTTTTTTCCCCGAAACTCGAAACAATTAACATATTTTTTCGGGTCCGAACAGTTGAACATTCGTGACATTTTGGCGTTACTAAGCTGAACGGTCACAGTCATCATTATTTCTTTGCCGTGTGTACATCCTCCAAAAAAAGTATTCGAGTGAGAAATTTCCTACGTTGGTTTCGCATATTAAAAATTGTTTATCATAGAATATGAATTAGACTACGTATAAATAAGATTTCCATATTGCTGTCAGGTTGTGCATTTTTCAAAAACTCAATTATTATTCGCAAATCTAAAATAGGAAAATTTCTCTCTTACTCGAATACTTTTTTTGGAGGGTGTACGTGTTTCATTTGCTTGATACTTGTATGTTTATTATTTTTAATATTTTGTGAATTTTTACTCCGAATTTTTGAACCTCTAAACAAAGCCTCTTTTTCTCTTCAGCTTCAGCCAACCACCCATTGTTCGAAGGCAAAAAGAGATCGTCGATAGTGGGGCGGCGAGAACTTTTCTACCGTTTTGGAGACAAAGAAAAAGAAGCTATAGCCTGCTTTGACTTCCTAGAAGAATTACCCACCTCCTCCTTAGAGACTCTGAACATACTGAACTCCACTTCATCCCACGAACTGCTGCCGATCCACCGTACAGTCACGCCACCTTCCGATCTCTGTCCTGCTGGTCGGGAATCTTTGTCCAACAAAGAACGTATGTCTTTCCTATCACCAACAGTATCAAACAAGTTAGCCGCATTTGGCAACCAGTCTTCCAACACGCGGTCGCCATTTTCTAGTTACAAGAGGATGAGGTTACCGAATTTGTGGAATCAGCCCCTCAGTCACAACATGTCGTCCTCAACTCTGAATTCTCAGGACTGTGAACTTTTGGATCATATATCGCTGAGTGATTCTTGTGCAGAGAGCTACTCTTCTAAGCCCGACAGCTACGAAGACGCCAGCTGAAGTTCATTTTAAGTCTTGTTAAGTATTTTTGTATATTTTGAAGACATAGAGACTTGTGTATGAGAAGAAGTTTGGCATTTTGAATTTGTTCAAAGAAATCAAAACAATCAGCATTTTTCACTGTCCAGATGGGTTTTATTTTCAGTTGGTTATTCATCTCCAAGTGAAGCGCACAAGCTGCTACCCAGCTGAAGTTTCTGCCATTTTAAATTGTGAAAATCATTTTGTTAAGAATTTTGATCTTCCTTTTTTAATATAATTTTTTAAAAGTTAATTATTTCTTGAGAAGTGAACTCTTGTGCCTTGTATAATCAACTATATGCTACAAGTTCAAAAGCATGCTACAAATTCACTATTCCATTTTCGAAAATGCTTTTTACCTCTTACTCAATGGTTATGATGCTCTATGTTCATAAATGTTTCCAAATCATTTTCATTAAAATTAGTATTTTATTACTTGAGCATGTTTACCGTATACTCCAATTAAAACTAGCTTTGTATATTGATAAAAAGCATTAACATCTATTCTAAATAAGTTTCTTTTTCTTTCTGTGTATCGTTTTTGATGGGGAAAACTGTAATATTAATTCACTGTCATTTTAAAAATTGTTTTAATTTAATACATTGGGTTTTAAAAAATACTTTGCATTCTCATTTCTATCTGTTTTAAATAAATGAAATTATATGCTCAAGTACTCTAAAAGAATTATTATTGATAATTCTGTTTCAAATGACCTTAACTCATCTGGAATTTCTTTTTAAATGCTGAATTTTCATCTGTAAATTTTAAAGTTTTTCTTTAATATATACATCTGTTGAATTAGATGGTGCAAACAAAGCTCTTTTCCATTCAGTCTGAAACATTCTTGTACCTGTATGTATATCCTTTCATTTTTAAGAATAGACGAAAATTGTTTTGTGCCTTTCTTAATAGTTAGAGCAATCTTTTAGGGATAAACATATTTTAAGATGAATCTTGTACAATAGAATTAATTTATTATTCCTCAAATTCTTGAAGTATTTCCAACTATTTATATAATAGAAACGATTGCAATCATTTTTTACTCTTTCTGAATATTAATCCTGACTGTCTTGTTCTAAAGTAAATAGGATTTTAATATTGATAAATTTTACTGTATAATGTAAAATATGTATAATGCAAATGCATATGAATTTTATCTACTCATAAAGCATTAAAGAATAGCTTTTTCTCTCTAACCTATGTTATGTTAAACAAAAGGTTTTTTATTGTTATTTTCTATTTGTGTTGTTCAACACAAAAATCTCCTTAATCATTTGACTCTTTTCTCATCTACGTGTGGGAAAATAAACGTTTAACAAGAATTCTTTTTGTGAAAGCATAGTACTATCCTAATTAAATACACAATACTTTTAGTCATTATTACGATTGTTTTAACTGCATTGGCTGGGTATATTTAATTTCCAATTTAATTAATTTATGAGTACATTTATGCATAGATTGTATAATTATGAGTTGTATTAAATAGCAATTGTGAAATTGGGTTAGATACGTTAATTTCGAACTCCAGCTTTTATACGAATAATTATGTGCACATTCATGCCTAAAAAAAATGTAATTATTTATTTGAAAAGATAAATCCTGAAAAATAAAGTTCCTAATCCTATAAGGATATTATAGAAATAAATTACTTAATGTATAATTATCTAACATCAAAATAATTTAAATTAAACCAAACGAAATATAACTGTCACATATTTCTTGTATGATAATTACATATGTGAACTAGAAAATGCAGAAGTGTACTTCACATCTACATTTGCACATGATGTGTGCATCAGATCCTATATGTTAACTTATTGTTTATCCTGCTAATATTGACTGTTTCACTTCATAAATGTTTATAAACAAAATTCATTGATTCATCATTTAAAAATTTAGATTCTACAGTGTATTTAAAAGACATCATATAGATTTTTAAAAATTGTGTATATCATACGCTGCATTTCAGAAAATAAAATTATTAAGCTTCAAAATTTAAATGAATAATAAAACTTTGTTTATGAAATGATACAATAGGCATTTGAGTATCAAGATCTGAAATTAAAAAATATAATAATAATACATCCGTTATAATAACTATACAATAATGTGGTAATAAAGTTTTGGCTCAAACCACGCAACATGTTCCCTTATCAATTTTATTTAATCAATGCGTTATCTCACGTGGATTAGATTATTTTTATTATTTCAAGCATAAATCTTAATTAATTTGCATTTTTTATGTTCAGTCTCTGAACATTTTGAATGTAATTTTTTAAAACCTTTTATAGTCCTCTTGATCTTGCTGTTGTGATGCTGTGTTATGTATGATAATAAATTAAATTAAGTGTAGTGCTTGCTTGGGAAACTTTTTATTGTTGGTTTTTGTCTGCTACTTTTGTACATATACTTTGCAAATTTTGGAGTTGAAATGTGATTGTGAATAAACAGGTGTTATGTTTTATACTGTGTATTTGGATGTTTGTACAGAGGTCTATTTTTTAGAGCAGCCACCCTGCTGTATATATACTAGGGATAATAAATTTTCATTTTGGAAGTTTTATGAAATATGTCTTTCTAATACAGAGAAACACAAATGGATGTTTCTTAGGTTTCGTTTTTTTTAATTTCCTTTCATATTTTCGTAATTTCAGGTTAGTGAGTATCAATTTCATTAAAATTTCAAATTTAATTCACATTTCTTGCTATAAAAGATAAAAAAGTGTACATTTTAAAATATAATGCTTTTTCATTTAACATTTTTTTTTAAGCATAACTTATTATTAGGCACTGACATACGTATTTATAGTTCTAAATCATTTACGTACATTTTCAACGTTCCAAAGCTTTGACTTTCGTCAAACTATTTTGAAGCTTGCTTTTATTTGCGGTAGGTGCAAACTTGTTAATTTGAATATTCGTATTATTTAAAAAATATGTAACCGTTCTTCAACAAACAGATGCAAATCCTTTTACTAGCTCTGAACTTATTTAATTAACGCATGAAGCATTACAGAGTACAATAACAGTTACAAAATGCAAACGGAACACAAAAAATATAAATTTAACTTTCTAGTACCAGACACTTAAATGCCTATCCGCAACACCGCTGATGCTCGACTGCTATAAATTGTTCTGGCCACCTCCGAATGGAGTTCGATAAAATTTCAAAATAATATTTTTATGATTATTTTATCACCAAACATTATAACAATCAAACCTATCTGTGAAATATAACAATTGTTGATCTATTTCTCTAAATTCTATATCGTAAAATTAGAAAAAAAAAACTGTCGTTACTAGTCAAGAACAACTTGAAAATTGAAGTACTGTAAATTAATGAGTTTAGTTAATTTCTCAATACCAGAATTAATGAAAAAGCTTACAATAATTTAATATCACAAGCTGATTTATGCGTACTTCAATTAAGAAAATGCATATAGAATTCGGCAGCTTCCGACAAGTTTTAAGACAACAGTTTAAAATTCAAATATCAAACTCAAATTGCAGGCTGGCACTTCCTCTATGTTAAGAATATCTATCAATAACGACTAGCCGGCAATGAAACTTCACTTTTGTACCAGCTTACACCAAATCACTTGCAAGCCTATATCTTTGGAATTTAGATTTTTGGCAGGAAAAGTCTGAAAGTTCTAAATATCATCTACCCACTTATCTTCAGAGGTGCATTTTGGTTATCCAGGTTTAGCATTCACATTCACTCGTTGCGAAAATTGCACACAAAAATTATCAATACCCGAAAAACTTACTCAGACCTTTTCAATCTTCTAGCGTAATAACAGCTGCATACTCACGAACGAATCCTACCATGGCCGAGTGCATATGACACTGAGTGTATTGGATGCCGGAAGTGTGTTCCAGTGTTCTTACCTAACGCTCGGTTGTTGATTTAACGGTCTGGAGTTGTGTGCGTTTTTTCTCCAGATGTTACGTGAATACGCGCTGGAACCCCATTAAAAGTCCTCTGCCCAACGCCCCCCCCCCCGGTGCCATAACACAACAGATTCACGAACAATGAAAGATTAACGGTAATATCTATCTACAGCCTAAAAGGAATAAAAGGTCTTCCGGATCTAGATTAAAAGAGTAAATAGTTTTCGTTGGAAGACGTCGAAACTTCTTAAGTTTTACTACCCTTAATAATAAAGTATTGATTTTATAAATTAAATTGTATGAATAGTTCACTATAATTTGTAAAAATTCACTTCGTTACACTAACATTTATAATTTTCACAGTGTTCCGTCGTCAGGTACGAACACTCCTATTAGGAAAATGGTATCCGGAAAGTACAAGGTTTCTGGCCCAGTAGTAGCCAGATTTATAGAGACGCAGTAAACATCAGCTTAACAGAAAACTTATAAGCCAAATAGTGCCAAACAAAAATCTTCAAAACAACATCCTTTTTATAACAGGATATAATCAGATAAAAACTGTAGTTATCAGCAAAACTTTCCCCCATCTAAATTACAGAAAGCGAGCATAACAAAAACGTAACAGAAAGCATTTAAAAAAATGTAAGAAACTATTACAATAAAAAGATTAAATGTAATTCATTCCCTATGCTACGCAATAAAAAAGTGCGACCATTGTTTTGACTTTTTAAATAACATTTATTACTTGCAAGATTATTTATTAGGATGAACTAAAGCGAGAAATATCTACATACAAAACCTTCACATATTCAATCTTCTGTTTAACTCTGACTATTCTATTTAATTCTAGCGGCTTTTTATGTTTTCTTGTAAAGGCGTTCTTTTATAATTTATATTAAAACTTTGATTCATAAATAATTTTTTCAATTTTGAGATATGTTTGCGATGATTATATTGTGTAAATATAATTAGATTTTATTTTAGACTTTGTTAAGTTTTATTTTGTTATACTGCCCTTTTATGAAATGGTTCATGATCTCATTGTAAAATACTCTGCGTAATACGATTTAGTTCCAATTAGATAAAGACATATGCATCTTTTGTTTGCATTTAACTTCTTTTGTGGCCACAAATATATGGTTTAATAAAAACAGAGTGAACTCTTTAGTTTTCTCTCCATCTTTTTTTTTTTCTTTTTTGGGACGAGGTTCTTTGTTTTAGAACTGCACCATGGGGAAACTGTTACTCAAGATAATTTTTTTTTTGTTAAGGTTTATATCATTTTAATATAAATTTGTTTATTTAAGGTGTTTGTGTGATACAATTTTTGGTTTCTGTTCTTTGTATTGGTATATTGTTAATAAAGATGTCAAAATGAAACATGATATCGATTGATGTTTGGTGAACACGTTCGGCACAGCACATTTAAGAACTTTTAAAAAACTTTATTTTGTCTCACCTTTCCGTAAAAAACTAATCTCTACATCCTTAATTAAAATACTGTAAAATTTACATTAAACAATAATCGCTGCTTCTAGTTGAGTTTCATCTGTTACGTACCTTCGGAAATTAAAAGCCATACTCTTTCATTAAAGAAATAACGGTGGCGAATAATATTTTAATTAGATCTAAAGCATTAGCTTTCCTACAAACAGCTGCATGAAGTAAATAAAAAACTTTGTAAAAAACACACATAAGAAGTTATAGGTGTGTGTTTTTTACAAAGTTTTTTATTGGTGTGTGTTTTTTACAAAGTTTTTTATTTACTTTATCGTTTAACACCAGTAATTTGAGTGTTTTTTAACAACAGCTACATGGCTACAGAGTCAAAAATTTCATCTAAAATTTTCTGTCTTTTCAACTTGAAGTCGCGAAAGAAATAAAAGATGTTTAGGTGCACAAGCTGTTTGACAGAATTGTCAATATTAAAGTATCAAGAGAATTTCAAATCCAAATCACTCACTGTTCCGAATTTCTAGGGATTGTTTCATCCTCCAAAAGTGAAAAATAACAATTTTGGTACATTTCAAGAATTGTTTAAGACGGCATAGCGTGCATTTTGCTTGCCGTGGTCTGTCAAATCAAATACTAACTACCGATATAACACGGCCATTCATTTTTTTTAAATAATCGTTATGCCAGTCCTCGAAATCCTGAAAAGAACCTTTCCACAATCATGAAAATGTTATAGAAGATTCCTAATTTGATTCCGAATATTTTACCGGAATATAGCGTGACCCCGCAGTTTAAACTTTTGGATAGAGGCTATGTGATGTATAAGCAGTAATGTAAAAATTACTTTAACGCCTTGCCTGCGGAATATATTTGAAAAAACGTGCCAAAATGGGTGGGGGGTTCTCTTTAATTTTGTTAATTAATTCAGGTCCGACATTTCAAAATTGGTGCATTTGCCTTGCCCAAACTGAGATCGGGCGTTACAGACAAGGGGTTAACTACGGTGTGGACAATTTAAGCACTTATCGACTCATTTAATTATTTTACATCATTTATTTTAAGTTGTAAAAGTACTCTGTTAAAACGGCAACATATTTTACAGCGCAGGAAAGTTTCTGAACATCTTTCCGAAATATACAGAACAGTTTCTGAATACTTTCTCCGCTAGGTGCGGATACGTTCCAGAAATATACAGAAACGTTTTGGAACGATGAATACTTTTAAGTGCGGAAACGTTTGTGAATACTTTCCTTCCTGATGCGGAAATCTTCTTGCAATTTTAAACTACAATTGTTTCCCCATATTTTAGAATAACGCTTCTGATTTTTTTCCAGTATATACAAAATTGCATGATTTTGAAAATCACCCAATTAAAAAAAAATCCCAAGAAAATTGACTCTGACCTGTGGAATGATTGTAAGATTTATAAAGCTTTCTTTAGGTATCTTTAAACATTCTCAAAATTTTCTCATCTCCCCAAAAGTTTCTCATGAAATGCCAAGAGGAATCAAAACACACGAGTTTTGTGGGAACATACTTGCAATATTATAGCTAAACTATACGGAACAAAAACCCGTTTAGCCAAAAACTTCCTTGTCCAAACTCACTAGCAAGTCAATAGTCACACTATTCATTCTGTTAATCAACTTTCGGAAAAGGATTTAATACGCCGACGAATTGGATTCAATATGCATATATGTATAGTAAGTAATGTCTACATCAATTTCACTGTTAGGGTGATTCTTTTTGGCGATATTTTAATCAATCATCCCATCATCACTTAAACTCATAAAGTGTCATCAAAGGTTACCTGAACTGCAGCTCTTATGAAGGACAGTTCTCGGTAAGCAGGATATATCTACATTTGCAAATAGCTCCTTAAACATTAAATATAAATAAACCAAGTATATCATGTACACTAACACTTCCATAATAGAATTCTATTTTTCACTGTACCAATTTACATATGAAAACCTTCACATGCTACATCAATGCGAAGATTGACAGTAGTTCTACATATCGTTCCAAACAGTACTCTTCGAAGGTTCCCAAAAAAAAAAAAAAAAAAAAAAAAACAAGTTTCTCGTATGCGGATTTTAATTCATAATGGGATTGGTGTCAAATTCGACCAATTAGTCTGTGAATGGATTTTTTTTTCTTTACATTCTAACTTGAAAATTATTCAAATTCAGTAAACGATTACATTTATTTTACGGCACAGTTAAATACTCTATTTCTAAATTCATTAAGTTGTCAGCAAAGCCAATTCAGAACTTCAATTATGTAACGTCAGCCAGAAAACTATTCTCTGATCAAAATCGGTATCACCGATTCTAAGCTTCCTTTTCAGTAACTTATTTAAGTTCTGTTTATAAGCATTAGCTCATTGAACACTTTTATAAAAAAAAGTGAAATACGCTAATTTTCTTGGAAATAAATTTCATATACTTTCAATCGAGTTCTTATTTTAAAAAATAAGAGAGTTATTTTAGTGGTTCATTTCTTAAACGTATCTTGTGCAAAAAAAATGTTCATTTAACTATTTTACGCCACTGTTATCATGACTTTCCATTATCTAAAGGGAATTTTGAGTATTGTATTACCCCATTAACTAGACTTGTCTAATAAACAGTCTGACATGAAATACTCTTGGGAAATTCAGTGAAAACATTCAAATATGTTCAAAATACAATGTAGCAGCATTTGGCTTACGAATATAAAGTACGTATATTTTCTGAAATAAATTTCTTATATTCACGCTTAAATTAAAAACAGAGAAATCTTTGGTTCATAACTAAAAACGGCCTTATGAATAAATGATTAGTCAACATTTTACGAAGCAAAAAAAGTCGTGATTCTCCATTTTTTGTAATCTAGAGAGAGATGTTGAATATTATATTAATCCATTTAATACATTAGTCTAATAAATCCTCTGGTATAAAATGCTGCTGCGAAATTCACTGGAAGCATGTAAGTGCGTTCAAAATACAATGTTCAAAATGCAAACATCACATGCATTCCCATAATAACGATATCAACTATCACCTTTCTCTTAATGACTCAGCTGATCATTTTTCATCCTTGTTCCTTGCTTTTTACGTCACTTGGTTTGCCTTTCAGTACGAAACATAAACTTAAATAAATATACACTCTATACGAGTGGCACGCGAATCTTTTAGGGGGAAGAGCATACATTATTCAAGTACAATAACCAAATAAAAATAAAAAATCTAGGTGCTCACGAACTTTTCGCCTTGCACGCAAAATTTCAACGACAGTCAGCAGAATGCGCAAAAATCTCTTACTCCCTCTCTCGCGAGGGCTTCTTTTAAACATTAACCTCTTTAAGGTTTTAATATACCGTTTCTAAGCAACTAGGCATTTATTCGGAGACACTTTTAAGAAAATTGCCGCTCATTATTGTTAGTTCATTTCGCTGGCTTACTAGCTTACTTTCCAGTCATGTCTGGGTTTAGCCTGTTGGTAGCCGCTTTGGTTCTGAGCTTGGTTGTATTTTCTAAAGCTGGATGTAAGAATATATTTTAATTACTTGTTCTCCCTTTTATTCGTTTCTGACGTTAGTAGTTAGCTGTCCCTAGATCCGTTTATCAACAGAAAATGTATCAGATATGTTTAATTATTGTAATTTGAATTAGTAGTAAATAACTTTGTAATTATGATTAAATTTGCTTGTGATATTGCCAATTTAACTCTAGTAACCTATACAAGCAAAAAAATGTACACAAAACAATACAAAAAGTGTATTTTACTTATATTTGTTGCTTACAGAGGATCACAAAGTATTTTTTATAGATTATGCAGCTTCGGTAGATTTCAATAAAACATGTTAGTTGTGGTTTTTTATGCTTAAAAGATACTTTAAATTTAAGAGTACTTTAAAATCTATGTATTTGGTATAACTTAGTTTCCTTGCCTTTTATTTTCTTTTTCAATTAATTTATGCGTATGATTTTAACAAATACAAATTTTAACAAAATAAATTATGTACAACAGCAAAAACAAGTAAACTATCTATTTGAAATTTAGACGAAACTCTTATTATTCTTTATAAAATGTCTTGTTGTACTTTGGTAGGTACTTTTAAAACAAACTAAGATCGCTAATTTGTCATAGTGAAATTTATGAACCGGAAGTTAAAGCATGTTATACCATTTTAATTCTGATAAACTTCCAGCCTAAAATTTACGCAAAAAAGAGTTTATTAAATAGTAGGTACTCTTTTAAATTGGTGGGGCGCAAAAAGTAATATATGTGGTTATATGTTTAGTGGTTTTATATTTGTTAAACATAAGCTTTCTCACTGTTGTGTTTTCGTAAAATATGCTTCAGTTAGATATCTAATTTACTCTATAAACTATTCTTTAAACTAATGTGAACTGAAGCTAAAAGATATTTTAAAGCATGTTTTAAAATAGAAATAAAATTTAAATTCAAGCATGAACTAATAAAATTTCCTTTTTGCCTCTTGTTAATAAAAAACTAGTTTTCTTTGCGATAGTAATATTAATAACTTCAGAAAATAATAAAAGTAATTATTATGCACGATTAATGCTATTTTTGGTGACGTTCTATTGACTGCGTGTTCTTATACATTTAAAACTCACAATTTTGTTTGTCTGTATTATTATAACTCCGGATCTCAATAACATCAATCCAATAATAAAACAAGTTGATTTTTTAAAGAATTTTTAATTATTAAAACGTTTGTTTATTTTATTTATTTATTTTTTAGAAAAGGGTATTTTAGAGGGGGGACAAGACCAAGGTTAATATACATTTTCCAATGAAGCAGTAACATGCTTCTTGAGTTACAAAAGCTAAATATAGCATTTCTGAAATGAAAATTTCGAGGTAGGATCGATTTTTCATCAGGAATACGTCAGTTAAAAAAGGCATCAAGTTTAAATGAAAGGAAAAGAAACTGAATTGAACTACACTAAAACGATGAGAACATGTAGCATGCTAATGCTTTTAGGGCGACTCTTTTTCTATTTCTTGATCTTGCCTGACATTACAATGTTTTAAATCTCTTAACATTAGATACTGTCGTTACAAAAGTTGGAAGTTTTTCTACAATAGTTGATATTGCGGAATATAGTAGGGGCAGAAGCTATAAATTATGCATGTCAAGGCAATTTTAGGGTGACACGTTTCATAAAACCAATCTATAACACATTATCCTGTTAAAATTTTATAATACATATTATCTATCAAAAATTACATTCGACAGTCAAATCAAAATACAGAAATTTACTCTCATAGAAAATTATATTCAGGTATTTATCTCTTATGTCGATCATCTAAAACGCTTGAAATCTCTTCCTTACCAATTTTTTTCCTGACACGTTTTGAAGAGATTCGCTTCGTTCGCTTCAGAAAAGATTAAAAAAACTCATTCCTTGATACAAACATGTTTTTAAGAACAGAAGTGAAACAGATGCAACGAAAGGAGAGGGGAAAAAGGGCTCTAGAAGTCTATACAATCACAATTGAAATGTACTCATTAACTGACGAAAACAATATACAAGCAACTGGTAGTATTATGAAAATTTAATAATGGATAAGTATGTCGTGATGTTTGATATTTGAATCAAATTCGTACTTGTCTTTTGTCACTGGATTATTCTGCAACAGTTCATTTTACCTGATGATAACAATTTACACGAGCACCTCTGGTTTGTTCGATAATCCAGATATTAACTGATGATATTCATACACACATATATGTAGGTCATGTCTAAAGATAATAGTTCTGTTTGTGAACTGTTTCATTTATGTAATCTGTAAGCATATAATTCATTTATGAAATTCGGCCTCATGTTCTCTGCCCCATATAACGCTAAGAGAATACTGGTTTAGTTTAACTATCGGCTCGTATGCTGGCTGCATTGTTCAATTAAATTAAACAAGTGGGCTAAAGTGCGACTTAAATACACCTGTCTCGTATCATGATCATAAGTATATTTCTATCACGTGCTGTTTTTGGTGCAGTGTAAGGCTTCTAGATTGACAAACTGTTGCAAGCCGCCATTTTTGTGCCTGGGTTTGCAATTTGTACCCAGGAATTAAGTTTATTCATTAAGTTTAGGCGATGATGTGAAATATATCGATTCACGTCTATCTTTGTAATGATATCACTTAAAATATTTTATGTGTACTCTCTCAAACAAGAATTCTGAAGTTTTGAAATCTAACCTTTCTTTTTTTGTTTTTTTGTAAAAAGAGATTTTCTACATAAAAATTTTAATGCACTGAAAAATGTACAGTTCGTGTTGTTTTACAAATTACGTGAATTGCCTTTTTATGTTTATTGGCACGAACAAGAATTTAGTTCTTTGTTCTATCTTTGGGATTTTGGTTGAATTTATAATTTGATTTTAACCCTATGAATAAGTACAAATTTACAATCGATAATCGAACTTGAAATTCGGATTATGTACTTTGACTGGTTGAATATAACGCAAATTTTAAAGAAGTGTGAATTTTCTTTTGCATTATTGGAGATTAACGTGAAGGAGATGCTAGTGAAAAAGAGTATTGGCGGAAGAATAGAACGCAAAGTAGTTAATGACTTCTGTGTATTGCTAAGAAAGATGCAGGTTATAAAGTAACATAACAAATTGCTGAGTTAAACTGTGAACAGTGAAAATATTTACAAAATCATCATTTCTTTTAGTGGAATGTGCTTAAACATCAAAAAGTCCTTAAAATTCCAAATTTTGATGCTAGTAATGAAGATTAAATTGAAAAGAAAGTATTTGGAAAATACTTTTTAATAGCTAGCAGTCTATATTCAACACTCCTACGCCTTATTTTATATTATTTAGATGATTTTACTTGATAAGAGAAAAAAAAATTGCTATTTACCTTAAAGGAATTAAAATTTCTAGAAAATTCAAGCATGTATTTTGAATTCAGTAACCACCTACTATGTATTAAAATTTCACTTCATTCTCTCAGACATTTTCTCGTGGTAATCAGACAAATTTGTTTCAAAATCTTGTTTATTTATTTTTAATTCGGAAGAATTCAAACATTACTGTTCAGCTTTATCAAGCTCTTCAACAGTAACCAAATTTTGTTTGATTAATAATAAATATTGAGACTTCATGCGTCAAGGAAATTTTGCATCGTTTTCACAAAGTTGAAAAATAAATATTTAATACTTTTGGGGGAAAATAATTGACGCCACTTCTTTTAGTTGAATCACTAACTTTTGCATTACCTACAGACGCTTTAAAGTGATGTAAAGTGATTCTTTTAATTCGACACCTTCAGTAATCATTTACCATGTAATCAAATTTCATTTTATTCACTAGAGCTGATTTGTTTTTAAGGGATGCCAGAACAAATATTTACAAGATTTTCACAAAATCTCAAAACTGTAAAATGTTTAACCCTTTGAGGCGCAACACTTTCCCAATGCTGAAAAAAGGGAATCCGTTGCCATCGCTCGACTTAACTGCCAGCAAAATGGCGTACGATCGAAACGTTCATCGCGTGCCACAGTTCTAGAGACCCTTTTTTGACGACAGCTGGCTGTACCCGCACACAGCCAGCTGTCGTGAAGAAAACCTTCCAAAACTCATGGCACGATCAAAGACCAAATATTTTCGCATACGGGGCATATAATGAAATGTAGTATAAATGTTATTGAAGAGAAGGAAATATTATTCAAAGAAAACCTTCTAAAGCTCAAGAGGAGGGCTAATGGGTCTCTCTCTCTCCCCCCCCCCGAAATACCGCTTCTATAGAGTCAATACACAGCCTTATGCTTTGGCAGAACGCCATCTGCTTCGCGCGCAGGCTACAGCAAGATTGACACGATTCATCGGTCTCTTTCCCTTTTACACTTTCCGACGCGCATTCCAGAAAAATCGGAACCTCTCTGAAGGGACCCTGAACAAGCGCGTTTTGATTACGTCAAAAAAGGGGTCTCTAGATCTGTGGCACGCGATGAACGTTTCGATCGTCCGCCATCTTGCTGGTAGTTAAGTCGAGCGATGGCAACGGCTTCCCTTTTTTCAGCATTGGCCAATCGATCCAGCTGTGTCGCATTCTTCCATTTTTCAGCAGATGTCAGTGCTGTTAAAAATAATCGTGACCATTTTTTGACGGGAAAGGACGTCCTAAAAAGTAAAGGATTCTCGTGGAGCTATGTCACCCGCAACTATTTTTATAGAAATCAAATCTATTCATCGTGACTGGCAACAGTCAAAACGTCAGAGTTTGGTGTGCCCAGAGCGGGAACACTGCGCGTTAAAGGGTTAAAACAAACAAACCCGCACGTTAAGCGGTAGTCCTGGGTTCGACCCCCAGCTCTGGAATTTTTCGCATAGTTGGTAAAAATTAATCCGCCTAAACACTCCAACTTGCCTAATATAATGTTTAAAACAATTTTGTTATCTATAGTTTAAATTAACTGGCCAGCTAGCATAATACAAAAATTCGTTCTGATTCATTCAGCTCTTTTTCGGAAATGCGCGAACAAACATTTAAAAAATTTCACAAATTCTTTGAAATTTTTTGATGTAATTTTTATACCTTTGACGTTAAGTGATCGCCTATCATAATGCTAAATTTGATATCATTTTACTTCAGTGGATTACACATCATGCGTGAAAAAAAATTACACATTTTGAATAGGTTTTCTTAAAACTACAAATTCAATTCAAAATACTGAAAAAAATCAATGCCTACGATTTAAGACTACCTTTCATGACAGTAAATTTCATTTGATTCGATCAAGAGCTTTTTAAGGGGCAAACAAAAAATTTTCACATTTTCAATACTTTTTCGCAAAATCTCAAAATTTAATCAATTTGTTTTTTTATTTGACGCCTATAGTCCAAAGCTTAATGACCACCTATCATGTCATCATGTTCATTTCATTCGCATCAGTCGTTATTACATGAAGCTCGGAAATATATTTACACACATGTTGAATAAATTTTCGTAAAATATTATTACTATAAAGTTAATATTATTAGTTAAGTTAATATTATTAGTAAATTATTATTATAAACGATTTTTAAAAACTTCGAAATCAATAATTTAATTTTAGTACCTGTCATTATTCTAAATTTCATTTTCTTTGTTTTAGTCGTTATTATATGATGCGCGAACAAAAATTTATAAATTTGAATAAGTTTTCGCATAATCTCAAAATCTAACCAAAATAGCCAAAAATTCGTCACAATTTCAGTTGAGTAACCACCGATCATGTACCAAATTTCATTTCATTTGCTTCAGCCATTTTTACGTGATGCACGACCAAAAAAAAAAAAAAAAAAAAATCACGAGCAGAATGGCTGCTAATCAGACTTTCTTTAAGAATCGTTTTGGATTCCCAGATACTTGAAACGTACTGAAATCGCAAAATATTTGAACTATCATGTAATGTATATAAACATAATGTATGAAAAATTTTCATAATCGATCATTCGTTTGCCTGTAAAACTAGTTTCACAGTCTGAAGCTTAATAATGCAGTGAAATGTATTTTCGTTTAAATACAAGTTTGCTGGCATAAAGAAAATTTTGCTGATTGTATACTTTTTTACATTATAGCTGGATAGATATTTACATATCTGTAAATGTATAATTTCGTCTAAAATTCAAAAGGTAAAATAAATATTAAAATTCTTGTTCATGTTAGTAAACATAAAAAGGCAGTTCATATCATTCGTAAAGCAATATAAATTATATACGTTCCAATACATTAAAAATTTTATGTGGAAAATTAATTTTTATAAACAAGGAAAGGTTAGATTTCATAAAATATATTCAATGGATAGGAGTGTAAACGGAAATGAAGTCAAATTATTGATATGAAAATTGTATGAAAATTTTTCATAAAAGATCATTCATTTGCCTGTAAAACTAGTTTCACAGTCTGAAGATTAATAATGCAGTGAAATGTATTTTCGTTTACATACAAATTTGCTGACATAATGAAAATTTTGCTGATTGTGTAGTTTTTTTACATTATAGTTAGATAGATATTTAAACATCTGTAAATGTATAATTTCTTCTAAAATTCAAAAGGTAGAATAAATATTGAAATTCTTGTTCTTGTTAGTAAACATACTAAGGCAGTTCATATCATTCGTAAAGCAATACAAATTACACTGGTCTACAAAAATGAACTTCTTTTCTTCCACAAGAATTAAAATAACAGATTCTAAAAGTATTTTTCGTTTGGAATTCAAATCCGTAAAAATCCGTAACTAGCTATCTAACTCAAAATTATAACTACTCATTCTGACCGACCTATAAAGTGTTAGATAGTTATTTTCGGGCATATTCTACATCTGGAATGTTTCTCTTCTTGGTCCAACAGTAGTCATCCAGCATATTGGAACTACACTTGCCTTGGTACCTCTTCTCCATTGTAGAAATTTGCTGATGGAAATGCTCACCGTGTTCATTGCTGACAGCTCCAAGATTTTCAGGCAAGAAGTCCAAGTGAGAGTCCAATAAGTGAATTTTTAAAGACATGTTGCATCCCATAGCTTTATAAAAATTCATAAGATCAGCAACTATATCACGATAGCTTTCTGCTTTATGGTTTCCAAGAAAGTTGCAGCATAAACTTTTGAAAGACTGCCAGGTTGCTTTCTCCAGTGGATTTAACAGTCCTTCGAAATGCTCATCAGCCATCAATAACCGGATTCTTGGTCCTATAAAAATTCCTTCTATCACTTTAGCATCACTGACTTTGGGGGATTTCGATTTCAAGTACAAGAATCCATAAGAAAGTTTATCCATAGCTTTGACGAAATTTTTCATTACTCCTAACTTAATATGCGTTGAAGGTAAAAATATTTTTTCAGGATTCACTAAAGGGACATACGACACATTTTCCGGGCCAAGGATAAGCTATTCACTTTTTGGGTCATGATTTTCTAAGTGAGACTTCTTATATCTGCTGTTCCATTCGCACAAAAAACAGCAAAATTTAGTGAACCCAAAGTGCAAACCAAGCAATAAAGCAATGGCCTTTAAATCACCACCGATATTCCATTCATATTTTTCATATTGTATTTTCTCTAAAACTAGTTTCATATTTTCATATATCTCTTTCATATCAGTGGCATGCGCTACAGGTATTGATGGAAGTTCATTGCCAATATGTAGCAGCACAGCCTTCAAACTAACTTTAGGGGAGTCTATCAACAATCAACACTCATCGGGCCAGTGTTGATGCCCAAGAGTTTCCATAACTGAACAAATATCATTACAAAACACAATACCATTTTTTTCAGAGAAGCAGTCTTTGAAAACACTATGGCGGCTACGATAGCTACATATTCTTACACATTTTTGGGGTAGATTCCATCCTTCGAGTCTGGAGGTTAATACTTCAGCTTGCTGTTTTGATAGATTTAAATCCCGAATCAGGTCATTAAGATCTTGCTGATTGGGAAAGTATGGTTCTGATGAACAGCAACTGGCTTCATATCTAGGATCATTTTGATTTTCATCTGAATCATTTTGAGTCAGCTCAATACTGGCGCATCACAATGCCATATTAACAGATCTGAGCATAACCAAACATTAATAAACCTGTACAGTCTTGTTTTACGGTGCTTCAGCATGATATTGCAAATAATTTCCTTAAATACAGCTCGGGTAAAATCGCTACATATGAGGTAACGGTTCCTATGACAGGTCAACGGAAACGCTAAAATCAGATTTTTAACTGTAGCTTTCACAGAAAAACTATGCCTGATGGGAAAATTCTGACTACATATCCGAATTCAGGATGAAAAAATGCACTAGATTCACTATTCAGTTTCCTTGTGAAAAACACCTAGTTGACCAATGTTATATATGTTCCAATACATTAAATTTTTTATGTGGAAAATTAATTTTTATAAACAAGGAAAAGAAAGTTAGATTTCATAAATTATATTCAATGGATATGAGTGTAAACGGATATGAAATCATATGTATTGATATGAAAATTGTATCAAATTACTGATATGAAAGTTTATGAAAATGTTTCATGAACTATCATTCATTTGCCTGTAAAACTAGTTTCACAGTCTTAAGCTTAATAATGCAATGAAATGTATTTTCGTTTAAATACAAGTTTACTGGCATAAAGAAAATTTTGCAAATTGTGTACTTTTTTTACATTATAGTTAGATAGATATTTACGTAGCTGTGGAAATTTAATGTTTATGAACAAGGAAAGGTTAGATTTCATAAAATATATTCAATGTATATGAGTGTAAACGGATATGAAGTCAAATTATTGATAATTAAATTACTCTCGATCACTGGACCTATAAACAAATAATCTAAAAACGTATGAATCTGACTAACGCTCAAAAAGGAAGTCGAAAGAAAACTTCGAAATTGTTTTTTGAGAAATAAAACATACACAATGTAAGGGATATTAGAAAGACAGCAGTGACTAGATACATTCACTGCATCACAACTTTTTATGGAAAAAAAATTAATTAATTTTTTAAAAAGTTTTAGAATCAAGAAAATTGCATCAAGACTCTTCAGTTTTAATAACTAATTTTAAAATGTAAGTCAACTTCTCTAATTAAAATTTAAAGCGCAGTTTAAAGAGAAAATTCATGTTTTTGAAAAATTACCTGAAAATATCATCTAATATGATCTGGTAGTGGAAGAAAGTATTTACATTTCACTGCATTTTAAGTCTTCATGCAGAGAAATGAGTTTTAAAGGCAAAGGCGGCTTGAATACTTTTGGTTTTAGGAAAACATCTCCAGCGTAGGCCATAAAATATTCAAATTTCTAATAGCATTTAAAATCTATTATTGAATGTTAACGACTTCCCAGAAATTTCCTAAATTCACTGGTTTTGTGCTAGTATACCTACAGCTCAATTTCTTTTGAAAAACACCAAGTGAGTCTTAATTACGTCTAGGTAGAGTGTTGACAAAATCTCTCTGCAATAAAAAATGGAAAATTGCTCCTGGCTGTAATTTTGGGATCCCTAGTGCACAGTCATGGCTGGAGAAGCTGCAACGTCATGCCCATATTTTGTTTATAAAATCTAGCCATTTATGTAGTTGAAAAAAAATATCAGTCTTCAAACAACCGGGCACAGGTTTTTGGGACAACTCTGTATTTGCTGCTTCTATGGTCGATAAATTACAGAATAATTAAAAGCACAGTCCTCAGTTCTTCCGTCGCTTTCAGAGCCAACTACAATGTCATCATGATGTTCCTTCACCACTGGCAACCTTGTATAAGTCAAAGAAAAAAACCAGAATTCCGAACTAATCACATAGTCATTATACACACCCGCATTTCCGTGCAAACATACATTAGCTTTTTGGCTTACAATTTAACTCTCAGCATATATTACTGTCAAATTAAAATGTATTTTTTTGCCGGCACTGTACTTTATAAGGTTTTTATTTCTTGCTATAGTTAAATTTTGTACCACTTGATTAAAATTTAAAATACTTTATTTAATAAAAGGACTGTTTGTATATGTTAGCACACTTTTTAAAACAAATCTGCGACCGCCAAGTGATACGTGAGAACAATCGGATTGACGATTGCACTTATTAGTAAAAAAATATAGAGAGAATTTTTTCCCCATTTTAAAAATCTGAAAACTCATCCATTTTCCAATTTTTATAAAATTTTCTTTATATTCATCTTTTAAAGCGTTCTTAACATACTTAAGTCAATCGATTCGAAAACTTTCACATACACACACAGAAAGAATGTATATAAAAAACCCTTTTAAGAGAACTGAAAAATTATTCGTTCCCAGATTTTTAGCAATTGACATAACTGTTTTTGTATGGAAACCTCTACACTGTTAATAGAAGTAGTTCAACATTTCACCATACAGTAGAGCTAAATTATCTGCAACCTTTCTATGGAGAAACGTTGAACCATGATTTGGTGATTAGACTGATCAAAGAACCAAATCATGATTCAAAGTTTCTCCATTGAAAGGTTGCAGCTAATTTAGCTCTATTGTATGGGGAAATTCTGAACTACTTATATTAACAGTTCAAAAAAGAACAGTTTCCATATTCACTCTGAAAAATTGTAAGCCTCACTCCCTTAGGAAGAACTTTTGATAAAATATATTATACTTTTTTTTTCCTCGCAAAATCCATTACATTAATAAGTTTAATGATATTCAAGTACAAGACTTTGCAGTTTCACAAGATTTTTTTTAATTTAAGTTCCTGACCATGGCACAGTGGTTACGTCACTGAAAACGGTAGACGGCCGAAGTGTGAAAGTCCTAGATTCGGTTTCCATTGCGCGGCTGTCGATCTAACGGTCTGGAGTATTGGTAGGTTTTCTCCAGATGTAACGTGAATACGCGTTAAAACCCCTTAGAAAGTCCTTCTACTAAGGCACCCCCCATCCTTGGAAGATCGCCCTAGCGTAGCGTTGCCATAATCACACAAACCAAACCAAACCAAAATTTAAGAACGTCAACTGTTTTAGTTTTATGAACAGATCTGTTGAGAAAAATGCCATTTCTTAATTTATTTTTTCTCTGAACTACTAAACTTTTCCCAAACAATTTATTGCAAGTTTTCTAATGTAATATGTAGAAATGTTTTAATTTAATAGTATATAAAGAAAGTTGGTCTTTGCTATCAATTTTAATAAAAAACATTAAACGTCACCAAAAAAAAATACTAAAAATGAAACTGAATACTTTTACATAAATAAATGCTAATTTAAACTATCGCATATCTTTTCAATCACAACCTCGTGGTTTTGATACTAAGAAAAATTTCGAAAGTACTGAATAAGTATTGTCTACTTCAGACGATATTTATCGAAGTGCATGGCTAAAAAAATATGTGTGACAACCCGTCACTCGGACAACATACTCCATGGTCCCTCAAATTACTTCTATACAGCTTAAATAAAATTATGATATCCTGTTTCCGATGGAAAGTGGTGCACTGAGCATTTGTAATTTTTTCATGTTCGGAAACAAAAAATATGTGTGACAACCCGTCACTCGGACAACATACTCCATGATCCCTCAAATTACTTCTATACAGCTTAAATAAAATTATGATATCCTGTTTCCGATGGAAAGTGGTGCACTGAGCATTTCTAATTTTTTCATGTTCGGAAACAAAAAATATGTGTGACAACCCGTCACTCGGACAAAATACTCCATGATCCCTCAAATTACTTCTATACAGCTTAAATAAAATTATGATATCCTGTTTCCGATGGAAAGTGGTGCACTGAGCATTTGTAATTTTTTCATGTTCGGAAACAAAATTTCCATGAATTATATGCATGGTATAATGAAGTGGATGACTTTGTATAGTATTTTTTTTAAGAAGGAATTAAATTTTATTAGTTATTTAGTAAATGCTACACAGAATTAAAAGTACAAAAACAAATTTACTTTAGAAAGTGTCTCATTATTTATATACGTTTGGCATGATTTAACTTTTTGTAATTCCTGATCAAGATTTTTGACTTAAGTGTAATATTTTAGAACAAGAAAGTATTCTGGGAAAAAAATTAAACCAAATACAGCTTTAAATATCAATTTTAAAAATTTATTTATAAAACTTTACACTATAGGGTGTGTTATATAGTGTAAATGTTTATATAAAACGTGTATTTCATAAATTGCGTTAAGATATTTTAAGGAAAAAAATATAAAATAGATGTTCAAGTAACGGGAGCTTTGGCGCTTAATGGTTTAAATCCAGTTACAAAGTCGTGTAATAATCCAGTTTGCGTAAAGCTGGCAAAAGCAATTTTTATTCAGATTCTTCAAGTGCTGTCTAAAATACAACATCAAAGACAATATATATATATATTCAGGGGCGTAGCCAAGGGGGGATTAGGGGGTCATAACCCCCCATGAGGAATTTTTTGCCATACAAAAAGTATATTCTGCACTACATTATCACACACACGTATACATATATATGAATTGTAGTAGTTGTAACCCTCCCCATGAAAAATTTTTGCCTACGCCCCTGAATATATATATATATATATATATATTAGAGGTCTTTATAATATATATTAATTACTTATGTTTAGAATAGAAGATAGATTAGAATATTAATTTCAAGCACTTATTAGCCATAAATTCTAATCCATTGAAATTTTCTGTAAGGCCCTGTAAAAGAGATATAAACGTTACATGCTCCATTTTTAATGGGCATTATACAACAATAAATATTTAAACTTCGTGACAACAGAAGCCCATTTGCGGTAGACAGTTCGTAGACGACAACAGACAGCCTAACAAAACAAAATCATAAACTATTTTCAACTATTTGAAAACTGTTAAAATCTTTTGTGTGTGTGTGAAAACTCTTTTGTTTTCGGAAAAAGATCAACACAAAGCTGCATACTTTTATTCATTAATATTACACCGTTTAATTTATTTTTTGTATACGAAAACAAAATAATCACTTTAGTTTCATGACATGTTATGTACGTAATAACGAACATGTAACACGTAATAAAAAAAAAACAAAAAATTATATTATCAATTGGTGTTGCCATGGGAGCATTAAAGAAAATAATAAAGGTAAACGGATAAAGTAATTTACCGCGAATTATAAAAACACTTAAATAAATGTGTTTTACAATGTAGCTAAAAAAAAGCAGTTACAAAAATCTAGTAATCCATATTGTTCGTGATACTGAAAGCTATTAACACAAAAGCTGAACAAAAATAAATACGCAGCAGAGTATTATTATTTTTTAAACGAAGAAGGGGGGCGTTACTCAGTAATTTTCTCTAAATGCATTATGCATTAAATTCAATTTGTGCAAATGCATTAAACTAGAGTTGTTTAATCAATTAAAAATATTGTGTTAGAACAATTTATTTTCACAATGTTTTTTCTTAGGGATTTAAAATTAATTTAATTATGAATCAATTTTTCTGAACTGCATAGTTCGTATTAAAAATTTGTTGAATTAATTCCACATAGTTCCCCAACAATTTTTCGTGAATATTAATGGCACAAAAGTGATATACTATATACTAGATATGGGCAACCTTTGAAACGTTGCGGACCAAATATAGATTTCAATTCGAATGAACTGTTTTATGGAACAATATTCCAGGTTATTGCAGACGCAATGTTAACTATTTATACAATCATTATTTATCTACTAAAACTTTTAACTAAACTACTAAAAAATTTAACTAATTTCGCCGCTCAACCATATCACACCGTGGTCGAGAAGACGTGGCATGGCATTCGAGGTCTCTTAGGTCTTTATATGAACTGTTGCGCACTTAGTTTTACTACAGTCTTAAATCTTAAAGAAACTTTTTTATAACTATTCCTGTATACATATATTGTACAATGTAATGCAGAATTCGTCTTGACGATACAGATTTCAAACTCCAGGTATATTTGAAAGTTTATAATGTTGATCTTTAAAATACATTCTATCACTGTAAATCTTTTATTCAAGGTCCCAAAACCATGCCTATAGAGATTGAAGGGTATTGCTACCGACTCCAATTCGACCCCCTGCGTTGGAATGATGCCAGAGACAACTGCGGGAATCTGGAATCTGGAGCCATGATGACCTCCTACAAGACAGAAGCCGTGCTCAAGAAGATAGAAGAGCTCGTTTATGATTTCATTACCTCCAAGCTCGAGAAAGCTTTATTTTGGATTGGTTTGAAAATGGACGACACTTCCATGTCAAAGGAAGTACAAGACAGGCTGTAAGTAATAAGACTGGTTTATCTAAACACTTTTTGAACCAATGCTTGGGCGGTTATCGAACATTTCTTATTCTGAAGACTATACTTGAATCTAACACAATCGCCCTCTATTCTATTTCTACAGTCAGTCATGTATTCTGCTTCTACGAATACATTTATTTAGTGTTACGAAGTAATTGTCTGTCTCAGGGTCTACTTAGGTACTATCAGGCTCATTGTCTAATTTTTCGATCTAAAAAGAGCGGTTTCCTTCAAAAAACTTCAAGTCACATCCCGCTTAGGCCTAACTTTGTCACATAGCGAATCGGTCTTTTACTACAACACAGTTGAACTTTTATTAATGATATTTTTCCGACATGCACCGATATTAACCCACAAGTACTTACCGAGAGATTTTCTTTAGGCAAATGCTTGTGGATTACTCCAAAAAATACTTGGAACGGTCAGAAAAAAAATGATAGATGGAGAAATTTGTTAAACAATGAAATCTACAGAAAATCAACCTAACATTAACTCGAGTCATCAAGTCCCATCCAATCAGATGGCTTGGGCATATTTTCGGATATGGCAACACGAACCCCGTTAAAAACCTGGCTTTTGAAAATGTACACCCTCCAAAAAAAGAATTCGAGCAAGAGAGAAATTTCCTACGTTGGCTTCGTATATTAAAAATTATTTATCATAGAATATGAATCAGGCAATGTATAAATATGACTTTCCATATTTCTATCAAGTTGTGCGTTTTTCAAAAACCCAATTATTATTCGCAAATCTAAAATAGGAAATTTCTCTCTTGCTCGAATACTTTTTTGGAGGGTGTACAGGGTACCAGAAAAAGAGGAATCCCTCTTACAAGATGGCTGGACTGCTTAGAGACAGATCTCAAATTATTATAGAATAGTCACTGGCGGACCATGGCGACGGATAGAACCCGCTGGAAAAAGCTAGTTGGTCTGCAGTAAGATGTAGCTCTCAGAAAAAGAAGACTGGCTGAAAGCAGAAAGTTTATCAGTGGTAAAGATCCGTTTTATCTTAATATAATGATGGCGAATTTCGTTGTACAAATACTAACATTTGCAGAGTAGCAGAGTTAAGTTCTATGACTATCAGACATAGCCTCAACTAAAAATTGGCCCTTAATATCCGAAAATAACAGAGGGTGTTTACACATTTTTAGAACGATTTCGGGGCCGTTTAATTGATGTTTAAAATGTAAAGACTATTTTTTTAAATGTTCGATCCGATAGCTTTTTTTCTGGACTATAAGTCTGAAACGTGATTTCCATGACAGAAGAGCTTTTCGTAAAATTTCCAGGGATATTGCTTTCCATTCCTCTTCCACTACTTTCCAGAGTCCATCTATCGTGGTGGGTTTGCGTTTAGAAAGAGCTCTTTTTAACAGACACAAGGCACAATAGTCCATAGGTGAAACGTCAGGGTACTTCGCAGGAATATGTTGAAAGGTATATATGCAATACCTGTATCAGTCTTCATTTTTTCAAGGAATGCAGTGGTTGTTGCAGTGGTTGAGCCACATGTCTCGTCGAAACTGGTGAACATTATGTTTTTTAGCTTTTTTAAGTTGTAAATCTTGGTTTATTATTTTATTTATTGTTGCTACAGATGTATCTAAAGACTTTGCAATTGATCTATGTGTTGACGGATTTTCTCTTGCTACCAGCGATTTCACTTTAGAAACATTTGAAACAGTACGTACCTTTTTCGGATATTCTTTTGGAGTCTTCTTTCCGTGTAGAAATAATGATTGACGGTTTTTACCTTGCCGATTAATAATGTTGCTTATTTTGTACTTAAAAATTTTAATACCATGCATTTCACAACGTTTTTTTAATTATGGAATGAGAATATTTCTCTTCGGAAAGCGCAAAAACTTATCCTTCAATCCACAGCTTGTTTACATAGGACATTTTGAAAGAAGAATAAATTTAAAGGTAGCAGACGATATTTTCTCATTTCAAATAATAAGCTGTTGCCAAAAGCTTTTATTCTGAAACATTTACTTTTTTAATTCTTTATCGAAATCGTTCTAAAAATGTGTAAACACCCTCTGTATTTATCCTAACTCCTAAAAAATCGGACAAAAGACTCCAAAATTTCAGGCAAGAATTGTAATGCCATATGTGTTGTCACTTCATAAAGATCTTCACCACTATACTAATACGCTTACCCGATTATATTTAGAGCATTTAGAAGTGATTTATACGTTGCTTCCAACATTGATCCTTACACCCAACCGTTGCGAGCATCTTTGCAACTCCCCACACAGCACATAGCTATTAGAAGTCCAAGGCCCTTCACATAACATCAAATGGACCCGAATTAGAGAATTTAGGTGTGATCTCTCTAACGACCAAAAAACATACGTAATATCCAATCCATTTCTGAGCTACTTCAGGTCATTGAGATCTACTAGATACGAGTATCATTCTGATGTTCTGGAAGCGAAACAGATCCAGAGTAGCGGAGTGATCCGAAATAGCCCAGAAATTGATAGCTATCTCTTATCTAGTAGATATCAATGACCTGAAATACCTTGAAATGGATTAGTTATTACAGATGTTTTTGGTTGTTAGAGATATCCCACCTGAAATCTTTAATAAAGGTCCCTTTGCTATTATCTGGAGGAACTTGGACTTTTTATAGATATGCGCTGTGTAAGGATGTGAACAAACAGGTTAATTATTCATGATGCAATAGAACATGTATAAAGATAACAAATCTGTTAGAAAGATTTATTTTATAATCGATGCGTTTAACATGATTTATCTTCCTTTCTGCAGGTGGAGTTGGGACTATGATGACTCCAAAATTGCCCAGAAAAACTACACGTTGTGGGACACAGAAGGAGGGCCTACCAATAAAGGGCTCTCTTGCTCTACGCTCAATGCATCCAATGATTTTCTTGTGCAAGCTGTAGATTGTGGTGGGCCTCGACTCCCGGTCATCTGCATGATGGAAGATGGTAAAAGTACGTCTAAAAGAAAGTGAATTAATTTTTACATCAGCACCGCGCTTTCAACAATTTAAAGGGTAAATGGAAAAGATGCACACTCGAGACATAAGCGAAAATTTGATTTTGTCAGCAATAAAAGACTAAGATAGTATATGGTATATTCCCTGTACATATGAAACCTGTTATTTGTATAGACATATACTACTTACAGACAAATTGGATCGCATCTTCTTTTTTTAATCAATTGTACCATAAGCATTTAATATTACAGATGCAGAGCTGATTAATAATGCTATAAAATTTTTTAATCAAATAAAGTCAAACATTTAAATAAATTAGTATTTATTCGTAATTTTTGTGCACATTATCTTTTTGCAAACCAACAAAAACGTCAAGGTCATAGTAACCCTTGAATACAGGCTACAGTGGCACTGGAAAATTAATTTTCCCCAAAACGAAAAAAAAAAAAAAAACAAGATAAAATCATGCGTATTACAATTCGAATGTCCTAGGTATGCACTGTAACTGGTTATTCCTTCAGACTGCAGTGCTAGTGAGGCACGCCCATCTTCAATATTGTTGCAAAAACTCTGTAAAACGATTTTCTTCTGCACGGAAAAGCTGGATAATTCGTACTGGCGTGATTGCTTGGAAGGCCAGAGCGTCTACTAGAAAGTTCTAGGAACCAGACGAGTAGCCAGGACGAAGCATTTCATTGCCCCTGGAAAATTCTGTGGACATGTTTCGCTGCATAATAACAGGAATTCCTAAACATTAATTTAAGAAATCATTTGGACATGACGTTTCACTTATGTCAGCTGAGTGACAGCCAAATTCGTACCCTTTATGAGCACATTCTGCCATTGTATTCCTATTGTATTAAACCAAAAAAAAGGGTCATAGAAACATCAGTTTTATTTATCCTTAATCACTTCAAAGCATAAATATGCTGCAGTAAATTTAAAGTCGAAGGTTTGCTTAACTATTTCAATCCTTTATAATTACCCTACAACCTGAATTTAATGTCATTTTAGAGTGTTAAAAATTGAGTCTCTTCTATTCAAATACATTACGAAAGCTGTTCGCTTGCCACTCAGAGACAGTTGTTTGTTACACTAGCTACTAGGTTCGTACTTTGGTTCGCTCTCACTCAACTGAAAATTCAGGAACAACTTGATGACTGTGACGACCTGCTTTCCTATTTATACACTTTTTTCCTTTATTCTTTAATGGTCGTGTATAATCTTATACCAGAAATATTCATACATTTCACGTAATGGGATTATGTAACACTAATGTTATGCTGGAAAGCAAACCATGCAAACCCAATAGCTAAACTCAAGCTCAAGCGCCAAATCCTTCAAGCTTAGAGACTTTTGGTGAAATACTGCCAGATTTTGCGCCAAAAATAAGTCCCCAAAACTGGACCCATTACCGACAACTCTAATGTATCCAATAGAAAATTTAAAGATCAGTATTTCGCGTTCTAATGGACCGATTTTCAGGCGAAAAAAATGCACGGTTTAATTATTTGAATCCTAAAAGAACATACCACTCGAAATATCTGAACCAAAGTAACCCGTGTTTATGATATTATAAGTCTCATCTTCATATTTTTATTCAGTGTGTATACCTAAATTAAACACTAAATATACTAAATGAAAATGATAAGTTCGCACGAATTACATATTCATGCACTTTCATTTGCATTTAGCAAGTTAGTCATTCGTCATAGTATTTAATGCATTTTTTTTTTACCTTTGTGTAGCCTGTACGCACGATGTAATACCTTACCTTATGTATGGCGACTATTGCATAGCCAGCTTGAACGGAGCTTTGGAGTACAACAAAATACATGGGGCATGCAGCCCTGAAAGTCCCACGCCATACAAAGAAGAAATGAGAGAATATGTGATAATGGCAGCAAAGAACTCTTTTTTAGGAGGAGGTGTATTCATGAATATAAGGAGAAACGGCTGGCTGTAAGTTCTTCCTCCTTTAATTCTCAAAATAGTGCCTGATCCAAGGGTGCGGGGCGATAAGACGATCGCATCCCCCTTTAGCTCATTTACATTTGCAACTAAACCCATGTTTAACCCCCGATGGAAATCAAGCGTTTCCAGCGGAGGATTCAAAGAACCATTCTGGAAAGCAACATCGGCCAAAGAGGGTCTGCTGTGTTGCGTCTTTCTAGTGATGAGAGAGAACGGATTAATCATAGGTTCAACATTTAAAGAAAAAAGGAAAATGTAAAAGAAAGAATTATCCATTCCTGATAGTATTCTTCGTCCTCCTTATCGTCCCACCCTTAAAATTTTTGTGTTTCGGCAACGATTTGGGCTAAAAGTTAAAGCAGTTTTTCCTCTGCAATGAAATCTGAAAGATTAAGGCCCTAAATAAAGTCACATTGATCTCCTTGCGTGTCACACAAGTCTCAGTCGCCTTGTAATCAATATGTGGCGTCAACTAAACTTCGCATTGTGACTTGTTTATGACTATTTACTTGACACCAATGATAAGCGATGACACCGTGATGGGTCGCCGGTGACTCTGTATTCACAACGTCATCAGAAAGTCACTACTCTACTTTCAATACTTGACATTGTGACTTCATATATTGCAAGACACGTGACTTATTTAGTCCAATCATTAAACTGGATTAAATAAGAAAACAAGTTTTCATAAATAAACCGACGACGTTACTCTCCGATTTTAGCACCGATTAAAATCATATATTAATTTTTAAAAAATTGTGAGAGCGGATTTCGAGAAAAAAGTTGGACACCAAAAGATTCCACAAAACTACGTGTATACATTGAGTGCCGCGGTCGATTTGTTGGTGTAGACTGCGTCACTCGTAGAACTGTCGTTCTCCGCCATGATATATCACACTAGCATATAGCGCAACGGAGGATATGGAATTAAAATTAAATTTTTCAAAAACTACTCAGTTAAAAATTTAACGCAAATTCTAAAAATAACATGCAGATATTCCAAATAAGTTAATAAAATGTTCGATATGCGTGCTATCAATGGGTATTGTGTGACGCAGACGAATAGCTCAATTTTGCACAACTCCCTGAAGGGAGAGGGTTTCCGCTATCATTTTCTCGAATCAAAATCATTTTTGAATTAATATTTTATTGTTGCAATACTTGGACCACTTGTCTTCAGCTTGGTCGTAAATTTCACTTTAGCCTCAGTCGGGGGCTGTTATTGGTGAATAGTGAGCCTCGACTATCGATACTCGCACAGAAATCTGTATTTCGACATTTTCACTTGTAAAATGAGCAACAACAATTAGAGTGTGAGTGCTCCCAGCATATCCTGCATTTAAGGGTCAAATTTTTTACTGAATATCGCCAAAAAGTTAAAAAGTTATAAATGTCTCTGTTTTTTCTCGTATAGCACAAAAATTGTCACCCAGTACATGTCTTCTTTAAGCATTTAACGCACGGTGCCGTGTGGACACAAAACTCTGACATTTCGACTGTTGCCAGTCACGAAGAATAAATTTGATTTCTATAAAAATGCTTGAGGATGACATAGTTACACGAGAATCCTTTACTTTTTTAGCACACCATTTCCCGTAAAAATTGTCGATTATTTATAAAATTGTCAGGATTATTTTTAACAGCACTGGCATCTTCTGAAAACTGGAGAATACCATGGAAATACATGGACATAGAAGAACAACTAGATAGCCTGCCCAATGCTGAAAATAGGGCAACCGTTGTCACTGCTCGATTTAACTACCAGCAAGATGGCGGTGGATCGAATCGTTCTTCGCGTGCTCGTTAAAGCTCCTTTTCTCAGCATTGGGAAATGGTTGCGCTGCAAAGGGTTTAATGCGTTGTTCAATGTTCTTTCAGATTCTATGAACTGTCAGACGGCTCTGTACCTCCCGATGATATGTGGGAAGAAGGAGAACCAAGGGATCAGTATGACTGCGTCGGATTGTCCCTGCAGCCTGACAACACTCTCAAGCTGAAGACCATACACTGCGACTTCATGGCTGCTTCGCTCTGCATCGTCGAAAGCAGTATGCATTATTTTATTGCGCTCGATCTAAAGCTTGTCCCCCCAAAAAAAACAGCTTTAACCCTTTAACGCGCAGTGATCCCGCTCTGGGAACACCAAACTCTGACGTTTTGACAGTTGCCAGTCACGAAGAATAGATTTGATTTCTATAAAAATAGGTCAGGGTGACATAGCTCCACGAGAATCCTTTACTTTTTAAAGCACGTCATTTCCCGTAAAAAAAAATTGTCACGATTATTTTTAACAGCGCCGACATCTTCTGAAAAATGGAAGAATGCGTGAACAGCTAGCTGGATAGATTGTCCAATGCTGAAAAGAGGGCAGCCGTTGCCATCGCTCGACTTAACTACCAGCAAGATGGCGGACGATCAAAACGTTCATCACGTGCCACAGATCTAAAGACCCTTTTTTGACGACAGCTGGCTGTGCCGGGCACAAAAAAGGGTCTCTAGATCTGTGGCACGCGATGAACGTTTCGATCGTCCGCCATCTTGCTGGTAGTTAAGTCGAGCGATGGCAACGGCTGCCCTATTTTCAGCATTGGGAAAGGGTTTGCGCCTCAAAGGGTTAACCCTCTGAGCGCAGTCCTCATCAAGTTGCAACAGTTGAGCACTAAGAGGCAGGAGGAAGGGGGAGGGTTGTTTTCAAGTTACCGATGAATCTTCGGAATGGTGAAAACGAACAGGTTAAACCTAGGTTCAAGATTAGAGATGGTAAAGAATGAATTTACCTTTGGAAAAATTCTACGCACGTTATTGAATTTAATTAATTCGAATATAGTGGACTCGCGCTAAAGCGCGATTTAATTTACGCGAATTGGATTTTACGAGAGTTTTTCAGGAGTATGTATCTTAAGAGCTAAAGCGAACTCCTTGCCAGCAGCACGAGATTTTTTGCTAACAGTAAGAAACGCTAGCATTTCTTTATTCATTACTTTATGAGGGAAATTCTAATACATAGTTAGAGAATTGTTTAAAACGGTTTGAAGAATGTTTGTTAGTGTCTAAAATAACAGTGTACGTGTTTCAAAAAGTCGTATAAACACACCCTGTCTTACAATGTGAAATTTTCACATACTCGAGGGATCTTGGAGCGCATCCCCCACGTAAGTCAAGACTCTAAAGTAGAATAGAATTTAAATTCTGATAAAACCAAGCAAATTTAAGAGAAAATGAATTTTAAATACCATTATGAAACTTTAACGCTAATTATTGCTGCCTTTTGTATTTGAGATAAACGTATTTCAAATACAAAAGGTAGGCTTACCCAATTAGGTTTATCGCCGAGGAAAATGGGATATCAGTGAACGGAATATCACCAGGGCCTGATTAGCGGAAATGCTTAAGAAAATTGAGCTTCCCCTCAAAATTTTAAAGATATTTAAACGGGGTCCAAAAATGACTAAAGATCTACACTTAAAAATTCTATATTTTTTTATTAAATGCATTTTTAAAGAATTTATTTTTGATAAAGTGCACTGAAGCAAGAGAAAATATACAGTACTTTAGTAATGTTCTGTTATTAAACTAAAATATATGAACGTTTTATATCGATAAACTTCTATTAATTTGTTTAAAAACCATTCATGCCATCTTGCCGCTCTAGTCGGAAATTGCTCCAATATTGGACGGAGATTTGGCCCAAATTTGCTACAGTAAGCTTTTATAACGTTTAATCAATTCTCTGAAGTGCACTGTAATACCATAATAAATCTAATTAAGCTAAAAACCGTAGAATTTTGATCTAACCACATTATAATGTACAATATTTTTACATGGCAATGTGTGTAAGAGGGGGGGGAAAGAATGAACTTCAACCTGACATATGCTGTTCCTCATTATAATTGTAGCTTTAGTGAATTTTGTTTCAATTTGTGTAAAATTTGCAAAATTTTCCTGCAACAAAAACTGGAGGGGGCCCCTAAGTGAGATAGGGCTTCCCCTAACTTCAGAGGTTAACAATATTACGTTTCAGCCACTCAGATACGGCAAATGGCACTTTTATGAATGATGAAACTTTACTTGATGAATGCTGGTATTCACTTACTTCTTGGGAGGGAAGGGAAGGGAAACGAGTTATCAATTTATTCGTCCAGATAGACACAAGACATTTATGTCAGTAGTGCACACGTCATGGTCGACACTGGAAGGGGGGGAGAGATTTCCATTGAGAGACTAAAACAGCGAAAAAAGCATTTAACCTGTTCGCTCCCATCATTGCAAGGACGTGACGACAAGGATTCTCCATTCTGTGTCCATCGTTGCTTCCCGGCATGGGTTTTTGAACGCCCCTGCTGCAGCCCAGTGCATGTGCTCCTGCACTAACGCTGGTCCGCAACAGAATCACTTAACACAACTAGTTTAAAAGACGTTCAAAAGATGTCTTTTGAACGTTTTTGAGTGTGCTTTGAACATTTTTTGAACTAGTTGTGCCAGCAGGGAAAAGATCCATTCCGGGAAGCAGCGATGGGTACAGAAGAAAGAATCTCTGTCGTTGAGACCTTACAACGATGAAAACGGACAAGTTAAAGTCAATGAGACACTAAAATAATTTATTTCGAATCATTTTCCTAAGAACCTAAATCTGTGAGATTTTTTCATTGCATAATGAATTTTTTAAGAATGATCCTACAAGAAACTGAAATTTTAAGAATGACCCTGATCGGTTGTCGTTCTTACTAAGAGAAAAGGTGCGGTTTTGTTGCTTGCAATAAGTGGTATTTTACCATGGTATTCCATGGCTTTCATAAACACATTGCAGGCGTAGATACTATCTCATGGATCTGTAGAGATTAACAGGATTTGCAGCATTCTTAGCTGATTGAAAATACCTTTTGAGTATTCCTGAGTCTTCCAATTGCTGGAGGCAAAAGATTTTGTGTAAATAGAAAATCACCAATAGCCTGCGTTTTTTTCTGCGTGCAACACGCACACTGGACTAAACGTGTACGATCTTCATATGCTTAAGAAATCAAAAACACTAGATTTCTATTACGAGGGTATATCATCTCTGTACGTCGTCAACTGTAGTATTAAATTTTATAAGTAAATTATATAAACTTCTTAGGATTGTTCTTTAAAGAAATCGTGTAACTTTTGAACAGTTTTTTAAAGAATCCAATTGCGATAGAGATTCGAAAATATTTAAACTGTTTTTATGCAAGCAGTCGTGTGTTTCTGCTTAAGGCAAAGCTCTCTAGAGCAGTCTGCCTAAGGGAAGATGCCTTGGATGGAGGACTTTTTAAGGATTTTGATGCTTATTCGCGTTATATCTGGTGAAAACTGCCCAAAACTCCGAACCTTTAGATAAATAGGCGAGCGGTGGACCAGAACCCTGGACCTTTACATTTCAGCCGTCTACAATGTTCAGTGTCTTATCCACTCCAACATAGTGCGGCCCTTACAAGCATCATAAGCAAAGCACGATTACAAACGATAAACTTATGACAGTTACGAAATATTCAGAAAAAAATAAGCATACAATATTTTGAAATATTTCCCTAAACGGATAACTCTTCGGCCCATATATGAAGAAGATTTTTGTGTATAAGAAGTTTTTGTGAAACCTGTACGACACATATGGGTTTCATTGCAAGTGCATATAGTGCATTTACTGAAGAAGCATTATCAATGTTTTCGAGGGTTTAATATCATATTGGCTTGTTTTTAAAGTCGTTTAAAAGTCCTGTGGAGTCTGTCGCTGTTTAAGAGGAACTGCCTTAAGTACTGATTTTTTTCTTAAGTAACTTAATTTCTTGCTAATCCTACGTCTTGGCAGCAGCTACATTACTTTCTGAAAACATTCTAATGTTAAGAAAGAACAAAAAAATTACCGTAAGGGTTTACACTACATCTCTTCACATTATTCTATATAATATGGGTACACTGACACATCCACAGATCAGGGAATTCTTGAAAACTTGAGAAAAGAAACGTTTGTCATACCACAAACAAAAACTTCCAACGACATCTTCAACTAAACAATGGAACCTGCCTAATGTGCCACCAACCATGGCACTAACAAATCTGACCATCTTTCAAAAGTAGTCACCATACAAAGGTGGCAAAGAGTGGTGATTGTAAAGCGTTGTTTTTTTTTTTTTTTTTTTTTTTTTTTTTTTTTTTTTTTTTTTACTTTCCGAACATGTACCATGTAAGGAAAGTATTGTAATCATGAAAAAATTCGACTTCGAGATTTTGGTGTATTTACACGTTTTTGAGGTCATCTGAATTCATTTATGCTATTTTTACGAGATGTATGTATGTATGTGTGTGTGTGTGTGTGTGTGTTTGTGTGTATGTGAGTGAACACGATAGCTCCTAAACGGGGCATTCGATTGAGCTCAAATTGGGTATATATGTTATAAACCACCGTCTCAAGATTGGTATTGATTTTGGTGTGTATAGGACTTATAGTTTTTATACAGGGCTACAACAAAGATTTCTTTTACATTATGGCCTATGGGGGGAAATTATTGGAAGTGCGCTAGCGTTTAAACGGCGCATTCGATTGCGCTTCAGTTTGGTATATATGATTGAATTATTCATCGATTAAAATTTATTTAAATGCTTGGCAATGATCTTAATTGTAAGTGTTCGGAAAGTCGAGTGGAGTCACTCCAGATTTTTTTATTTTTTTTTTACAAAAGTGGTCACATAGACAGGTGGTCTCTTTACCACGGTGGTAACTTTACCAGCTTCCACTTATTTATTCAATCATTGGAAGTTAAAATCATTAGGATTTTAAGTTGGTTGTTTGATTGAGGTTTAATAGCACAAGATCCAGATGGACATACTGCTCCAGACAACAAATAAAGTAGCAGATCAGGACTGTTTATAGAACCACGAAAATTAATGAACTGTAAGCAAATTTACGCTTTACATCCTTAATTCGTGACGATCAATCTAAACCACCAGTGCAACTTATCTGTGTAAACTTCTTTTCTGTTTTCATCAGAGCTAGATATTTGCAAATGCAGAGTGTCCTAAAAATCCCTGTACTGAAGACACATGGGTGTCATTTGTAATGTTTATTTTGCTAAATATTTTTGAATCTTTCATACGATCTACGTTCAAAATGTACTTCAAGCAGGGCCCCCACATCCGATTACAGGTCTTGGACCCAGAATCAGAGACTCCCCCCCCCTTTCCATTGTACAATTGCGTGAATCATTATTATTTCACGGTTATATCTTACCCATACTCTTTTTAGAACGTTATTTAACCTGAAAATACCAGCGCCCCTCAAGGGGGGCGCAGAGCGTTTGCAGGAGGGGAGCGAGAAAACCAAAGATCAAGTAGTGATGCATGTTTTCAAAAAATCGTCTTATTTATTCTCATTTTTACTCCAAAATATATCCATTTTTCGCTTTAAATGTTCATTGAAACTTTGCTGATAACATTATTTTGTAGAAAATTCGACTAAATGTTCATTGTTAAAGATTTAAAAACTGAATGTATGCTGAAAAATGTGAGGGGGGGGGCGCCACCGTAAGTTAGCCTTTGTTAGGTGGCGCGACGTTAAAAGGTTGAGAACCGCTGGTATAGCTGAAGAGCTGAATGGATGAATATGTTAAGTGACGTTTTTATAAAATAAGAGATTTTGCGGGCAAAAGAGCATGTTAAAAACTGCATTGCCAATTGAATGATCGTTGGTTTCGTCAGCCTTATTTTATAACGGCTCAGTAGGGTTCAGTAACGGTAACGGTTTTCAGTAGACGTATAGGAAATAAACGAACTGATGAAAAAAGACATTCTTATTTTATAGCTGATTATCTAGAAATTACCAAACTGTCCCTTAACCTGTTCCTCCCCTCAGCTCTTCAATTATGGTAACTATTTTAGAAGTCTAAACTAAGTCTGATTAGAGAAAGATTAGGTCGGAGACATCGTGGGGGGGGGGGGATGATCAATTTCCTTTTAATTCCCTTTTCCACTCACAGCATAACGTGATGGGAGCGGAATTTGTGTGCTGAGGTAGCTACGTTCGTTATTACAGCACTTTCTTCACACTCAATGTGAAGTTTAGTTTTGATTTCAATCGGTACCTGTAAAGGTGAGCAGATAAAGGTAAGCGATCCTTACAGCACAAATACGCAAACAAATTCACATAAAACAAGCAATGACTATAACTATCACCATCAATTTTATTAAAATTATTATAACTGTTTATCATAATTGCATTTTTAAAATTTTGAGCTATAATTAGTGGTAGAGTCTTGTAAAATTTCACTAGATGAGATAAAAAGATTCAAAGTATTTGTATTTGAGTAGGGATTCACCCCGGACCTGAACCAAGGGGTCCACCAGCCACACCTTTGTGGAGCCATGACCTCAATCAGCGCTATTTTCTTTTAGATAACCCGATTTTGCATGTTTACCGTGTATCCCTATTATTACTTGGAATAAAAATGAATTTTTTTTTTGGCTCACACTAATATAAAATCTCAAATTTTTTTTTACAATTTCCATTTTCAGCACGCAATAAAAAAAAAAGTTTTTCTAGAACTTTAAATTATTATTTGCAAGAATAACTATATCATCTGGCAAAATTTAACAAATTCGTACATACTGTAAATGAACCATTTTTTTTTCGGGGGGGGGGGAGGCTCGAAAAATGCAAATTTTCATTGTGATACCAGACATTAAATTAAAAAATAAAATAAAGTAAATATTTCAGTGTTCCATACGCATCATTTGCTAAGTAAACATATATCATAAATCTTCAAACTATTAACTAATAAGCACATGCTCATTCAGTTATCCGGACAACACATGTTCTCTTTATGGGAAAAACAGTGAGAAAATTATTCCAATAAAATTATCTTATTGTATTCATTGTGACTAGTTTTATCAATGAACAGTAGCGTTTATCAATGTATCAATTACAACAACAAAATCTAAATTTCATTGAAAACAATTGTCTTGATTTATAAAATTTTTAAGAATGACCCCTACATCTCGGATAGACAAAACAGCAAAACTTTTTCTGTATTCGTTTTGGCTTCCTTGGTACATGTATCATATAAGCATATATAGGAAGACAGAAATACTTTGGAGTTTCCATGCACGGATGATGCGGCATGTGTTACTGATGACCAAGTAATGTAAAATTAACAATTTTTATAGCAATATTTATGCTCAAATAAACAAGATTTTCATTATTCGAAATTATTTTCAGGTTGCATTTTCATTATCTGAAAGACAGTTGCAGAGAAAACGGAACATATAATTTGTTAATAACTAATTCAAATTTCGTTTAAACTATCTGTATATTATTGGCTGTTAGCTTAAAAGAAATACATTTCTATTTCCATCTTAAAAAATTAAAATATTTTTACTGACTTTATTGATATGCATTTAAAAATTTTTAATGCTATTTTCTTTTCCAGCATTGGTAAGTAATTTCATTTATTTTCATTGTTATCATTAGCTCAAAAGTATTTAAAATGAATTTTTGGAATTGTGTGTTACGCCATTTTTTTCTATTACTGCTAAGCTTTTGTTTTCAAAGTTTTGCATATTGCTTTTATTTTTTTCCTTTTATTTTTTTATTTTTGCTGAGAAGTAGACTTTTTGTGATGGATGATATGGAATATGAATGTGAAAGGCTCAGCATGATGAATGTAGTGAGAAAGAAAGAAAAATGTTTGTGAAATTGAATATTTTAAAAAAAATTCTGTGTCTTTCAGATTTATTCAACATTATTTACTAGCTGCATATTTCATATTCAATCACTACAGATACTTCAAAAAATTGATGTAAACACTATACGGTTATGCGTTTAGTAACATTAACATTACGTTAAACCGAAGTGTATGTTATAATCAATTATTACTACAGGCAACTTTGCAAAAACTTTTAATTCATTAAATTATAAAGTTAAATGTATCTTCAAAGCCAGATGGAAGCTCAGCACAAAATAAACTTACTTAACCTTAGCAGAAATTACTTAGATAGTAAATGAAAGAAAAATTACCATGTATTGATGTTGTTGTAAGTACATAGCTCTAAAATGCATGATTAATCGTCTCAATATAAAATACATATTGTTTAAATATCAACGGAATATACTATTTAGCAATATGGAGAAAAGATTAGTCCAATATCGTTAATACGTTTTCCCTTTATTTAAAATTTACTTTACAATTAATAATTACAATATAATTAATAATTTGAATGCATTATTTTTTTGTATTGAAACAAGTATTGGCACACTATTATAACAGTGTCGGATATACCTAGGATTACTCTTAAAAGGAAAATTCCGTTTCCCAGTATTTTGATACATTATTTGAAGTTTCAACTGGCTTGATAATTTTTACTTAACATTTGTTACAAATATTAGATAAGCATTGTAACCATTTTATTGAAACGTCAATATGTGCTTATAATGGTAAAATAATTTAAAGTGTATCCAATTGAAACCAACAACACCAATTTAAGTCAACACTGCCTTAATGTTACTGTATTTTGTGGTGTTCAGTCAGTTATCGCTGGCTGCAGACGAGATAGCATATGTAAATATTTGTATAACACCAACACCCTATTGCGGCTCTGCTTGGATATGTAACGAACAGGTGATCAATATTCTATATTTCGTTTTTTTTTTTTTTTTTTAATAGAATTTTTGGTTTGATCAAGCACTTGGGCAGATTTATCTTCAGGTATTGTTAGGTAAATTAATGATTATATCCCTTAAGTAAAATTAATGATTATATCCAACAAAATTATTTTTAGCCCTACATGTAACGTTGTGTGCACAGCAAGAATTGTAATTTTTCAAATTGGATTAATTACCAATTTTTCATGCTTAACCTAAAATTAATTTAATGGAATAGTTCTTTAAAAACATCCGGAATAAGGATTAAATGAGATATGTATTAGTAGCAAAAAAATATGTATAAAAATACTCAATTAGCCATTTTTTAAATTTGCAAAATTCCTTATTTTTTATTATTGCATCTTTTTTTTCTTTAAAAATCTTTTCAGTAGGTGAAAACAAAAAAAGATGAGTTATTCTTGTTAATTTTGTTTTTATTTGAATATTTAGAGAGAAAGAACGTTTTATTAACATTAAAAAAGACTTTTATTGCTTATGTTGTCAATTCAAATAATCCACAGCTAGCCAAAACATGAGTCCTTATGTCTACATTATACTACATTATATTACATTATTATCATTTTTCTAATGGTGGGCACCAGGCTTTTACAGGCATTGGCCAATACTGGCCGGCAGTATTTGTCATTTTATTGTAGAGGCACCTAATAGGGGGACCAGCGTTGCCTCCTGTATGAAAGGACGAACGAAATGACATCAAAACCTACGCCAGGAATCGAACCCATGATTTCCTAGACGCAAAACAACACGGTCGTTATATTACATTATGAAATGGCTAATTTTGTTTGTTAAAGCATTTCCTTAGCAAACAGGTTTCAAATCGAAAATCACTGAATATATGTATATCGATCCCCCCCCCCTTCCCGGTTACTGCCACAGAATAAAACCAATTTATACAGTTCACGTGATCTGATTTTCTAGCTTCTTTATATTCCAGAATCATTTCTAAGTTAGTACTTTAGAGTATTAAGATCTTTCATGTTTCAGGAAGAAGATACAGCATAAAATGTGTACATGTGACAACAAAACGATTGTAATATGTTTTATATAGATTGTTGACAATGTATGTTTCGAAATTTATAATTCTGTAAATAAAATGTATTCTGACCATGTCTAGTTTCTCTTTATTTACCCGAACGCACCCAGCAAGCGTATTTTGTAAATATAATTTATCATCTTTAATACACCAATTCATTAGAATCAACTTTAAAATTTACGGTCAACGTAAAGTCCCTTGTCACATTGTACATGAATTGACTTCATCAAGTCAACAATGAAATTGCTTTCCATTTGTCAACACTGTGCTGGTTTAATTTCTTTTTTTAAAAATCATACCTCAGATGTATGCGTTTATTAATATATTTGCAAGCCATAATCGTTTACAATAGCTCCTGTTTAATTCAAAAAAAAAAAAATATTTATGTTAGCATCAATTCAGTTTATATAAATTGCATTCTTTTTCTATCAAACGGATACAGTATTCAAATTAATAACGCATAAGTCGTGCAATTTGCAATACAGTTTATGATAAAAATTAATATGATATATATAAATTAATATAGAATAAATCGTATAATTTGCCACAAAACTTGTCATTATAAATTAATATGCATGTAATTCGTTATATTATTAATGTGGCTAGCAATAAAATAATAAAATTAAAACAGATAAATAAAGTAGAATTTTGGAATATAAACAGCCAAAATTCAGAAATTATATAAAAAGTATTCTGAATACATTTTTGTTTTTTAAGAGTAAGATAAATACATTTCAGAACATTTAAAAATAAATTAACCTCAATGATTAATCTCAAAATTGAACAGGGATTTCTCTCATTCCATTTTTTATTTTAATAATACAAATGATTAGGTAGAAAGCAAAAGTGGCTTTTTCGCTGTATAATTATATAGAAGTAAAATCTTTTGCTTGCTAGGTCCTTAAATCTGTAAATCAGAAAATACAGATGGAAAATAATAAAAATATTTTCCGATAAAGGAGGTAGGGAAAGATCAACCTTTTCGCCCATTGTCAAAATACATAACTTTTTCCTACTACTGATACCCAGTCAAAATAAAACTGCTAAGGGTTATTTTTTTAAACTTTTTATTAATCAGAGAAATAATAAAAAAACAATACTAAACTTTAAAAAATGTCTTTCACTATATTTCCTCTCGCTCTTACTGGCTGAATCGTCCCTGGACCATCCAGTCTTTAAGTGTCTCAGCGTATTCAAGAATTGAATTTTTTTCCGAGTTTGATTGTGACGACAGTGCCCCAAGTACCGCAGTAGAGATGCTTCATGTGCATAGCAGCCGACAACTCCATCAAAAACTTTGCACTCACAATCTCATTCAATGTTTGGGTTATGACAAATACATGCTCTTATCGATATGTTATATACTTTGTATGTACCTGTGAGCCGTGATCCCAAATGGAGTCGGAGAACCGAACCATCTTCTCGGTGTACGCAAAGGGTGTACATTCCAGTTTGGCTAAGGTGTTCGTAAGTGTAAGATGAGCTTGTTGAAGCTGATAAATCCCAAGAGTTAAATGTCAAACCCTCGCATGTTAATAGCGGGAAATCTGGAAGATTAGAGTCACAGAGTAAAGTAGCTCTGATCTTTCAGAAACGGGATAACTGACTCGCGAATAAACTATTTTGTTTTGTATCACATAGATGTGCTCAATGCACCAAAACGAAATGCTGTTTTAGAAGCTTATTCATTGTAATATTTGAAAAACTAAAAGAATTTGTTTTGCATAAAGCGCTGAACAGATTTTTAAAAGTGAAAAATAGAAAAAGTCTCTAAAATGGCAAAAATTTAACAAATGTTCCAAGTTTGATGGTATTTTTATGTGACCAACTATTTTCTTCCTTGGCATTTTAGAATAAATGTAATGGTAAATACCTACACTTGATATAAATATAATAAAATACCTTTCATAAAAATTAAAATTTTGATAACTATGATGGGCGAAAAAAAGGCTAACCTAAAAAAGGCTGCCCACCACCTTTTTTAATTAAAAGACAAAATTTGAGGAATATAACTTGCTTTGCTTTTTTACTTCCTATTTTGAACTCTTGAGTTTTAAGTTAACTAAACCATTCATGAAAAACATCTGATGTCAAATAAATAACATTAGAAAAATTCTATGGAGTTTTTCAAAGCAAACCTCGTGTAGGGCATGCTAGGTAAGGAAGGTAGCTAACACAGAAAACTCTATTTTATGTGGGACTAATTTTGAATCGACCCCATTTCTTGAGACAATTTTCCGATATACCTTGGTTATAATATGACTAGTTACGTGCCAGAAACTCTAAAAAATTAAAATTTAAAAAGAAGTCATACAATCTCATCTAATATCTTAGCAATTCATGAAGCTGAAAACAGTACAAAATGTACAAAGTTAGTCTGAATTTACATCTGTGTGATTTTCAAAGTGCTTCAATGAAATTAAAGCCTAAGCTAATCTTGGATGTAATCTTGTATTATCCAGCGAAATATGTAACAGGTTGTTATGACAGAATTAATTAGATTATCACATATTTAAATTCTTCCCAGAAAACCTTATGGAAACGAATTTTTAAGCAAAAAAATACATTACAATTGCTTTCATGTTAATTTGGATTTTAAAACAAAACTATAATTTTATTACACAGGATTTTTTTATCATAAAACAATTTTTATTGGTGTTATTATCAAACTTTTCCCCCAATCAAGTTTTTAGTTGATCATAGCTTAGTTGTTGAGAAACAATGTTACGTTAGCATTGTGTCAAGACAAAGCTCAGCTAAGACGGATTAAGAATTGATAAATATTTTTGTCGCATAACTTCATGTGTATATTAGGGTGACGCAAAAAAACTGACTATTCTTTTTGTTTAGTCTCGTGAAAAAATGTTAGTTTTTGATGTGTTAAGAGCCCCCTCCAAAGGACAGCTCAAAAAAAAAATTTAAGAGGTCGCTCCAATTTTTTTTTAAATTTCAAAAATCGTCAAAAATCGAAGATTTTTCCTTTTTAAATTATTTTTCTCGTTACGGTATAATTTTATAGACAAAAAAAAAGTTTCTGAAAGTTTTCAGTTCAAAATTTAAATTCTGAAAGGTCGCTCCCAATTTTTTTAATTTATTGGTGCTTTACTTTAACTTTTTTCGAGCGACCTTTTAATATTCAAATTAAAATTCCATACATTTTTCACTTTTATTTAATACAATAATCGATAAAAATACACCACGAGATAAACTAAAAATCAAGAACAATATAGAAAACATAATTTTTTTAAATTTAATAATTTTATTTAATCAACTACAATATTTTAACAATATTTCAGTAAGCTTTGTTATTAATTCTGAAACCAAATTTTAAATTTTAACAGGACTGACTCGCAAAAGCACTAATAAATTTAAAAAATTGTGAACGACCTTTCAAAATTTAAATTTTGAACTGAAACTTTCAGAAAGTTTTTTTTTTTTTTTGGTCTATAAAATTATACCGTAACTAGAAAAAAAAATATTTTTAAGTAAAAAAATTCGATTTTTGACGATTTTTGAAATTAAAAAAAATTTTGAGCGACCTCTTAAAAACTTTTTTTGAGCTGTGTTAAGTGGTTAGTTACTTAACTGCCATGATCGATAGGGTGTGAAATGTGAGAGGTAAAAATTCAGATCAGAAAAAAGTGCAATGCAGTTTGCCGCCTAGGCATTAAAAACCTGAATTGTGAGAGATAAAAATAACTTATTTTATTTACACTCACCTGGTAAGGAATAAAGACTCAGAAGCTATAATGTGATAAAAGCTGAAAAGTAAAATTTACCTAAAATTCACTAACTCAAATAAAGCAATTCAAATTCTGAGCTTTGTTTTTATTGACTATTATAAATGACAAAAACATTGAACAATTTCTTGGCTAAATAGGTGTAACATTCAAAATATGAGATCTCTAAATGCTAAACAATTCAAAATTTCAATTCAATTCTGATACCTGACACTAACATAGGAATTGAAAAAAAACTGAAAACCAATACACCTTCAAGCAAAAGTTATAATACTCCAGCACTTATTTGTGCTCTGTGATAATTGAAAATCATTAAAATTGTCCTAAACTGAAACATGTTAAAAGTCTGGTTAAGTTGAGTTTTAGAAATTAAATAATTAGTGGACTACAATGAGATTCAATTATCACACACTGAGATAACATTCCAATTAAGATCTTCATTTTAATTTGTCCAAAGAACAGATTATTAAAAAAATTAAACTTTAGTTGACTAAAAATAAAAAAACTTAATGGGCATATTATCAATTTAAAATATCAAATTGATATCACTTCAGAAATTAAAAATTCAACCAACATACTTTAACTAGAAAATTCTGAAGTATGAAATGTGAACATGTCTTATATTTAAAAGTATAGGATATGAAATTACTCTCAAAATATGCCAGTTATGAATTTTACATAATATTTACCCAGTTCTGGAATAGCAGATACTCAAAGAAAAAATCTCACAAATCACATTTTCTTGCAGCTTTCACATTATCTAGGAGGCGAATCAGTTCTAAAGTTCCATTGAAAGTTCTTATGAGAGTCTCGTGAAACGTTGTTTGAATATTATACACAAGGCGAATCAGTTCTAAAGTTCCATTGAAAGTTCTTATGAGAGTCTCGTGAAACGTTGTTTGAATATCACACACACAATTTTAAACAAAATCACTATGGCACGATGCTTGATATCATCTATATTAATTTTTTGGATTTACAGAAATCTTCACAATAATTGACGCACATATCGTTGATCACATGTTGACGCGTGACGCTCACTTTCTTTGAAGTTCAGGATTCCATTGACCATTGTCGGCTAATTCCTTTTTTTTTTTACTTTGGAGACGATGTCAGGCAGAAACGAAAATTTTTGGACAAACACTTCAGTATTTTTCAAGTTGAATAAAATTCAGATGTCAAAATTATCTCTTGAATTTTCCATTTAGAACTTGACAGATAATTAACCTGGGGCTCCCCACGCTGCAAAATGGCTCGAAACCTAACAATGGAATGTGGGGAGCCCCTCCACAAAACACCTTCTTAGATCACGACTTTTACCCCAACTGATTTCTTGGCGTCTCTCAACGGACTTATTTTTAAAACTGTTGCCACACTACGCGTGAGGAAATTTTCATCTTTCTTCTCGGAGTCATTCCTTTCGACCTCTGCTGATCGGAGATACGGAAAACCAGTTTCTCCTATGACGTAGCGTTTCCCAGACTGGGGAAGTTCGCAAGGCGAGATTGATGAAGGTTAACTATTTCTCTTACCGTGAGTGGCAAAGAGTTGTATTGTTTATTTACATATGTATGTTGTTGACATCTGCTAAGAGTGTTACATTTTTATGTAACAAGCTGTTGGAGGTAGCTCTTAAAACATCAAAAACTAACATTTTTTCACACGAGACTAAAAAAATAGTCGTTTTTTGCGTCACCCTATATATATATATATATATATATATATATATATATATATATCATAATAAATCAAAAGCCCATTAAAATCCCAAATTTCTAGAACTATGCAGTTTTAATTTATTTGGAACAAAGGAATTCGCTTTCAAACACTTCAGATACTACACGGTCCCTTGCAATTCCTTTGTAATTTTGTAGACGGTCCCCCGCGTCCAGTCAATCTGGCGTCTTAAGAGTCATATACGTCTGCTCTGTCTATCGATTTTGGAAGTTGTATATGCCACCGGTGAGCTTTGAAACACGGTACAGCGCCATCTATCCGGTGAAAATGACGATTTTTTTTTATATTTGACTTGCGCATGTTCTGAAACGTGTAGATACCAAATTTCAAGGGAATATCCTCGGTAGTTTTCTCTCCAGCACCCCTTGAGTTTAATTATGGCCACCCTGTATATTTATTTATGTATCATTTTAAAGGCAGATGAATGGCAAAATGGATATGTTAGTGACAGAATCGACTTTTTAAGGATATTAATAAATGCATGAATATTAAAACTTAATTTATTAATTAAGTAATAGCAACATTTAACTAAAATCATAAAATATAGTAATCCCTCCCAATAAGGGATACCTATGGGGGGGAGTATTTTGTCCCTTATTAAGAAGGATTGTCAAACTCTATTACATATATATGCTCTAATACATATAAATTCTTTTAAATATTTACATTAAGTTAAAACATTTAATTTGACAAAACAAATAGTACAATTAACTTCTTGAAATTGATTTATTGATTATTTGAATTTTGTCATTTGACGGATTGAAATATTCTTAGATATTTAAATGAAATCTTAAATGTAGTTAGTATACATTAAAATGTACAAATGTGATGTACTAGCGTATTTTAAAATAATCTGTTAAACATGTTTGTTTCATATTTTTCAATTTATATGCACTTTTCTCTACATAAAGTTCAATTTACTTGTTAAAAGTACTCCTTCACTGTTACCTACATTGATAAGAAACTTTAGTAAACGTAAGTATCTAGCGTATTTTATTAATACATCAATCGATCTTTTTATAGCACAATTTCTTTGCTAGTCGGTTTCCTCTTCAGAATCAGCTGGTGTTCCTGTTCCTGGAATGAACATCTCTACATCTGTATTAGAATCTTCTGTCTATAGCTCTTCATCAATAAGCATATATTCCTCAACAGTAACATTACTACCATTATCTTTTATCAGTAGACTCAAATCCTTGCTTTCTTGAATAACATTTAAATTTCTTTTTATGGAAACCGTTACAACAAAACCTGCCTTTTCAAAACACTTTATACAATCTTGAGAAACAAGAGTTAATAGCTGATCTTATCTATTGTACAGCATTTAGTAGATTCACCGACTTGGCAAGTTGATCGCATGAAAAAGCCATGGAAAGGATGTGGCTCTGAAACAAACCTCTATATGAAAGTTTAAAGCTTCTAATTACATCTTGATCTAAAGGTTGTATTATTGTTGTTGTGTTTGGAGGAAAACAGCCACTTTCATTGATCCAAGTTTTATATTCTGTAGATGTAAAGAGGCATTGGCCATGAAAAGGAAAATTTTTCTGTTTTTCTCATTTTCTCATCTAATGCAATCAGCCATTTTGTCATTATGTCTGATGATATCCACGCCTTCCAATTCTATTCTCATTGTACTTTTAATGACTTTAGATTGATATTTTTTAAACGCCTTGGTATTCTGGATTTAGCAATTACCAGAGGCATCTCCAAATCCCCCTCTACATTGCAGCACAAAAAAAAACGATAAGACGCTCCTTTGAGTTCAGTAAAACACAAAAAACTAGTCCTGTTTCATCCGCATTGAGTATATTCCTTGGCTCGTATCTCTTGCAAATTTCAATCAGTTTCTCCTTCCATTCAGTTATAGTTTCGATGTCCATAGAGTATTTTTCACCACAAATCATTTTTAAAGAAATTTTATATCTTTTTTGGAACTTATTTGGAATTCAATATTATTTGCTCTCATTGAGAAAAACCTGTTAAATACAGCTGAATCAATTTCACATGATTCAGACTTTCTACATTTCACAGTCTTCTCTATTCGAGTTTGTAATCCATAACCTTTTAATCTCCTTTTTACACTTTAACACATTGCTCACTTGATTTTTACTTATTTCATAACCCTCTGCTAATTGTCTTAGGCTAAGTTCTTTAGCCTCTGAAACTTCTATCACTTTAAACTTCTTTTTCAAACATAACCTTTTCTTTTTCAAATCCATTTCAAAAACTAAAAACAACTGCAAAATCAGAGTTACGAAACTGTACAATTTTACCTCTGAGTTTGCCACATAAATGCAAGCAACTGAAAATTACACCTTATTCCATTCTGGTAAACTACAGTTTAAAACCTGTTTTGTAACTTATTTTGTTGAATATCTGCATGTTTTGGGTGAAATCAGCTCCCCAAAGATCTATTGGGGAGCTCTGAGTAAAATAGAACTGGGCTTTCCCACTTTCAAAGGAATTGTCATCCCCTCCTGACATTGGTTTGGACAGAAAAACTAGCTTACAATTTTGTTGATAAGGATTTTTAAAGAATTTTTTTTCCAATTATTGAATTTCACATTCATTTCGGCCATGGCCCCTTATTCGGAGGGAAAAACACCACTATCCCTATCTAAAGGACTGAGACTTAAATTATTGTCCCTTAAATAGAGGTGGGAGGTGCCCTTTAATGGAGGGACGACTGTCCTACAGTTGGATGTTTTATGATTTGAGAAATCTGACTAATTTACATGGTCTTTGGGCCATTCATGGTTCAGTTAGACATGTGAAAAACATAAGAACAAGGCACGGGGATAACAAAACACAATTAAATTTTATTTCAACAAGTCAAATTAGAAGCTTTACAGATTTCACTGATAACAAATAAGAGAAACACTGCTTTTTCTTTGGACTAACATATAATTAATAATTTACAAAATAAAAAGAGGTACCTCTAATTTACATATAGTTATATTGACTGAAGAAAAAGATCTAATGACATGTTCTACTGGGTTTTAAACTGTATACAGTGAAGAATACACAAAGTTACTATTCTTTTTTGTAGCAGCAATAATTTTAACATGGCTCATGAAAGCAGATTATGAATAGATAGTTAATTGATCCACATTCAATCTTTTTAATAGATGTGAAAAGAAATAATGTATCCCTTTCTAGAAACCATTTTGTTAATGTTAAAAAATAAATAAAAAATAAACAAACATCAATCAGCAGATTACATTCAGATTACTTCCTCCATTTCTATTGGACCCAATACAAGTCCAGTCATTTAAGGTACGTAAATGAATTAATAAGTTGTTGTTAGGTTGCACAATACTGACTAACATTTATATATCCTGTTGTAAAAGCACTCGCATTTGAAATTAGCGTTTTGATATATTTCACCACTTCTCTTGCACAGTTAAACCTAAAATTGAATTATTACTACTATTACCTAAAATGTCCTAACATAGTTTCATTTCACAGCTATTTAAGAGTTTATTTACGATATATTTTCAGCGGATGTTAAACTTCAAAATTAATATACCAGTTATAATGATTTTCCAAACAATTACTCATATAAAAAATAATTAAATTCTGTCGGTTCCAAAAACTTATTTCATTTAAAAGCGTGACGATTTAAAAATGATAACTGGAAATTCATGAAAAGTATTAAATTACTAATTTAATCAAATAAATCTATACAAAAAAAGAGCTGAAAAATTGCTCAAAATTTTTAAAAACTGGTTTTTTCATTTGCAAAAATGCTTTCATTTTTGTTGTATATGAACGGCATAGTTTTTCCCGCTAAAAAAATCTCTGTGATATTGGCTGCAGTTTTTTACCATGCAATGCTATTTTTGTGTCTGGCTAGAGAAGTACCCTGTATTATTCATGGCGATGATCTACAAGACCATTATCAAAGTAAGTTGGTGTCAGAAATACTTGCTATTATTACATGGTGGTCATTATTTTTGAAAAAAAAGAGTCTTTTTAAGCTGTTTAAGCGCTTATCTAATAAAAATCTTGGACAGAACTTCACCGTAAAGAAAATATTTCTCTTAAGCGTGTCAGCTATTCTAGTTTATCCACCAGCGTACTTTATCATTACCACTATCAACTCTTACTGGTTTACAGTATCACGAGAGGAACATCGAAGCTCCTGCAGAAGTTTATGCCTGCAGAAAACTGCATTTACTAAAGTATTCTTCTTCGTAAGTGATACGATACAAGCGTACATGAATTACAGTGTATTTTACGCCTGCTTCCTCATATTTTCTATCTGCAGCATCCAACTATTAAAGCGATTTGCAGAAACAGAAAGAAATCTTCCATTCACTGATGTGTCAACAACGTGGAGGGAACTTCAGTACTATTCCACTGCTGTGAAAGAAATAGAGGACACGCTGTCTTTCCCACTGTTCTTGTTGGTCACCAAAATTGCAATGGACATTTTAAATGCTGTATCCCGTCATGTCAATGGAGACGGAATTTCGTCCATTCCGAAAATACAACTGCTGATAGCTGCACCACAAATGATTATTTGGTTCATTTCCATCGTCAGTCTCGGAGATGCCATTCGAAACAAGAGCTTCAACATTTTGGATGCGAGTTTTGTGTTTCTTAGCAAGACGAGGGTAGGTGTGAAGTTCGGTTACTATGATTACAAGAAAATGAAGTCTGAGATGAATTTAACAGTGTGGAAAATGGTCGTCATTAACAGAAAACTTCTCCTAACGGCATTTACATTTGTTCTAACGTACGGAATTATAATAGTTCAGTTTAAGGAGTCGCAAGCTCAAGTTATTGAAAACTATTCCAACGAAACTTTTTCAGCGATCACTACGACTAAGTACACGAACATTGATATTTCGGCTGAAGGCAAGGCTGGAATGGAACGCTAAAAGGCCCGAGTGATTTCACTAGACCGGTCCCAACTTATATTAATCGTCCCGCGATTATTTATTAAAGCTAAAATAATATAATCATTAAGACATGTGACGAAGTACATGTCTCATAATGAGTATTGGGTAAAAGATATATTTATATTGACAGTACAATTAAAAGAAAAAAAGAAAGAAAGAAAGAAAGGAAAGGAAAAAGCATCCGTGGATGTTGACGAACTTTATATGGAACAGCCGATGATATGGTTGATTGATAAACACCATTTTCGAGCTCGATTATCTGTATATGCCTGAGAGAAAGTCATGGTTACTACCCTAGGATCCACAACTAAATATTTTGCCTTAAAAATAAATTTCAGTGCATACAGTTTTTTGGTAAAATTTCTCATCCTAACATTATAAATGCGAAAGTGAGTTTGATTGTTTGTTACGCTTTCACGCCTAAACCGCTGAATCGATTATGATGAATTTTGGTTTAGAGATAGATAGGACCCTGGAAACGGTTATAGGCTACTTAGAATTTTAGATTTTTAATTACTTTTTTTAAGTATTAAAAACCATTTTTACGTTGCCATGCTTGGCAAGTTTCACCCGTATAAAATTATTCTTGTTTTGAGCTATTAGAAACGCTATTACTTCAATGAAGAATCGCGTGCATTTGAAAAACGTGAAATACCACGTAAATTATGCCAGTTTTAAGCCAAGTCTATCTATCTGTAATAATAAAAATCTGGTGTGACTCCACTAGACTTTCTGAACACTTGATATTTACCAAGCACTTAAATAAATTTCATTCAACTGAATCCTGTAATTCAACTGAATCCAGTATAACAAACGACCTAAAATAGCCTATAAATATAAGATCGATGACAAAGTGGCATCCAACGAACTCTGGTTGGAACTGGGCTAAAGCTCCGACCAAGTTCTTCGGACCATATTAAATCACGAAAATCAACCCTAACATTCATTACGAAGTTCGAAAGTTCGGACATCATGAAGGTCCCACTATAACGTCAACTGCAGCAGATAAAATGAAACAGTGGAGCAGAACTGAACACCTACTCTCAATCTGATGAACATTGTTTTGTTTTAAGACATTTTTTTCTCCCTTTTTCTGCTTGCTTTTCTTTTATCTTTTCAGATTGTTCGTTTTATTCAACCTAGCCGCGGACGTCTGTAACCTCAGGACGGCCATGGGGATAATTAGTTCTGCGTTGGCAACGCAAGTAAATCTACTATAACTTCGACTCCTGCCAGTCGGAGGCGCGAAGAGAACATTCGAGATGGAGAACAATACTTGAGCAGACGATAACATGTTCCAAAAACTATTGAAGATCAGGTTAGCTCTCTCGATGTTTTATTCATTTTATTATTTCTTTATCTGAATGTTTTTAAGTATTAGTGCCGTCATTGTATTATACTTCAGTGTCATTAAATGTTTAAAACTATTAACGCCTGATTAATCTGGAGTGCTAACTCCATCCTGCATACATACCCAATTTAGCTCAATCGAATGCACCCTAAAGACACTAGCGCACTTTGAAGAATTTTCGTCCATAGGCTATAATGTAAAAGAACGCTGAATTGTTGCCCTGTCAAAAAACTAATTCCTATGCAGAAAAATCTATACATGTTGTGTGATGGTAACGTATAATATACATACCCAATTTGAACTTCTTCGAATGCACCATTTAGACACTAGCTCCTTTTAAATTATTTGTGTCCATAGACTGTAATATATAACAATAATTTATTGCAATCCTCAGAACAAACTATCAACTCTACACATGCCAAAACCTATGCATATCACTTGACTGTGAAAATACATGTCCAATTTGTGCTCAATCGAATGCACCCTTTAGACTATAGCGAAATTTCAAGAATTTCCGCCCATTGGCCATAATGTAAAAGAAATCTTTTTCGTAGCCCTGTAAAGAAGTATCAATCCTATACACACCACAATCAATACCAGTCTTTCGACGGTGGTTTACAGCATACATACAAATTCTAAGCTCAATCAAATGCATCGATTAGACGCTAGCACACTTCCAAGAATTTCCGTCCATAGGCCGTAATGTAAAATAAATCTTTTTCATAGCCCTGTAAAAAAAATATGAGTCCTATGCACACCAAAATCAATATCGGTTTTTGTGATGGTAGTCTATAATATATATACTAAATTTGAACTCAATCGAAATCACCGTTTAAACGCTACGGCACTTTCAAAAATTTCCGCCCATAGGCCATAATGCAAAAGAAATCTTTGTCGTAGCCCTGTAGAAAAATTATAAGTTCTATACACATCAAAATCAATACCGATCTTACGAAGGTGGTTTATAACATATATACCCAATTTGAGCTCAATCGAATGTACCGTTTAAACGCTATCGCACTTTCAAGAATTTTTCCGTATAGGTCATAATGTAAAAGAAATCTTTGTCGCAGCCCTGTAGAAAAGCTATAAGTTCTATACACACCAAAATCAATACCGGTCTTGCGACGGTGGTTTATAACATATATAAAGAATTTTGAGTTCAATCGAATGCACCGTTCAGAAGCTATCATGTTCACACACACACATACATACACACATCTAGTAAAAATAGCCTAAATGAATTCAGAAGCTCTCAAAACGTGCAAATGCACCAAAATCTCGAAGTCGTATTTTTTCATGATTGCAACCTGTTCCTTACATGGTACATCTCCAGAAAGTAAAAATGAATGTTCTCCAGACAAATCTATAGCACGCAGAGCTTTGAAAATTTGAGCATATAAGCCCATGACTTCGGTAATGCGCACCTGAGGCTAAGAATTTTGAAATGTTAATTACTTTTTTAACTACTAATTAAAAACCGTCATTAGGTGGTCATGCTTGGCGAGTTTCACCCGCACAAAATGCTTCATGCTTTTGAAATAAAGCAGAAATTCTATTTGCAGAATCGCGTGCTTTTGAAAAATATGAAATGGCATGGAAATTACGTTAGTTTTACGCCAAATTGAAAAGCATGAGAAAGAAAAATCCAAATGTGTTTCTTTAAGTCCGGCCTTCGTTATTAAAGACCAAAAAATGTAAAATGAACAATTTTTATGGCAATATTTATGCTCGAATAAGCAATATGTCCATGATTAGAAATTACACCAAGAAAACGAAAATGGTTACATATTCAAGTTTCATTTTTAGTAATATTACTACTTTCTCACAAAATAATTTAAAATAAAAAATTGATGAAAATGATAAAATTTTTGCGATAAGCAAAATCTGTCAAATTCGTAAAATGTACTTTTAGAAAAGAACATTATTTTGCGACGTGTATAAGTGACATCTGCTTTCTTAGAGCGGCGCATAAATGAATAAGGATTATCATCGTTTTCCTATATCCCTACCCGGGACCGCGCATAAGTGTAAAACGCGCATATTAGAGTCCCTAGTAGAGCGTATAAGTGTCAGAATCCCTGCGTGTATGTGCGTGTCAAAGAGTGTAATAATAATGTTAAAATTTTTTTTAAAAAAGTGACTATGGACGGACATAAAATATTTACGGTTGCCATTAATCTTCGCTTAAAACCCGTATATCAAATATATTTATTGATTTATTAATTTGTCTTGATTCTAAGACTGCAGCAAAAAAAAAATGAAATATGTGTGGAAACATCACATCTAACATGCTTAAAAATAATTGTTAAAAAGTCCACAAAGCTTTTGTAAGAACAATGCAAAGCATTAAAGGCGTATCTTTAACAACTCATGTTTTACTTGAGGTAAAAAGACCTGATAAATTGTAAACAGGATAATCGATGTGTGTATCTTTAAAGGAAAAGGTGAAAGATCTTAGAGATCTTATTTGAGAATTTTTTAAGTAATGGTATGATTCATTAGGTTCATTGGTTTACGCTAATGGAAAGCAATTATTTCATACCCATGACTAAAGTTCTCAATACTCTTTCTTTTCGGCTATCAGAGGTCATCAATAATAAATGTTTCATAATAACCTTGTGTACCTTTTCAGGTCTTCATTTCAGCATAGCTGTTACGTTAATACTCACTTCCCTTCCGTAATTCAATTTTAAATTGTTTTTGGATTTTAACATATTCATAACGAACTATGTACCATTAATAATGTGCATCGATCTCCTTAAAACAGACTCACTGGATTGAAATTGTTGTAGAAATATACTTTGAAATTAATTACCTATATAAGCATATCACTTCCAGAAAGTTTTTCCTACATCATCCGTGCATGAAAAAACGTACTACTGCTGAAAACTATCTTATGGAGAATTTATTATAACGTATAATTGCATGAAAATATATTTTAACGCTTTCTACCTGAGTTATAATGAAAGGTTTGTTTTTTAGAATATTTTGTTAAAGATGACTCTTAAAGTGTTAAATGTTTTTTAAGATATGAAAGTTCAGTGTCATTAGTTGAAGCATAATTACTAACATTCATCAAAAAAAGTTATTTTTAAAAATTAATTCCGAAATAATTAAAGCTCATTTTAATAAATTTTACTGCGATTTAGCTTATACATCAATGAATATTTTAATTTATTTGAACATAATTATTCTGTAATAGCTGAATATTTTAAAGTCACTTTCATCTCTGATTTTTTAATTATTTTCTGTCGAAATAATTTTAAGAAATACTTCATTATATTACTATGCATTAGGTTTTATTCGTTTATTATTCAGAAAAATAAACTGGAGGGTATATCAGCTTCAAAATATCAGACGTTTAAAAGAAATATATTTATGAATGCAGCTTAAAATATAGGCATGAAATTATGTACCTGAACAAACTAAAATAGATAGTTTCTTATTTCTGGATTATCACTAATGAATGATATTAGAAGTAACAAATAATTACTTTAAAGTGCCTATCCATCAATTTTCAACGTTTCTAAAGCACTTCACTTCAGCTGAAGGACAGTCATATAATGTACCGCGGTATTGCCAAAAATAAAGTATTTGCAAAAATATTGCTTGTCAGTACCATAAAATATTTTGTTCAAAATAAAAATCTTACTCATTAACCCCAATTATACATGATCACTGAAACAATATCCTGCAAAATCATGTCTTATTTCACGAGAGTTAGTAACTTGCACTAAAAATATTGATGACAAAAATACCAAAGAACAACAAATTCTGAAAATAATTTTTTCTCGGAAGTTCAACCAATTAATATTCATAAAAAGCAAGACTGTGAAATTATTTCTCAGAAAAAAAAAGTATTATATTAGCAAAATAAAATGCTACGTTCATCGGTCACCGTTCATAAAGCAATTAAAGTATCCAAGCAAAAATTTACTCCTTCAATACGACGCAATTCTATATTCATGAATTTGCTTTTGATTTCCTTTTTTATGAATGGTATAATTATTCGTGGGAATAAGGTTGTTCGCGCCTTTGCGGCTGTATTGTACCATATTGCATGGGCTTTGGCTACAGTGAAAATCGTCACTTGTATTATTACAAATAAATACCTCATCGATTTATATTCGGGATATTTGATTGCGTACATAATTGCGATCGTTTTGTGGTGGACGTTATTTTGGAAGAAAATCGCAATCTACAAGTATGTCCTACGCTTATCGTTGAAGGAAAGTGGTTTGAAAATCAGAACTAAAATTCTTTTGGTTAGCCTCATAATCGTCCTCTTCCCGTCAATCTTCCTGTACGTTGATCTAACCAGTCGAGTAGTATCTGACGAGGACGTAGGTCCGCGACCTTGTAGATACATGCAAGATTCGCAAGAAGGTCATATGCAGACTCTTTATTTAGTGATAGAATCTACGAGACCCTACATTTCGTACAGCGTATTCTTCACTACATTCTTGAGTTTTTTAATTTGCGGCATTTTAACCTGGAGAAACCTGCGCCACATCACGGAAAGAATTCGGTTTGAGAACTCGGAACTTTTATGGGAGAGACTGAAATATACCATTGCAATAATAAAGAAGCTAGAAAATTCCATGTCTGTACCGATCTTCCTGCTTCTGAGCAAAATAGCTGTTGATATTTTCAACGGTGTCTCGGCTTTGTGCAGTGGAGACAGGGCTCAATACGCCAAGTTCGTTTTCCTACTGGCCGTCCCACAAGAAGTTATCTGGTTTCTCTTCGTAGTTGCTACTGGTGACTTAATACAAGGGCAGTGCTTGAAAGTAATAGATGCTGTTTTTTCCCACCAAAATAATTCACAGAATGGTACTAGAGATCTAAATTATTTGAACTATAAGAATATGAAAACAGCTGTTATTCTAACTGCAGGCAAGGTATTTAAAATCAACAGAAACCTGCTTTTAAAAGCACTGACATCTACTATAACTTATGCTGTCATTATATCTCAATTCAAGGCAAATAATTAAAAGATGTTTTTACTGCTGTTGTGTTCTTAAGAAAAGGATTCAGGACAAAAAATGACGTTTTTAACTTTTTTCGTTATTCACAAAGCGAATACGGGGAATTCTACAACTATAAAAATATTTGGGATGTGAAATTAAAAAAAAATAGAGTTATTTTTAAAATCTGAAAAATCAGTAAAATATTTCATTGATTTCGTAATTAGAATAAAACAACATTAGAAGTTAACTATTGGTGTTTTATTGTATATTTGCATTTGTATTATTTTAAAGGCAGGTCATTGGTAAAACGGATATGTTAGTGACAGAATACATTTTTTAATTATATTAACAAATATATGAATGATAAAACATAACTTATTCTAACAAAGTAATGAGTAAAATCGACTAAAGAAAATTCATGTTTATTTTAAAACTTAAAGTTTTATTCTCGTTGGATGAGCTGTTCAAGTCAAGTGGTCAATACTAACCTGTAACTAAATTTTCTCTGCTTCATTGTAGATATTTTAACATTATGCCTCAAAAATATTGGCACAGTTATGACAAAATGTAAAAAACTTAATAAGCATTTAAAAAAAGTTTTAAAATTTATTCAAAATTTTCAACAAGTCCGGTTTTTGTTGTTTCAGTCGTTGATGATCATGTTGCTAAACTTCATTGTATTCTCTTAATACATTATTAAGGGATGCGAGAACAAACATTTATACGATTTTCACAAAATCTCAAATCTGTGAAGTATTTAAAACAGTTTTGACATCTAGAGTTTAAATCAACTTGTTTGTAATATAAGTCCATATTTCTTCTATTCCATTGCACTTTTTCGGGAATGGAACAAACATGTACTGAGTTTTCACAAAATCTCAAAATCTATAAAAGCATTTAAAGTACTTTGACGCCAACTGTTTTAGTGACCACCTCTGACGATACTAATATTTATTTCATTCGCTTCGGTGGTTTATACTTAATCGACAAAATATTTTCACATTTTGAATAATTTTTTGCAAAATCTCCAAATCTAGGTAATAGATTTTTTTTTAATTCGGTACCTATAGTTTAATTTGAGTGACCACCTATCATGTCATAAAATTTCATTTCACCCTTAGTCGTTAATACGTGATGCTCTACAAAAGTTTGCACATTTTGAAAAGATTTTCTCAAAATCTCAGAATCTAATCAAATTTTTTTTTCACTCCTACAATTAAATTGAGTGGCCACCTACCATGCACTTAACTTCATTTTATTCGCTTTTGTCGTTTATATGTGATGCGCGAACAAATATTTAAGCATTTTAAAATATAATTTTTGCAAAATAACTCCATTTAAATGTCCAATTTTTCAAAAATTTTAAATTGGATTTTGATTGAAAAATTCGACGATTTAAGTTGAGTGACCACCTATCATGCCACCAACTTTCATATCACTTCCTTTAGTCCGCATTGCGTGATACTCGAACAAATATGCACGCATTTAAGCAATTTTCCCAAAATCTCATTCAATCAAAATATTTTTAAAATTCGACGCCTTTAGTTTAAGTTGAGCAATCGCCTATCACATCACCAAATTTCATATCATTCGTTTTCGTCATTATTACGTAATGCTGGAACAAATAAATACACATTCTGAAAGAATTTTCGCAAAATCTGAAAATCTAATCAAAATATTTTAAGAATTCGACGCCTATAGTTTAAGTTGAGTGACCACCTATCATGATGCAAAATTTCATTTCATTCGCTTCAGTCCTTTTTACGTGATGCGCGAACAAAAAAAAAGCGTCACGGACACAATGACAGAACCACAAACAAACTTTTTTTGACGATCGTACTGTACTGAATTCCCAAGTGCTTGAAACGGATAGAAATCGCAAAATTTTTGAATTCCAAGTAATGTACAGGCAAAAGTCTAATTTTATTTACACAGATATATATATATATATAGTATATAACACGAAACAAAAATGAAATAAATAAATACTTTGTGTAAAAACCACACAGAAATAAACACACGTACAATTCTGGGGGGCGGGAGGAGGGAGGCCTACTTTCATTTAATATTCGGCCATCGTTCAACGTACGGAAAGTTAGATATAACAATCGTTTACGAATAACGTACACTTTAATTTACCTTGCATAACATTTGCATAAGAGACCATCTTCAAATTTAAATAGGAATGGACTTTTTTTTCTCTCTCTCAATACCAACAACAAATTTCACTTTTTTAACATTTTAACTCCGAATACCAATTTTCATTTGAACCAAAAAGTAGTGAGCCATGAGCTTTTAAAATTTCCCTCCCCCTATGTGAAAATATTTTTTTATACTTTAATTCGTATTTTATTTGCTATTGATATTAAATAGCATATTTTTATTCGTACTGATAGAACTAAACGGCCCAAACATAATTTGCTGTTGCTGTTGAAATGAAATTATTAAATTAACATTCGACGGAAACATGAATAGCAACCTAGTCAAATTTCGTTGGAAATAGTTGCAGAAAATAATTTCAAAAAATTAAAAATTTCAAATTTTTACATTCATTAGTTCATTTTATATTAATTAATATGTCTTATTTTGATGAGCTAAGGGTTCTATCAATTTGTAATGTTATAATATTTCGAAAGTTGTCTTTAAGGGGACCATTTACCATTTCAATTTTTTTTTTTTTTTTTTTTTTTTTTTTTTTCATTTTGAAAAATGGGGTACAAATGATGATGCATTTCAATGTTCAAGTGTAACAGTACATTTTATAATAATAAATCATTTCAAACTGCACATTTAAGTAAAAATTTTTTAAATAGTTAAAAATTTTAATTAAAATGGTTTAATATAATTTTTTCAATCTCTACTACATTTTAAAAAAAGATTTTTGTCCGATTTTTTTTTTTATTTCAAATATATATAGAAGACTGTGGATGAATTTTTAGATACATATAATATAACGCTTAATATAATTTTTCTGTGATATATATAGAGTAAAACAATAACTGTTCGAGCCTCCAGCCCCTGACGAGGCTGTTCGAGCCTCGTCAGGGGGAGATTCCCCTGGACCCCCCCCTAATTTTTTAGTTTTATTATTGCCATATTAAAACGATATTAATTGACTATGTCATTTAATCTCTCATCTTTCGTGTATTTCGCCTGGTAACCCTATGTTGAAATTTTTGTGATTGTAACCTATTTATAGAAAAATACATGGGTTGCATATTCTACAGCTTACAAAATATTGTAACAATAGATTAATGCTGTTGTGATCTAATAGTATTTAAATATATGTAAAAAATACATGTGATACATATTCTACAGCTTACGAAATATTGTAACAATAGATTAAAGCTGTTGTGAACTAATAGTATTTAAATATATATAAAATTATGTAACTTTTTTATGTCGCTTTTTGGGGACACATTTTTCGGACAATTTTCAATAAAGGGGGTGAGAGATAAAATGGCATAGTCATTAATAAAAAATAACATATCTTCATATAATTTCTGAAATAAAAATAATGAAAATAAAGGGAAGGTTAATTCCATGAGCAGATTTATCAGATATACAATAAAGAATATGTGCAAAAAATTTTAAATCTTTATCTAAATACAAAAATAGCCTTATCATTTTAAAAACATGAAAGTTAAGAAAATATGAACATTCAGAAAAAGCCATTTAAAAAGTTTGTTTGCCAATGAAATTGCGCTTAGTGTATGAACAAATTTTACAATGTCTCGTGATATTATTGGCCTAAGATTAAAAATAAGATGCCAAAATATTCAGAATTTAACAGACTTCCATTTAATATTTTAAAAAGAAAATTGATTTTTTGACCAGATTTTGGAGTAAACTTTCCCCTTAAAATTCATATCTATATAAATAAAATTAGACTTTTGTCTGTACATTGCTAGGAATTCAAAAAATGTTGCAATTTCTATCCGTTTAAAGCACTTGGGAATCAAGTAAAACCGTCAAAAAAAAAAAAAGTTTGTCGTTCGTTCTGTCCGTGACGACTTTTTTGTTCGCGCATCACGTAAAAATGATCAAAAGCGGATGAAATGAAATTCGGTGACATGATAGGTGGTCCCTCAACTTAAACTATAAGCTCCTTTTTTTTTTTTTTTTTTTTTTGATTTTGCGAAAATCGTTTCAAGCTGCGTAAAGCTTTATTCGAGCTTCACGTACACATGACTGAAGCGAATGAAATGATATTGGCGGATATGATAAGTGGTCACGCAACTTAAACTACAATTCGAATTTAAAAAGTTTCGAATTTAAAAAAAAATTTTGATTAGATTTTGAGATTTTGCGAAAATTGTTTCAAACTGCGTAAATCTTTGTTCGCGTATCACCTAATAAAGACTACAGGGAATGAAAGGATATTTGCGGACATGGTGGGTGGTCACTCAACCAGGACCGCGCCGACACCAAGGACAGCGCCTGTGTGCAAAACAAATGAAGCGCCTCTCCGGGTTTACTACCCCTCCCCCAGCCCCCCCAAAAAACAACGGGTTGGTTTTTTTAAAACCCTTTCCAGTCATTACCACCACCACCACCCCCCATAAAATCTTTCGACCGTACTCTATTTTTTACTAGCTTAAAGCATCCGTCGCTGACGGGTATGTAATGCAAATTTCAAAGACGGCTGGATTTTTATTAGCAATAAGGAGTACAAAGAATGACAGTAGCAGATTTGCAAAATTAATAGAAAGCAAAGTTATAAGTTCTGTGTATTTTTAAGGGCCTTAGTTTTATTTCAAATTTTTACAAAAAAAAAAAAAGAAAGAAAGAAAAAACAATGATCAAAATGTTATACTGCTGTTGTCACCAAAAGAATTCCATTTCTCTCTAAATTTAAGAAAGGAACCCCGAGTTCACTATACTGATTGATTGTTGGTGATTTAGTCAAACATGTATTTCCTAATCGTTAGGCATAATTCATACAATGATGACCGCTTCCAACCCAGAAAACTTTATAACATCAATATTAGACCGCCGAATCTATCTGTTTTCAGTTATTGCTTTTTTTTTCCTTTTTTCTTCCCCTTTTCTGTAGAAATGACATTTAAGAATTTACAGAAATAATTATTTGAGTGTTCTTGTGATAATTCACTTTATTTTCCAACAAATAACATCAGACTCATTCAGATATTTTTTTCTTGTGGGGGGGGGGGGGCAGTTTGAAGCTTCTAGTCTTACGATCTTTTTCTAATTTTGTCTTAATTTTCTAGGATGAAATAAGAAGTAAATAGTTTTCTAAATGTTCCTTTCTCTAAGAAAAATATCATAAACGTTATGAGTGCTGGAAATTCTTGTTAGTAGTTCTTTGATGATTTCAAGAGAGGAGTTTGAATTGTATATGCTGATGATGTCTGTCTGTATCCAGCAAAACTTATAGGTTAATATTAGGTTGAATCTGTCAACTCTTAGGCTGTAAGAGTAACATTTATGAATTTACGGTATATTTATTGATTGATTGGAGAAAAAGATCTAATGACAAGTTCTACTCGATTTTGAATCAGCGACGGACAAGAACACAAAGTTACTTTATTCAGCTTTTTTTTTTTTTTTAATCCGTTATAATTTTGAAATGGCTCACGAAAATCGACCGTGAAAGTGAATTACTTGAAATTGAATACATTATCCCCCCCCAAAAAAAAGATGTCTTTTTCATTATATATATATATATATATTGATTGATTGGAGAAAAAGATCTAATGACAAGTTCTACTGCGTTTTGAACCACATACAGTGCAAACAAGTACACAAAGTTACTTCTTTTGTAGCCGTTATAATTTTGAAATGGCTCACGAAAATCAATCATGAATAGAGTGAATCGATCCACATTCACTCTTTATAAAAGATAGGAAAATAAATTGTGTATCACTTTTTGCAGATCATTTTCTTGATGTTAAAAAAATAAATAAATAAGAAAAAATCAATCTGCATATTACATGCAAATTTCTCTCTCTTTTCTCTTCAATCCAACTCAAGTCCTGTCGTTTAACGTGTGTAAATGAATTAATAAGTTGTTAGGTTGCATATTACTCAAAATGGAATTATCACTGACTAGCATTTATTAGATCCTGCTGAACAAGCAGTTACATTTGAAATTTGTATTTTGAAATATTTCACTACTTCTCTCACACAAATATATCTCAAATTTAATTATTACTATTTAGCTAAACAGTCCTAACATAGTTTCATTTCACAGCTATTTAAATGTTTATTTACGATATATTTTCCGCTGATGTTATACTTCAAAATTAATATAGCAATTATAGTGAGTTTCAAATCAGTTACTCATATAAAAAATAATAAAATTCCGTTAGTTCAAAAAATATATTGCATTTAAAAATTTGACTATTTAGAAATGATAACTGGAAATTCATGAAAAGTAGTAAATGACTAATTTTTAAAAAAGCTAAAAAAATGGTGAAACTTTTTAAAAGCAGAGTTTCTGTTTTTGCAAAAATGCTTTCGTTTCTGTTGTATGTGAACGGCATAGTTTTTCACTCTAATGAAATCTCTGTGATATTAGCAGCAGTTTTTTACCATGCTATGTTATTTTTATGTCTAGCTAGAGTAGTACCATGTATTATTCATGGCACTGATTTGCAAGATCATTATCTAAGTATGTTGGCGTCAGAAATACTTACTATTATTATATGGTGGTCATTGTTTTTGAAAAAGAAATGTCTTTTTAAGCTGTTTAAGCACTTATCTCATAAAAATCTTGAACAGAACCTCACCATAACGAAAATATTCCTCTTAAGCGTGGCGTCTATTCTAGTTTATCCACCAGCGTACATTATCATTACCACTATCGATTCTTACTGGTTTACAGTATCACGAGAAGAACATCGAAGCTCCTGCAGAAATTTATGGCTGCAGAAAACTACATTTACTAAAGTATTCTTCTTCGTAAGTGATACGATGCTAACTTATGTGAATTACAGTATGTTTTACGCCTGCTTTCTCATATTTTCCATCTGCAGCATCCAACTATTAAAGCGATTTGCAGAAACAGAAAGAAATCTTCCATTCACTGATGCGTCAACAACGTGGAGGGAACTACAGTACTATTCCACTGCTGTGAAAGAAATAGAGGACACGCTGTCTTTCCCACTGTTCTTGTTGGTCACCAAAATAGCAGTGGACATTTTCAATGCTGTATCCCGTCTTGTCAATGGAGAAGAAAGGTCGTCCATTACGAAAACACAACTGTTGATATCTGCACCACAAATAACTATTTGGTTCTTTTCCATCATCAGCCTCGGAGATGCCATTCGAAACAAGAGCTTAAACATTTTGGATGCGAGTTTTTCATTTCTTAGCACGGCGAGGGTAGGTGTGAAGTTCGGTTACTATGATTACAAGAAGATGAAGGCTGAGATGAATTTAACACTGTGGAAAATGGTCGTCATTAACAGAAAACTTCTCCTAACGGCTTTTACATTTGTTCTGACGTACGGAATTATAATAGTTCAGTTCAAGGTATCACCAGCTGGTAGTGTGTACACTTCCAATAATATGTCTTCACCTATCAGTACGACTACGTCCACATAGAGCAAACAGTATTTCCTAAGGTTGAAATAACAGTCAAAGCATACAACCTCTGAAGAGGAGTCACTATTCAATCTTCACTTAAATTATTAAATCGTCTATGAGAAATAAGATCTTGAGAATTTAAATTTTAATAAAGTGAATATTGACTCATCCCTGACTCACTCTGTAACCTTTCTGGGCAACAACTTCAATATAAATATTTTACCGCCATTACTCCAAAAAGATTAAAAATCAGAAAATGTGTAATAATATCTGCACAATTTATACGATCCGCTTGAAATTTTTCATAATTATGTATAAAAATATAAAAAACAATGTGTGCTACTTTAAAAATCTGAAAATTTACAGTTTCCTTCACTTTTAAGCGATTTTTTGCTGTTTTCAGCTCCATTTTAATTCCGAGAATAAAAAAAGTGAATCATTTGCTTGACAAAATGAGCTGTTGCAATCCATATGACGTCATATTCATCGCCGTCATCAGGCTGTGAATGGAAAGTGGGATTCCAATTCGTTCAAAATAGTTTTTCCAGATTACATAGTTTATTTTTTTATTTATTATCACAAATGAATCGTCTGCATAGATATAAGGAAGGTTGTGCCTACAGAACGAAATCTTTCGAACGCCAAAGGTTTCCACGCGTTTCAAGAAGAGCATGAAATTCGATTTGGGTATATAATAAAAATTGAATATGAACTTATTTATTTTAGGTGGACGAAGATGAAATACACTGAGTGTAGACATATTTTCGTCAAACGTTTTTTCCCACGCCCGTTGTAATTGCCTCCACAATGGGCTTTGACTTCTAGTCCAGAATAATTTGGTTAAAATAGAGTAACTTTTTACACTCTCGGGGTTTTGAAAATATTCACACCTCTAGAGGATGGATATTTTGTATTTAAGAAGTGACTAATCACGCTTCTTATTTTAAAGCATAGTGTTTCTGATATTAAACATAGTGTGATAGACAGTATAAATTAAAATGTGTTTTAAATATGTCTAGAGAAGAGAAGTCATCTACTTATATACAGTATGCCCACTAAAGTCCCTTGTCACCTTTTTAATTTCGGAACGGCTGCTGCTATTTTTATAAACGACGTCTCAAGGTATAGTAAATTGGATATGAGCTACCGAATGAGACCGCTCACAGCTTCACCTGGTGGAAAACTGCGGAGTTAGCTTTCGTATCTCGAAAACGGTGTGAATTACAAAGTTGTAGAGCATTGTCAATTTAGTACGAAAAGACACCTCATTGACATGGATGTGAAAAACAGAACGGTTAAAGCGCGCATTTGTATGTTCGTGATTTCCTACACTGTGACGTCACGAAATCTGAACAGGAGAAAATATTATCTTTTAGGCTAAACACGACGCCGCAAGTAGCACAGTGGTTCCTAGTCCAAAGGACTCTGGTTCAAGACCCGACAGTTACATACTTGTACTGATCTCAATTCAACGCATCTTGCACTTAATGTTCGGAATTTTTTTGCAGTATGCAAATACGTAAGAAACGTCACACCAGTTCACTTGAGACCACTAGTATAAAAGAGACATCCTGTTGGGTTTCTACTATGTTGAAGGTCATGGCCATGGAGCTATTTTCCAAAGCTGAGTATTGTGAGATGGTTTTACTGTACGGCGAATGTGGACGCAAGACACGATCAGCAGCAATGTTGTACCGGGAACGTTTCCCTGCAGGCCCGCATCCTTCTTATCAAACCATCCTATCTGTTGTAAATCATTTAAGGGAGACAGGCTGCGTGACTCGTCGAGCTCGATCTGGCAGACCAGCTAAGGTAGCACGGCAAGTTCAACCAGATGAGGTACTAACACACGCTCTCGCATACTCGAAATGCAGTACAAAACAGATCAGTGAACACTGTGGCCTCTCAAAGTCAGGTTTGGCAAATCCTACAAGAATCATGCGCTTATCCGTACCGACCAACGCCTCAGCAAGTTTTACTGGACGGGGATGCCGAGCGACGCTATTCATGGTGCAACTTCGTTATGAATCAGATACAGGTCCAGCCAACATTCTTGGCAGATGTAGTGTGGACGGAGGAGGCATGCTTTTCACGAAATGGCATGTACAATAGGCAGCACACCCATTAATGGGCGCTGGAAAATCCTAGATGTTTTACCGATGTTCGACATCAAGTGCGGTTTGGTATTAACGTTTGGAGGGCAATTTACAGTTAACAGGTCGATCGGTCCAATATTTTACTCCGATTACTACCGTTTACGATGGTACCTTAACAGGCGCACGGTATTTACAACTGCTTCAGAACGAATACCCGATTTTGCGGAGAACCTGCCGGTGTTTAATCTTAGGAATGTATGGTTTCAACATGACGGAGCACCTGCTCACAAGACATCTCCAGTGAAGCAGTACCTCGTCACGGAATTCGGGATCCAAATAATTGGGTGTGGCGATTTCGAAGAATGGCCTCCACGTTCACCTGATCTGACTCCAGTGGACTTTTTTCTGTGGGGTGGGGATACCTAAAACAGCAGGTATATGCGATCCCTCCACAAACATTGCAGGACCTTAAACGACGCATTACGGACGGTTGTGCCAACGTGTCACCCTCTGTGCTCCAACGCGAGCAATGTGAAATTCAAACGAGAATCCAAATGTGCATTGCAGCTGACGGTGCGAAGTTTGAACATCTTATATAAAGGTATATTGTTATAAATAATTGTTTTCTTCTCTCTTTTATCGTTTTTTCACATTCGCAGAGTAGGGAATCACGAAAATACAAATGCACGTTTTAACCGTTCTCTTTTTCACGTCCATGTCAGTGAGGTGTCTTTTCGTACTAAATCGATAACGCTCTATAACTTTGTAACTCACTTTTTTCCCCTATCTCGTACCGTTTTCAAGATACGAAAGCTAACTCCGGAGTTTTCCACCAAGTGCCGCTGTGAGTGTTCTCATTCGATAGCTCATATCCAATTTACTATACCTAGACACCACGTTTATAAAAATAGCAGCAGCCGTTCCGAAATTAAGAAGGAGACAAGCAGGCCCGTGGCTATTCCGTTTTTATGGGAGGAGGGGGGGGGGCTCCAAATTTTCCAAGGGAGGCTTTCAAATATACACACGAACACATGTATAAACACACGTATATATGTATATATATATCAGGGATGTAGGTAGAAAAAAAATTCGTGGGGTGCCTAAAAGATGAAAAATGTAGAATTATCACAAAAATGCGCGATTTATTGACATCCAATTACAAGAATTCAAAATTTCGGGGTTTGGCATGCCCATATGGCCCACCCCATTGAGATTCAAAAAATGAAGCCCGCCTATTTTGTTATTTTTTAACAACATTCTGAATTCAGGCACTAAAGTAAAGTTAGATAAGTTAGATGTTATATTTCAAAAGCTGTTAAATTTTATAATTTCGAACAGGTTACCTTCTAATCATAACGTTTTTTGTTTCAAACGATGTATAATTTTGTTTTTGTCGATTTTCTAAAAGTAATTTACTTTAGCCTTCATATCAAGGATTCTACATTAGTAAGCTTTGTTTACATTGTATACACAAGCACACACCCATTTATATAGCATAGCTAGCAATAGCATATCTAACAATAGCAACATATATGCGCTGTACACTTACGCACTTTCATAATTTAAAAAAAATGATTTTCAAAAAATTCTAGCAAAAAAAAAAAATGTGCCGGAGCCATAATATAGAATTCATGTTCGTTCTCAGTGTTGTACTGTAAACCCTCGTAAGCCTGCAGTACGGAAATGCGTGGTACATTCTATTAAAGTAATGACAATGCAATGATTTTCCCATGTAAAAGCATTTTCATCATTTCACAGAACAGTGAAAATGAAATGACATAGTCTGAAATTAGCACGAAGAAATCGTACCCAAAATCTGTTGGTCTCAAGACTCTCACATCGGTTCGGGACGAAACGAGTCCTGGTGGGTCTGTCCGCTAAAATCGGTATGTGTGTGAAAATGGGAGGAAATTTTGACTAAATGTAGGGGAAACTCTTGTACCTAGGGCCATCATGTACCTAGGGCCACCAAGCTTTATTTAAGTAATTTTTATTTTACAGCATTTTTACTCATTGGAGTGAGTGGCAACACTGTTTCAAATCATAGCAGCTATTTTTAATGAAAGGAAGAAGAAGCTATAGTTAAATAAAAAAGAAAGTCTTGATTTGATGATCAAAACTAAATTTTTTCACATCAACTGAAGTCTTATTTTGTGAAAGTAAGTGAAAACTTATGTTTTAATGTATAGCAGATAATTTTTTGTAATCATTAATGGGAAAAATGAAGCGCAAAGAAAGTTTGGTTTTTGCAGATTTTTGGCTGTGGAAGCCATTTTGCCAAAAAGAATAACATCTTGTACCTAGGGCCATATCTTGTCTTGTACCTAGGGCCATGGCCCTAGGTACAAATATTATTGTTTGTGATGTTAACTTTTTATAAAAATGGGGATGAGGAAAATAAATAGAATTTTATAGCACAAATCTAATATTTAAAATTTGTTCCATTTTTTTCAATCATGCCATCAACTTAGCAAAAGAAAATAGCATGGTATTACTGACAATACCGCCTCATACTAGTCATAAATTACAGTTATTAGACAGAGGTGTATTTGGGCTCTTTAAAAAATATTACAATGTAGCCTGCAGTAACTGGATGCAAACAAATCCAGGTAAACCTCTTATAATTTATGATGTAGGTGAGAATGTTAGCAAAGCATATCCCTTAGCTTTTACCCCTACAAATATCCAGTCCGGTTTTAGAGTATCAGGCATATGGCCAGTTGATGAGAATATATTTCGTGAGGATGAATATTTGAGTTCCTACGTAATAGACAGGCCCACAATAACTGCCGATGAATCAACTTCTGAGAGTCTGGCTGTGAGCAGACCTATTGATAATGCAACGGTTACAGAAAAAAATGGACGCATTTGTTAATTGTCAGCCTTCCACATCAAACAGTGAATCAAGCCAATCTGTAACACCTGAATAAGTGCGTCTTTTTCTTAATGCTAAACCTCGTACTGCCAGAACAGGTGGATAAAAACCTGGGAAGTACAGAATTCTCACTGATACACCTGAGGAATCACTTGAAATGGACTCTTCAGATTCTGAAAGCAGCACAGATTCTCCAATAGCTGATGAAAGGCCCAGTGATGAACTTGAAAAGGGAGATTTCTGTTTGACGAAATTAGATGGGAAAAAACTAAAGCATTTTTACATAGCAGAAGTAGTTGACGTTACAGATGATCAGTATACTTTTAAATACCTGAAACGACTCTAAGGATTCGAATAATTTTTTGTATCACAGTGATACAACTTACGTTATCGACAGAGATGATGTTATATTTAAATTGCCTTAACCAAAATCTGTTGGAGGCTCAGAATGCCAATGGTTTTTACCTACTTTTGGTGTCAGTTTTGCGAATCAAGCGTGGAATAATAAACATTTCTTCCTTACAAAGATTTTAGAAACTGTGCACAAAAGAAATAATACATACAAATTGTTTTTTATATTGTAAACAACAAACAACAATTTCGGTTTTTTGAAAATAACTGGCCCTAGGTACAATAGTATTATTGTACCTAGGGCCATTTATAATTTTTTTTAAATTTCCAGTATCATTTCCAATTATTTTGTTTCGATACTTGAAGTGATTTTTATTTAAAGAGAATAAAGAACTTAATGTATACAAACTATTTTTATTATTGTAAGTTAATTATAAGTAAAAATATTGCCATTTGAAAATAGCTGGCCCTAGGTACAAGAGTTTCCCCTACTGGTAAGCTCCGGAGCGCAATATTCATGAGCTGCTCTGGGTTTTGCCTGATATGTAAAAATTCACGCTGAAAAAAGAAGTACAGGAGCTGACCTCCAGTGAGCTCCTATGCAAATTAAGTCCTGGTTTTTCTCTACGAAATGAGATAACAGGTTCTGACAAATTAAGGTAAAAGAATCTAGAAGAAGTGTCATTTTAGGAGAGGGTTTTGCCCGAAGGAAATGAAATTATTTCCACTTCTTGGTACATAATCAAACATATATCATTATCCGAGTTTTCAATAGTTTCATGAAAGCATCTCCGTCTCAATTTCTACTTACAAAATACCAGTACTGTGAATAAAGTAAAATAGCTTTTAAATTAATAAAAGAAAGAAAAATTAAACAATGTTTCATGAATAGGAATTTATGGAAACACATACATATAAAAGTAATTTTTACAGATAGAAAACAAATAAAATCTACGAAACAATTTTCACATTGCATTGTTAAAAGTTTAAAGCTTAAATATGCGTTCTTCATACCGGAATGGAGATCATTAAAAAACTAATACGAATGAAAAAACATATATATTTATTTATTTATCTGCTTCTCTCATTAATTTTTTTCCTCGTAAATAATTTATATGTTTGCCTCTGATTTAATATTTCATATTTCATGTTTGCAAAAGTATCTTGATCGTGACGTTATTATTATTATTGTTATTATTATTATTATTATTATTGCGTCAAAGTTTGTTAGTATTTAACTTACAAGTCCCCTTTTAAGCACATTACATAAAAATAATGTCAAACAGCAATTAATTTCATTTTCCAATTTTAACATTTTCATTTAGTTTCCTTAAAAACAGTGTCCATTGTTGTTACTTAAGTGTTTAAATGCTACAACCAAACAAAAACATAAGTAAATTTTAAAGTTCTTAAGATTTGGGGGGGAAATCTGATATGGGCAGCACATGATTTCCTTGCACGTCTATTAAATCAAAACTATTTTCGGCGCATTTCATTTAAACTTATTGTGTTTGAAAGAGATAAAACACTGCAGTAATAGTACGGTTTAGGGATTTCTACCCAAATATTTTGATGTCGCCAAGCTGGTTTCAATTTGAAAGATTTGCTTCTGACACTTAATTTGGCAATATTTCACCAAAAGCCGACAAACTTGAGATAGATTGCGAGATTTTGGGGATAGCCAAAGTAGTCATTGACCACAGACTTTCAATGAATTGAATGCATCCATTCACCTTAATGTGTTTAAAGTCATTCGGCTGACCTTGTAAATAAATTTACCCAGTCGATTGCAATAAAAAAACAGATGCACAGTTAGATATTACAATAGTTCTAAATACAAAATTTCAACATTTCACGGTTAAAAGTTTTAGAGTTATGCGAAATGCAAAATTGTTTTTGGCGCCAAATCTGGCTATATTTCGGCAAATCTTGCCAAGGTCCACGTTAAATGGCGATATTCTGGGCATGGACCAAATGACTGACTATCGCCAAATTTAGCGATATTTCTGCAAAACTCGATGACAAATGGCGAGAGTTTATGAAATTTCAACATTCTACGACTAATGGGTTTAGCGATTTGAGAGTTAAATACATACACACGTACACCGTAAAGTCGCCAAGCTTGGCGACTTTTGGTGTAATTCTTGGGGCACGGGACCTTGGTCGGACCATTACCTAACTATACGGTAGGACGGTATTGTGCGTGTAATGGATGAATGTCCCTAAAACTGCCATTGACTGTAATGTGTTGGAAATCTTTTGAGTGTTCCTGTAGCAGAACTATACATGATAAAGACAGATCTTTTTTGAGATCGAGAAATTCATTTTATAACCCTTAACAGCATATATCACTTCTGAGTAGTTTGAAGCAGCCTAATACCTCTAAAATACGCTTTAATGAATTTCCGACCATAGAGCGTAATGTATTTAAAATCTTTTGGGCGGCCCTGTAGATAAACTATTCAGTCCAATGGTACCGAATGTGTAGGTGCACAACTAGATGTTAGAACAATCGTAAATATAAAGTTTAACATACTACGTCCGATAGTTTTTGAGATATGCGAGTTTGATGAATTTCGGCCCATAGCACGTAATGTATTTCAAATCTTTAATATGCTCGTGAATGACATATATCATTCTACATTGTTCCCTGCTGTAGCTAATTTGATTTTTTTTACGTTCAACATTATAGTTACCATAGAAACAACAGATTTGCTGACACTCAATGCTAAATTAAACAAACAAATCAACAACAACAATAAAAAAACGCGTAGTATCTTCTGTTGAAACTACAGTGGGATATGTATTAACGTAGGATTACTTATCGTTTAGTAGTTTCTAAAGCGCTTTTTGAAAAACTTTAAATACAACAAACATTTTTAATTTTACTTTTAAAACTCATTTTGTCATTTAATTTCAAATCTTGGCATCATCAAAATTTTCAGCATTTTTGCATATCTTTTCAAAATTTTATAAATTTTCAAAGTTTATTGTTGGAGTTTCAAAATACCACAATATGTCAAATGTTACTTGCTTTCATCACAATCACTCTTTCATCAGAATGCCAGATTTCATTTGCAAGTAAAGGCTTCAGTTGTTGCCTAAAACAATTGATTGAAATGCTCAATTATTTCATCATTGGGGCTATTCCCTGCATATAAGAATCTTCCCGATTTGAAAAATTCCCACTAACGCACTCATAAACAAATTCCACACATTTCCAGTAAGCTTATTCATGTCATCGCACGCAACTGAATGCTCTTCTCTCTCTGGGAGTATGTTTCCGGAAACTTTTCGCATTCAAAAGATTTCGCTTCGCTGAGAACATTCCCTCTTATATCAATGCTATATGTAGAGCAAATCATTTTGTGTGTGAAAAAAAAAGTTCTGATGGGTGATATCAAGAAGCTACAAGAAACGTACTCGAATCACAATGCTCCCTTCAAACTCTAACGTGACATCATAATAACGTTATATTACCTTACAATACAAAAGTTTGTGTCATTCAAATGATTTACATTTTTTACTCTCTATTAAAAGGAGCTGAAAATCGCTAAAAATTAAGGAACGGATAGATTTTCAGATTTTTAAAGTGGACAACAATTCGCCCTGTACCTTTTTACGTATTTGCGCAAAACTTAGAGCGGATTGGTCAAAAAGCGCCGTTAGCGTATGTTACACAGAAAGAGCGTAGCTTTCTATCAGCGATTAAATCATCACACTCATCTGAGTGAGATACAGAGATGTCGGTAGAGCAGGGGCGTAGCCAGAAATTTTTCATCGGGGGGGGGGGGGGTTACGACTACTGCAACTCACATATATGCATATATGTGTGTGATAAGGGAGTGAAGAATATACATTTTGTATGGCAAAAAATTCCTCATGCGGGGGTTATGACCCCCCTAACCCCCCCCGTGGCTACGCCTCTGCGGTAGAGCATAATGTATTTCTTATGAGTGTCCCTGTAAAAATGTGACCTTTAGGTATGTGTAAAAATGTGATATAAGGTAGTTTATATTACTTAGGAATAGTATAACTTTCTATCAGTGACAAAAGTTTCAGAAGCAATTCAGTAGTTACAGAGATGCCCTGCCCATAGAGCGTAATGTGTTATTTAGTCTCGATTCAGTGGTTACAGAGATGGCAATCAAGAATAATGTAACTCTTATGAGTGTCCCTGTAAAATTGTGATATGTGCTAGAAAGGTACAATCACACGTTATATTACTCAAGAGTAGTGTAGCTTTTTATCAGCGAAAATGTTTTAGAATCGGTTCAGTCATTACAGAGATGCGAATGGAGCTTAATGTTATTCTTGTGAGTGTCCCTGTAAAAGAACTATTTATGATATATGCATAAAAGATAGCCTATAATATTCAGAAATAGTGTAGCTTTCAATCAGTGGAAAAAGTTGTGAAATTGTGATACATACATGAATTTTAGCTGGAATGGTGTAGCTTTCTATAACTGAATTTTTTTTAGAATCGATTCAATGGTTACATAGACATAGATGCCCTTAGAGCAGAATGTAATTCTTATGAGTATACCTGCAAATCTGTGATATATGCATGAAAGATAGCCCATAATACTCAGGAATAGTGCAGCTTTCCATCAGTGAAAGTTTTAGAATCAGTTTATTAGTTCCAGAGATCGTAATGTAATTCGTATGAGTATCCCTGTAAAAGAAATATTTGTGATATAATTCTTACAATTTTTGTGGTTGTTCTAGGGTTTAAAGTAGTTTAAAATTCGTATGCTACGTGTCAAATAATTAAATTTTGCAATTTGTTGCATCAAAATCGGTTAACTAGAAAGGAAGATACTGAATTTTGGGGTTAACCGTTGGCTAACATTGGGTTTTCTAAATCTCGAGAAATATTGGAACTAGGGCTTAGCTGATCTCACTTTTGGAGACTTATTTCTCGCACCAAATTTGGCGATATTTTTTGCAAAAAATGGCCAAGTTTGGCGATATTTCGGACATTCAGCGGGATTTTTCCAATGGCTAAAAGTTTGTTTAAAAGTATATAAAGTTTGTTTCCACACATTAATATTACGTAATAGCCTAGCGATTCAGCTGCATTCCTATGACGTACTCAAAATTGGCGCTTTATGGGGATCCTTTGGGAAATTTCTCCTAGCTTCTGCGACACCTATAAAAGGACAGCGCATTGCTCCAGTTGAGTTTCAGTCTGCTGATGGGAATAATTTTAGAATCCGTTCAGTATTTACTGAGATGCCCGTCGAGCGTAATGTATTAGAATCATTTTGAGTGTCCCCGTAAAAGAACTATTTGTGCTATATGCATGAAAGATAGCCTATAATACTCAGGAATGGTGTAGCTTTCTATCAGGAATAGTATAGTGTGAAAAAAAAAACTTCTGTAGTTAGACATACAAATAGTTCGCAATGTAATTCATATGAGTGCCCTTGTGAAGGAATTATTTGTGATATATGTATCAATTTCAGTTTATGTTACTCGGAAAAAGTGCAGCTTTCCGACAGTGAAAAAAGTTTTAGAATCGGTTCATTAGTTCCAGAGATCGTAATGTAATTCCTATGAGTATCCATGTAAAAGAACAATTTGTGATATATGCATGAAATTTGGCCATAATACTCAGAGATAGGGTAGCTTTCTATCAGGGAAAAAAGTTTTAGAATCAGTTCAGAAGTTAAAGAAATAGTTTAAAATATTAGAATTATTTTGTGTGTCTCTGTAAAAGAACTATATCTAAACTATATCCATGAAACATAGCCTTTAATACTCAAGAATAGAAGTTTTCTATTATTAAGTTTTCGATTCGGTTCTCTAGTTATAGAGATACCCACAGAGCATAATGTAATACTTGCGTGTTCTTCTAAAAGAATTATTTGTGATATATCCATAAAAAGGCAGTGTAAAAATACTCGGTGGCTTTCTATCAATGAGAAATGTTTTAGAATCGGTTCAGTAGTTAGAGAAAGCCATAGAGTGTAAATGTATAATAATTATTTTGAGTGTCCCGGTAAAAGAATTATTTACGCTGCATGCATGAAGGGCAGCCTATATTACTCAAGAATATTGTATCTTTCTATTAGGGAAAAAAGTTTAAGAATCAATTCTGTAGTTATACAGATGCCCACAGAGGACAATGTAATTCTTATGAGTGTCTCTGAAAAAGAATTATGTATGTATATCTATCTATATATACCTGCATTAAAGGCAGTGATAATATTCAGGAATAGTGTAACTTTTCATTGGTGAAAAAGTTTGGGAATCGGTTCAGTAATTTCAGAGATACCCACAGAGGATATTGCATTTGAATTATTTTGACAGTTCCTGTAAAAGAAATACTTATGACATATGCATGAATTTTAGCTTATGATACTCGGGAATAGTGGAGCTTTCTATCGGAGAAATTATTATTCGAATCGGGACAATGGTTAGAGAATGCCAATTTTATGTATTTCTTGGCATTCTCTAACCATTGGCCCGATTTTATTCTCCGATTACATAAAATGATTGCAATTTTATGTAATCCCTGTAAAAATAGGATATTTGTATGAAAGGTAGCCATTATTACTCAGGAGTAGCATAGCTCTCTATCAGTGAAAAAAATTTCAGATTCAGCTCAGTAGTTACAGACACAGTCATAAATTAGAATAGTTTTGAGTGTCCCTGTAGAAGAACTATTTACGCTAATGCATGAAAGGTATTCTATAGGTTAATCCAATGTATAAGCGCTGTAACCAATACTTTTACATATATTTCAAACAATTACTTCCATTTGTTTAATGTTATTCTTTAAAGTTTTAGCCCGTTGTTTAAAAGGATATAATTGACGGATTCTTAAAAATAATTGTTATACCGTATATTTTTGTGTATGATAATGTCTCTTTATTCAAGGCATTTTTAATATAACCTATTGATTCTAAGATCATTATTGACCTATTCTTAAACAGCTTTGTTATACCGTGTATTTTTACATTATTTCCAACATTACGTCCCGCTATTGAAAGTCACTATCAATAAACGTTTAGACAACTGTTTCAAAGAATATTATTGACGCACATTCTTAAACAGCATTATTATACCGTGCATTTCTGCTTTATTTCCAACAATTACGTTCCTTTGTTGAAGGTAATTTTTAATAAAGGTTTACTTCACAAATTCTAAGTATATTATTGGCAAACATTCTCAAGGAGCATTGATATACCAAATATTTTTGCATCATTTCCAACAATTACGACCCGTTGTTGAAAGTCATTTTAAATAAAGGTTTAGTCCACAGTTTTAAAGTATATTATTGACACACATCCTTGAAGAGCATTGTTATACCGTGTATTTTTGTATTATTTTCAACAATTACGACCCTTTGTTGAAAGTCATTTTTAATAAACATTTAGTTCACTGTTTTACTTTGTTATACTGAGTATATTTGGATTATTTCAAACAATTACGGCTCTTTGTAGAAAGTAATTTTAAATAAAGGTTTAGTCCCCTGTTTCAAAGTATAGTATTGACACACATTTTCAAAGAACATTGTTATACCGAATATTTTTTCATTGATTCTTTCAATTACGTGCTTTTGTTGAAAGTCATTTTAAATAAAGTTTTAGTCCACTGTTTTAAAGTATATTATTAACACACATTATTAAAAAGCATTGTTATACCGTGCATTTCTGAATTATTTCCAACAATTACGTCCCTTTCTTGAAGGTCATTTTTATTAAAGATTTAGCAAACTGTACTATAGCATATTACTGACACACATTCCTAAAGAGCATTGTTATACCGTGTATATTTGGTTATTAAAAATAAATACGTCCCTTTGTTGAAAGTCATTTTTAATAACGGTTCGGTTCACTGTTTCTAAGAATATTATTGGCACACATTCTCAAAGAGCACTGTTATGCCAAATATATTTGCATCATTTTCAACAATTACAACCCTTTGTTGAAAGTCATTTTAAATAAAGGTTTAGTCCACAGTTTTAAAGTATATTATTGAAACACATCCTTGAAGAGCATTGTTATACCGTGTATTTTTGTATTATTTTCATAAAAAAGAAACTTTGTTGAAAGTCATTTTTAATAAAGATTTAGTTCACTGTTTTACTTTGTTATACTGAGTATATTTGGATTATTTCAAACAATTACGGCTCTTTGTTGAAAGTAATTTTAAATAAAGGTTTAGTCCCCTGTTTCAAAGTATATTATTGACACACATTTTCAAAGAACATTGTTATACCGAATATTTTTTCATTGATTCTTTCAATTACGTGCTTTTGTTGAAAGTCATTTTAAATAAAGTTTTAGTCCACTGTTTTAAAGTATATTCTTAACACACATTCTTAAACAGCATTGTTATACCGTGCATTTCTGAATTATTTCCAACAATTACGTCCCTTTGTTGAAGGTCATTTTTATTAAAGATTTAGAAAACTGTTCTATAGTATATTACTGACACACATTCCTAAAGAGCATAGTTATACCGTGTATATTTCGTTATTAACAATAATTACGTCCCTTTGTTGAAAGTCATTTTTAATAATGGTTCGGTTCACTGTTTCTAAGAATATTATTGGCAAACTTTCTCAAAGAGCACTGTTATGCCAAATATATTTGCATCATTTCCAACAATTACGACGCTTTGTTGAAATTCATTTTAAATAAATGTTTAGTCCACTGTTATAAAGTACATTATTGACACACATCCTTGAAGAGCATTGTTATACCGTGTACATTTGCATTATTTCCTACAATTAAGACTCTTTCTTGAAAGTCATTTTAAATAAAGGATTAACCGCTGTTTCAAAGTATAGTATTGACACATATTTTTAAAAAGCATTGTTATAACTGGTATTTTTGCCTTATTTCCAACAATTACGTCCCTTTCTTGAAAGTCATTTTAAATAAAGGTTTAACCACTGTTTCAAAGTATATTATTGACACACATTCTTAAAAGGCATTGTTATGTCGTGTATTTTTGCCTTATTTCCAACAATTACGTTCCTTTGTTGAAATTTATTTTAAATAAAGGTTTACTCCACTGTTTCAAAGAATATTATTGACACACATTCTTAAAGAGCACTGTTATACCAAATATATTTGCATCATTTCCAACAATTACGACGCTTTGTTGAAAGTCAATTTAAATAAAGCATTAGTCCACTGTTTTTAAAGTATATTATTGACACACATCTTTGAAGAGCATTGTTATACAGTGTGTTTTTGCATTATTTCCAACAATTACGACCCCCTTTGTTAAAAGTCGTTTTTAATAAAGGTTTAGTCCACTGTTTTAACCCTCTCGTCACCGAATTATGAAAAATCAGAGAAAAAAAATCTGTCTATCATTTAATGCATCTGAAATACTATTATAAATCATGCAAAAATATTTTTTCTAATTTCGATTAATATTAGATTTTTGTAATATTAATTTCTGCATTTTCGAAGCATTTTGTTATGCTAAAATTAATTGAAAAGCATGCACATGTGCATGCTTTTCAGGGCATGCTTGGTTCAGGGTGACGAGAAGGTTAAAGTATATTATTGACACGCATTTTTAAAGAGCATTTTTATACTTTGTATATTTGCATTATTTCAAACAATTACGGCTCATTGTGGAAAGTCATTTTAAATAAACGTTTAGCCCACTGTTTCAAAGTATACTACTGACACATATTTTTAAAGAGTATTGTTATACCGAATAGTTTTTCATTGATACTTACAATTACGTGCTTTTGTTGAAAGTCATTTTAAATAAAGGTTTAGTCCACTGCTTTAAAGTATATTATTGGCACACATTTTTAAAGAGCATTGTTATACCGTGCATTTCTGCATTATTTCCAACAATTACGTACCTTTCTTGAAAATCATTTTAAATAAAGGTTTAGTCCACTGTTTCAAAGTATATTATTGACACACATTTGTTTAATGTTATTCTTTAAAGTTTTAGACCGTTGTTTAAAAGGATATAATTGACGGATTCTTAAAAAGAATTGTTATACCGTATATTTTTGTGTATGATAATGTCTCTATATTTAAGGCATTTTTAATATAACCTATTGATTCTAAGATCATTATTGACCTATTCTTAAACAGCTTTGTTATACCGTGTATTTTTACATTATTTCCAACATTACGTCCCGCTATTGAAAGTCACTATCAATAAACGTTTAGACAACTGTTTCAAAGAATATTATTGACGCACATTCTTAAACAGCATTATTATACCGTGCATTTCTGCTTTATTTCCAACAATTACGACCCTTTGTTGAAAGTCATTTTAAATAAAGGTTTAGTCCACAGTTTTAAAGTATATTATTGACACACATCCTTGAAGAGCATTGTTATACCGTGTATTTTTGTATAATTTTCAACAATTACGACCCTTTGTTGAAAGTCATTTTTAATATAGTTCACTGTTTTACTTTGTTATACTGAGTATATTTGGATTATTTCAAACAATTACGGCTCTTTGTTGAAAGTAATTTTAAATAAAGGTTTAGTCCCCTGTTTCAAAGTATATTATTGACACACATTTTCAAAGAACATTGTTATACCGAATATTTTTTCATTGATTCTTTCAATTACGTGCTTTTGTTGAAAGTCATTTTAAATAAAGTTTTAGTCCACTGTTTTAAAGTATATTATTAACACACATTATTAAAAAGCATTGTTATACCGTGCATTTCTGAATTATTTCCAACAATTACGTCCCTTTCTTGAAGGTCATTTTTATTAAAGATTTAGCAAACTGTTCTATAGCATATTACTGACACACATTCCTAAAGAGCATTGTTATACCGTGTATATTTGGTTATTAACAATAATTACGTCCCTTTGTTGAAAGTCATTTTTAAAAATGGTTCGGTTCACTGTTTCTAAGAATATTATTGGCACACATTCTCCAAGAGCACTGTTATGCCAAATATATTTGCATCATTTTCAACAATTACGACGCTTTGTTGAAAGTCATTTTAAATAAAGGTTTAGTCCACAGTTTTAAAGTATATTATTGAAACACATCCTTGAAGAGCATTGTTATACCGTGTATTTTTGTATTATTTTCATAAAAAAGAAACTTTGTTGAAAGTCATTTTTAATAAAGATTTAGTTCACTATTTTACTTTGTTATACTGAGTATATTTGGATTATTTCAAACAATTACGGCTCTTTGTTGAAAGTAATTTTAAATAAAGGTTTAGTCCCCTGTTTCAAAGTATATTATTGACACACATTTTCAAAGAACATTGTTATACCGAATATTTTTTCATTGATTCTTTCAATTACGTGCTTTTGTTGAAAGTCATTTTAAATAAAGTTTTAGTCCACTGTTTTAAAGTATATTCTTAACACACATTCTTAAACAGCATTGTTATACCGTGCATTTCTGAATTATTTCCAACAATTACGTCCCTTTGTTGAAGGTCATTTTTATTAAAGATTTAGCAAACTGTTCTATAGTATATTACTGACACACATTCCTAAAGAGCATTGTTATACCGTGTATATTTGGTTATTAACAATAATTACGTCCCTTTGTTGAAAGTCATTTTTAATAATGGTTCGGTTCACTGTTTCTAAGAATATTATTGGCACACATTCTCAAAGAGCACTGTTATGCCAAATATATTTGCATCATTTCCAACAATTACGACGCTTTGTTGAAATTCATTTTAAATAAATGTTTAGTCCACTGTTATAAAGTACATTATTGACACACATCCTTGAAGAGCATTGTTATACCGTGTAAATTTGCATTATTTCCTACAATTAAGACTCTTTCTTGAAAGTCATTTTAAATAAAGGATTAACCACTGTTTCAAAGTATAGTATTGACACATATTTTTAAAAACCATTGTTATAACTGGTAGTTTTGCCTTATTTCCAACAATTACGTCCCTTTCTTGAAAGTCATTTTAAATAAAGGTTTAACCACTGTTTCAAAGTATATTATTGACACACATTCTTAAAAGGCATTGTTATGTAGTGTATTTTTGCCTTATTTCCAACAATTACGTTCCTTTGTTGAAATTTATTTTAAATAAAGGTTTACTCCACTGTTTCAAAGAATATTATTGACACACATTCTTAAAGAGCACTGTTATACCAAATATATTTGCATCATTTCCAACAATTACGACGCTTTGTTGAAAGTCAATTTAAATAAAGCATTAGTCCACTGTTTTTAAAGTATATTATTGACACACATCTTTGAAGAGCATTGTTATACAGTGTGTTTTTGCATTATTTCCAACAATTACGACCCCCTTTGTTAAAAGTCGTTTTTAATAAAGGTTTAGTCCACTGTTTTAACCCTCTCGTCACCGAATTATGAAAAATCAGAGAAAAAAAATCTGTCTATCATTTAATGCATCTGAAATACTATTATAAATCATGCAAAAATATTTTTTCTAATTTCGATTAATATTAGATTTTTGTAATATTAATTTCTGCATTTTCGAAGCATTTTGTTATGCTAAAATTAATTGAAAAGCATGCACATGTGCATGCTTTTCAGGGCATGCTTGGTTCAGGGTGACGAGAAGGTTAAAGTATATTATTGACACACATTTTTAAAGAGCATTTTTATACTTTGTATATTTGCATTATTTCAAACAATTACGGCTCATTGTGGAAAGTCATTTTAAATAAACGTTTAGCCCACTGTTTCAAAGTATACTACTGACACATATTTTTAAAGAGTATTGTTATACCGAATAGTTTTTCATTGATACTTACAATTACGTGCTTTTGTTGAAAGTCATTTTAAATAAAGGTTTAGTCCACTGCTTTAAAGTATATTATTGGCACACATTTTTAAAGAGAATTGTTATACCGTGCATTTCTGCATTATTTCCAACAATTACGTACCTTTCTTGAAAGTCATTTTAAATAAAGGTTTAGTTCACAGATTCTAAGTATATTATTGGCAAACATTCTCAAGGAGCATTGATATACCAAATATTTTTGCATCATTTCCAACAATTACGACCCTTTGTTGAAAGTCATTTTAAATAAAGGTTTAGTCCACAGTTTTAAAGTATATTATTGACACACATCCTTGAAGAGCATTGTTATACCGTGTATTTTTGTATAATTTTCAACAATTACGACCCTTTGTTGAAAGTCATTTTTAATATAGTTCACTGTTTTACTTTGTTATACTGAGTATATTTGGATTATTTCAAACAATTACGGCTCTTTGTTGAAAGTAATTTTAAATAAAGGTTTAGTCCCCTGTTTCAAAGTATATTATTGACACACATTTTCAAAGAACATTGTTATACCGAATATTTTTTCATTGATTCTTTCAATTACGTGCTTTTGTTGAAAGTCATTTTAAATAAAGTTTTAGTCCACTGTTTTAAAGTATATTATTAACACACATTATTAAAAAGCATTGTTATACCGTGCATTTCTGAATTATTTCCAACAATTACGTCCCTTTCTTGAAGGTCATTTTTATTAAAGATTTAGCAAACTGTTCTATAGTATATTACTGACACACATTCCTAAAGAGCATTGTTATACCGTGTATATTTGGTTATTAACAATAATTACGTCCCTTTGTTGAAAGTCATTTTTAAAAATGGTTCGGTTCACTGTTTCTAAGAATATTATTGGCACACATTCTCCAAGAGCACTGTTATGCCAAATATATTTGCATCATTTTCAACAATTACGACGCTTTGTTGAAATTCATTTTAAATAAATGTTTAGTCCACTGTTATAAAGTACATTATTGACACACATTATTAAAAAGCATTGTTATATCGTGTATTTTTGCATTATTTCCAACAATTACGTCCCGTTGTTGAAATCCACTTTTAATAAAGGTTTAGTTCACTGTTTCAAAGTATATTCTTAACACACATTCTTAAACAGCATTCTTATACCGTGCATTTCTGAATTATTTCCAACAATTACGTCCCTTTTTTGAAGGTCATATTTATTAAAGATTTAGCAAACTCTACTATAGTATATTACTGACACACATTCCTAAAGAGCATTTTTATACCGTGTATATTTGCATTATTTCCTACAATTAAGACTCTTTCTTGAAAGTCATTTTAAATAAAGGATTAACCACTGTTTCGAAGTATAGTATTGACACACATTCTTAAAAGGCATTGTTATGTTGTGTATTTTTGCCTTATTTCCAACAATTACGTTCCTTTGTTGAAATTTATTTTAAATAAAGGTTTACTCCACTGTTTCAAAGAATATTATTGACACACATTCTTAAAGAGCACTGTTATACCAAATATATTTGCATCATTTCCAACAATTACGACGCTTTGTTGAAAGTCAATTTAAATAAAGCTTTAGTCCACTGTTTTTAAAGTATATTATTGACACACATCTTTGAAGAGCATTGTTATACAGTGTGTTTTTGCATTATTTCCAACAATTACGACCCCCTTTGTTAAAAGTCGTTTTTAATAAAGGTTTAGTCCACTGTTTTAACCCTCTCGTCACCGAATTATGAAAAATCAGAGAAAAAAAATCTGTCTATCATTTAATGCATCTGAAATACTATTATAAATCATGCAAAAATATTTTTTCTAATTTCGATTAATATTAGATTTTTGTAATATTAATTTCTGCATTTTCGAAGCATTTTGTTATGCTAAAATTAATTGAAAAGCATGCACTATCATGCTTTTCAGGGCATGCTTGGTTCAGGGTGACGAGAAGGTTAAAGTATATTATTGACACACATTTTTAAAGAGCATTTTTATACTTAGTACTTTTGCATTATTTCAAACAATTACGGCTCATTGTGTAAAGTCATTTTAAATAAACGTTTAGCCCACTGTTTCAAAGTATACTACTGACACATATTTTTAAAGAGTATTGTTATACCGAATAGTTTTTCATTGATACTTACAATTACGTGCTTTTGTTGAAAGTCATTTTAAATAAAGGTTTAGTCCACTGCTTTAAAGTATATTATTGGCACACATTTTTAAAGAGCATTGTTATACCGTGCATTTCTGCATTATTTCCAACAATTACGTACCTTTCTTGAAAGTCATTTTAAATAAAGGTTTAGTCCACTGTTTCAAAGTATATTATTGACACACATTTGTTTAATGTTATTCTTTAAAGTTTTAGACCGTTGTTTAAAAGGATATAATTGACGGATTCTTAAAAATAATTGTTATACCGTATATTTTTGTGCATGATAATGTCTCTTTATTCAAGGCATTTTTAATATAACCTATTGATTCTAAGATCATTATTGACCTATTCTTAAACAGCTTTGTTATACCGTGTATTTTTACATTATTTCCAACATTACGTCCCGCTATTGAAAGTCACTATCAATAAACGTTTAGACAACTGTTTCAAAGAATATTATTGACGCACATTCTTAAACAGCATTATTATACCGTGCATTTCTGCTTTATTTCCAACAATTACGTTCCTTTGTTGAAGGTAATTTTTAATAAAGGTTTAGTTCACAGATTCTAAGTATATTATTGGCAAACAAACTCAAGGAGCATTGATATACCAAATATTTTTGCATCATTTCCAACAATTACGACCCTTTGTTGAAAGTCATTTTAAATAAAGGTTTAGTCCACAGTTTTAAAGTATATTATTGACACACATCCTTGAAGAGCATTGTTATACCGTGTATTTTTGTATTATTTTCAACAATTACGACCCTTTGTTGAAAGTCATTTTTAATAAACATTTAGTTCACTGTTTTACTTTGTTATACTGAGTATATTTGGATTATTTCAAACAATTACGGCTCTTTGTAGAAAGTAATTTTAAATAAAGGTTTAGTCCGCTGTTTCAAAGTATATTATTGACACACATTTTCAAAGAACATTGTTATACCGAATATTTTTTCATTGATTCTTTCAATTACGTTCTTTTGTTGAAAGTCATTTTAAATAAAGTTTTAGTCCACTGTTTTAAAGTATATTATTAACACACATTATTAAAAAGCATTGTTATACCGTGCATTTCTGAATTATTTCCAACAATTACGTCCCTTTCTTGAAGGTCATTTTTATTAAAGATTTAGCAAACTGTTCTATAGCATATTACTGACACACATTCCTAAAGAGCATTGTTATACCGTGTATATTTGGTTATTAAAAATAAATACGTCCCTTTGTTGAAAGTCATTTTTAATAACGGTTCGGTTCACTGTTTCTAAGAATATTATTGGCACACATTCTCAAAGAGCACTGTTATGCCAAATATATTTGCATCATTTTCAACAATTACGACCCTTTGTTGAAAGTCATTTTAAATAAAGGTTTAGTCCACAGTTTTAAAGTATATTATTGACACACATCTTTGAAGAGCATTGTTATACAGTGTGTTTTTGCATTATTTCCAACAATTACGACCCCCTTTGTTAAAAGTCGTTTTTAATAAAGGTTTAGTCCACTGTTTTAACCCTCTCGTCACCGAATTATGAAAAATCAGAGAAAAAAAATCTGTCTATCATTTAATGCATCTGAAATACTATTATAAATCATGCAAAAATATTTTTTCTAATTTCGATTAATATTAGATTTTTGTAATATTAATTTCTGCATTTTCGAAGCATTTTGTTATGCTAAAATTAATTGAAAAGCATGCACTATCATGCTTTTCAGGGCATGCTTGTTTCAGGGTGACGAGAAGGTTAAAGTATATTATTGACACACATTTTTAAAGAGCATTTTTATACTTAGTACTTTTGCATTATTTCAAACAATTACGGCTCATTGTGGAAAGTCATTTTAAATAAACGTTTAGCCAACTGTTTCAAAGTATACTACTGACACATATTACATATTTTTAAAGAGTATTGTTATACCGAATAGTTTTTCATTGATACTTACAATTACGTGCTTTTGTTGAAAGTAATTTTAAATAAAGGTTTAGTCCACTGCTTTAAAGTATATTATTGGCACACATTTTTAAAGAGCATTGTTATACCGTGCATTTCTGCATTATTTCCAACAATTACGTACCTTTCTTGAAAGTCATTTTAAATAAAGGTTTAGTCCAGTGTTTCAAAGTATATTATTGACACACATTTGTTTAATGTTATTCTTTCAAGTTTTAGACCGTTGTTTAAAAGGATATAATTGACGGATTCTTAAAAATAATTGTTATACCGTATATTTTTGTGTATGATAATGTCTCTTTATTCAAGGCATTTTTAATATAACCTATTGATTCTAAGATCATTATTGACCTATTCTTAAACAGCTTTGTTATACCGTGTATTTTTACATTATTTCCAACATTACGTCCCGCTATTGAAAGTCACTATCAATAAACGTTTAGACAACTGTTTCAAAGAATATTATTGACGCACATTCTTAAACAGCATTATTATACCGTGCATTTCTGCTTTATTTCCAACAATTACGTTCCTTTGTTGAAGGTAATTTTTAATAAAGGTTTAGTTCACAGATTCTAAGTATATTATTGGCAAACAAACTCAAGGAGCATTGATATACCAAATATTTTTGCATCATTTCCAACAATTACGACCCTTTGTTGAAAGTCATTTTAAATAAAGGTTTAGTCCACAGTTTTAAAGTATATTATTGACACACATCCTTGAAGAGCATTGTTATACCGTGTATTTTTGTATTATTTTCAACAATTACGACCCTTTGTTGAAAGTCATTTTTAATAAACATTTAGTTCACTGTTTACTTGTTATACTGAGTAATTGATTATTCACATTACGCCTTTGAAAGTAATTTAATAAGTTAGTCCCGTTCAAGTATATTGACACACATTTTCAAAGAACATTGTTATACCGAATATTTTTTCATTGATTCTTTCAATTACGTGCTTTTGTTGAAAGTCATTTTAAATAAAGTTTTAGTCCACTGTTTTAAAGTATATTATTAACACACATTATTAAAAAGCATTGTTATACCGTGCATTTCTGAATTATTTCCAACAATTACGTCCCTTTCTTGAAGGTCATTTTTATTAAAGATTTAGCAAACTGTTCTATAGCATATTACTGACACACATTCCTAAAGAGCATTGTTATACCGTGTATATTTGGTTATTAAAAATAAATACGTCCCTTTGTTGAAAGTCATTTTTAATAACGGTTCGGTTCACTGTTTCTAAGAATATTATTGGCACACATTCTCAAAGAGCACTGTTATGCCAAATATATTTGCATCATTTTCAACAATTACGACCCTTTGTTGAAAGTCATTTTAAATAAAGGTTTAGTCCACAGTTTTAAAGTATATTATTGACACACATCCTTGAAGAGCATTGTTATACCGTGTATTTTTGTATTATTTTCAACAATTACGACCCTTTGTTGAAAGTCATTTTTAATATAGTTCACTGTTTTACTTTGTTATACTGAGTATATTTGGATTATTTCAAACAATTACGGCTCTTTGTTGAAAGTAATTTTAAATAAAGGTTTAGTCCCCTGTTTCAAAGTATATTATTGACACACATTTTCAAAGAACATTGTTATACCGAATATTTTTTCATTGATTCATTCAATTACGTGCTTTTGTTGAAAGTCATTTTAAATAAAGTTTTAGTCCACTGTTTTAAAGTATATTATTAACACACATTATTAAAAAGCATTGTTGTACCGTGCATTTCTGTATTATTTCCAACAATTACGTCCCTTTCTTGAAGGTCATTTTTATTAAAGATTTAGCAAACTGTTCTATAGTATATTACTGACACACATTCCTAAAGAGCATTGTTATACCGTGTATATTTGGTTATTAACAATAATTACGTCCCTTTGTTGAAAGTCATTTTTAAAAATGGTTCGGTTCACTGTTTCCAAGAATATTATTGGCACACATTCTCCAAGAGCACTGTTATGCCAAATATATTTGCATCATTTTCAACAATTACGACGCTTTGTTGAAATTCATTTTAAATAAATGTTTAGTCCACTGTTATAAAGTACATTATTGACACACATCCTTGAAGAGCATTGTTATACCGTGTACATTTGCATTATTTCCTACAATTAAGACTCTTTCTTGAAAGTCATTTTAAATAAAGGTTTAACCATTGTTTCAAAGTATAGTATTGGCACATATTTTTAAAAAGCATTGTTATAACTGGTATTTTTGCCTTATTTCCATCAATTACTTCCCTTTCTTGAAAGTCATTTTAAATAAAAGTTTAACCACAGTTTTAAAGTATATTATTGACACACATTCTTAAAAGGCATTGTTATGTCGTGTATTTTTGCCTTATTTCCAACAATTACGTTCCTTCGTTGAAATTTATTTTAAATAAAGGTTTACTCCACTGTTTCAAAGAATATTATTGACACACATTCTTAAAGAGCACTGTTATACCAAATATAGTTGCATCATTTCCAACAATTACGACGCTTTGTTCAAAGTCAATTTAAATAAAGCTTTAGTCCACTGTTTTTAAAGTATATTATTGACACACATCTTTGAAGAGCATTGTTATACAGTGTGTTTTTGCATTATTTCCAACAATTACGACCCCCTTTGTTAAAAGTCGTTTTTAATAAAGGTTTAGTCCACTGTTTTAACCCTCTCGTCACCGAATTATGAAAAATCAGAGAAAAAAAATCTGTCTATCATTTAATGCATCTGAAATACTATTATAAATCATGCAAAAATATTTTTTCTAATTTCGATTAATATTAGATTTTTGTAATATTAATTTCTGCATTTTCGAAGCATTTTGTTATGCTAAAATTAATTGAAAAGCATGCACATGTGCATGCTTTTCAGGGCATGCTTGGTTCAGGGTGACGAGAAGGTAAAAGTATATTATTGACACACATTTTTAAAGAGCATTTTTATACTTAGTATATTTGCATTATTTCAAACAATTACGGCTCATTGTGGAAAGTCATTTTAAATAAACGTTTAGCCCACTGTTTCAAAGTATACTACTGACACATATTTTTAAAGAGTATTGTTATACCGAATAGTTTTTCATTGATACTTACAATTACGTGCTTTTGTTGAAAGTCATTTTAAATAATGGTTTAGTCCACTGCTTTAAAGTATATTATTGGCACACATTTTTAAAGAGCATTGTTATACCGTGCATTTCTGCATTATTTCCAACAATTACGTACCTTTCTTGAAAGTCATTTTAAATAAAGGTTTAGTCCACTGTTTCAAAGTATATTATTGCCACACATTTGTTTAATGTTATTCTTTAAAGTTTTAGCCCGTTGTTTAAAAGGATATAATTGACGGATTCTTAAAAAGAATTGTTATACCGTATATTTTTGTGTATGATAATGTCTCTTTATTCAAGGCATTTTTAATATAACCCATTGATTCTAAGATCAATATTGACCTATTCTTAAACAGCTTTGTTATACCGTGTATTTTTACATTATTTCCAACATTACGTCCCGCTATTGAAAGTCACTATCAATAAACGTTTAGACCACTGTTTCAAAGAATATTATTGACGCACATTCTTAAACAGCATTATTATACCGTGCATTTCTGCTTTATTTCCAACAATTACGTTCCTTTGTTGAAGGTAATTTTTAATAAAGGTTTAGTTCACAGATTCTAAGTATATTATAGGCAAACAAACTCAAGGAGCATTGATATACCAAATATTTTTGCATCATTTCCAACAATTACGACCCTTTGTTGAAAGTCATTTTAAATAAAGGTTTAGTCCACAGTTTTAAAGTATATTATTGACACACATCCTTGAAGAGCATTGTTATACCGTGTATTTTTGTATTATTTTCAACAATTACGACCCTTTGTTGAAAGTCATTTTTAATAAACATTTAGTTCACTGTTTTACTTTGTTATACTGAGTATATTTGGATTATTTCAAACAATTACGGCTCTTTGTTGAAAGTAATTTTAAATAAAGGTTTAGTCCCCTGTTTCAAAGTATATTATTGACACACATTTTCAAAGAACATTGTTATACCGAATATTTTTTCATTGATTCTTTCAATTACGTGCTTTTGTCGAAAGTCATTTTAAATAAAGTTTTAGTCCACTGTTTTAAAGTATATTATTAACACACATTATTAAAAAGCATTGTTATACCGTGCATTTCTGAATTATTTCCAACAATTACGTCCCTTTCTTGAAGGTCATTTTTATTAAAGATTTAGCAAACTGTTCTATAGTATATTACTGACACACATTCCTAAAGAGCATTGTTATACCGTGTATATTTGGTTATTAACAATAATTACGTCCCTTTCTTGAAAGTCATTTTTAAAAATGGTTCGGTTCACTGTTTCTAAGAATATTATTGGCACACATTCTCCAAGAGCACTGTTATGCCAAATATATTTGCATCATTTTCAACAATTACGACGCTTTGTTGAAATTCATTTTAAATAAATGTTTAGTACACTGTTATAAAGTACATTATTGACACACATCCTTGAAGAGCATTGTTATACCGTGTACATTTGCATTATTTCCTACAATTAAGACTCTTTCTTGAAAGTCATTTTAAATAAAGGTTTAACCATTGTTTCAAAGTATAGTATTGGCACATATTTTTAAAAAGCATTGTTATAACTGGTATTTTTGCCTCTTTTCCATCAATTACTTCCCTTTCTTGAAAGTCATTTTAAATAAAAGTTTAACCACAGTTTTAAAGTATATTATTGACACACATTCTTAAAAGGCATTGTTATGTCGTGTATTTTTGCCTTATTTCCAACAATTACGTTCCTTCGTTGAAATTTATTTTAAATAAAGGTTTACTCCACTGTTTCAAAGAATATTATTGACACACATTCTTAAAGAGCACTGTTATACCAAATATATTTGCATCATTTCCAACAATTACGACGCTTTGTTCAAAGTCAATTTAAATAAAGCTTTAGTCCACTGTTTTTAAAGTATATTATTGACACACATCTTTGAAGAGCATTGTTATACAGTGTGTTTTTGCATTATTTCCAACAATTACGACCCCCTTTGTTAAAAGTCGTTTTTAATAAAGGTTTAGTCCACTGTTTTAACCCTCTCGTCACCGAATTATGAAAAATCAGAGAAAAAAAATCTGTCTATCATTTAATGCATCTGAAATACTATTATAAATCATGCAAAAATATTTTTTCTAATTTCGATTAATATTAGATTTTTGTAATATTAATTTCTGCATTTTCGAAGCATTTTGTTATGCTAAAATTAATTGAAAAGCATGCACATGTGCATGCTTTTCAGGGCATGCTTGGTTCAGGGTGACGAGAAGGTTAAAGTATATTATTGACACACATTTTTAAAGAGCATTTTTATACTTAATATATTTGCATTATTTCAAACAATTACGGCTCATTGTGGAAAGTCATTTTAAATAAACGTTTAGCCCACTGTTTCAAAGTATACTACTGACACATATTTTTAAAGAGTATTGTTATACCGAATAGTTTTTCATTGATACTTACAATTACGTGCTTTTGTTGAAAGTCATTTTAAATAATGGTTTAGTCCACTGCTTTAGAGTATATTATTGGCACACATTTTTAAAGAGCATTGTTATACCGTGCATTTCTGCATTATTTCCAACAATTACGTACCTTTCTTGAAAGTCATTTTAAATAAAGGTTTAGTCCACTGTTTCAAAGTATATTATTGCCACACATTTGTTTAATGTTATTCTTTAAAGTTTTAGCCCGTTGTTTAAAAGGATATAATTGACGGATTCTTAAAAAGAATTGTTATACCGTATATTTTTGTGTATGATAATGTCTCTTTATTCAAGGCATTTTTAATATAACCCATTATTCTAAGATCAATATTGACCTATTCTTAAACAGCTTTGTTATACCGTGTATTTTTACATTATTTCCAACATTACGTCCCGCTATTGAAAGTCACTATCAATAAACGTTTAGACCACTGTTTCAAAGAATATTATTGACGCACATTCTTAAACAGCATTATTATACAGTGCATTTCTGCTTTATTTCCAACAATTACGTTCCTTTGTTGAAGGTAATTTTTAATAAAGGTTTAGTTCACAGATTCTAAGTATATTATTTGCAAACATTCTAAAGGAGCATTGATATACCAAATATTTTTGCATCATTTCCAACAATTACGACCCTTTGTTGAAAGTCATTTTAAATAAAGGTTTAGTCCACAGTTTTAAAGTATATTATTGAAACACATCCTTGAAGAGCATTGTTATACCGTGTATTTTTGTATTATTTTCAACAATTACGACCCTTTGTTGAAAGTCATTTTTAATAAAGATTTAATTCACTGTTTTACTTTGTTATACTGAGTATATTTGGATTATTTCAAACAATTACGGCTCTTTGTTGAAAGTAATTTTAAATAAAGGTTTAGTCCCCTGTTTCAAAGTATATTATTGACACACATTTTCAAAGAACATTGTTATACCGAATATTTTTTCATTGATTCTTTCAATTACGTGCTTTTGTCGAAAGTCATTTTAAATAAAGTTTTAGTCCACTGTTTTAAAGTATATTATTAACACACATTATTAAAAAGCATTGTTATACCGTGCATTTCTGCATTATTTCCAACAATTACGTACCTTTGTTGAAAGCCATTTTAAATAAAGGTTTAGTCCACTGTTTCAAAGAGCATTGTTATACCGTATATTTCTATATTGTTTCTAATAGTTACATTCCTTTGTTGAAAGTCATTTTAGATAAATGTTTAATCCATTGTTCCCAAGTTTATTATTGGCATACATTCTTAAAGAGCATTGCTATACCGTGTATTTTTGCATTGTTTCTAACAGTTACGTCCCTTTGTTGAAAGTTATTTTCGATAACGGTTTAGTTCACTATTTCAAAGTATATTATTGATAAATATTCTTAAAGAACATACTTATACCGTATGTTTTGTAATAGATTCTAACGGTTTCTCCCCTCTGTCGAAAGTCATTTTTAATAAAGGTATAGTCTATTGTTCCAAAGTTTATTATTGAAGCATTTTTAAAAAGCATTATAATACCGTATTTTATTGCATTGATTTTAACAATTATGTCTCTATTGAAAGTCATTCTACTAATATGATAAATGCAAAATTTCGCATGTTTGTGTGTTCGGATGTTTTTGACTCAATCACGCAAAAACCGCAAAACGGATTTGAGTAAAATTTGGAGTGAAAATAGCTTATGCCCTGGATTGACACACAGTCTACCTTTGATGCATACAGCATAAATAGTTCTTTGGCAGGTACGCTCAAATTAATTATAATACATTATGTTCTATGGACATCACCGTTCTTTTCTAACTTTCTGTTCTAACTTTCTTCCCCAATAAAAAGCTACACCAAACCCGAGTATTATAGGCTACTTTTTATGGGTATTTCACAAATAGTTCTTTTACAGGGAGACTCATATAAGAATTGGATTACGGTCAATGGCATCTCTGTAAATACTGAACCGATTCTGAAACTTTTTTTATCGACAGAAAGCTACACTATTCCTGTGTATTATAAGCAACCTTTATGCATTATATCACATAGTTCTTTTGCAACGACAGTCATATGAATTACATTACGCTCTGAAGGCACCTCTAAATACTAAACCGTTTATATATATATATATATATATATATATATATACGCAAATTCGTAACAGTAAATATATATATATATATTTACTTACTGTTGTGAATTTTCGGTTTGTTCTGCCTCCCAGATATTAAAATTAGTTTACAATTCATACCCTAAGAGTCAAATAATTAAATTTTGCATTTTGTTGTATCAAAATCGGTTAACTAAAAAGCGGCGTACGGAGTTTTGGGTTTGACCATTGGTTAATATAGGGTTTTCGAGAAATATTGATGCCCTGACCTCACTCATGGGAACTTACTTTTGGCGCCAAGCTTGGCGACATTTCGGTCATTTGGTGCAGATTTACCAATGGGACCAATAATGCTTGCTTTCCTGCATTAATATTGGGCTGTAGCTTAGTATTACTCATTTCCATTTCCATGACACTATCAAAATTCGAGCTTTATGGGGGTCTTCGAGAAATAGCTCCTACCAGACTTTTCGCTTAACTTCTGCGACACCTATAAATAAAGGCAAGACAGGCCACCAGAGATTGTTATATTCGAACGCTAATTGAGTTCCGTGCATTACTCTGTGAATTGTGCTATTGGAAGCAATATTTTGCTAATTTTTAGAGCCTATTTTTGTGTACAGTGTGTGAATTCTTCATTGCTGAGTCGTCAGGGACTGTTTATGAATTCCTTTGTGAGTTTCCTTTGAATTTTTGCCAGAGGAAGTTTTTTATTTTTTGTAAGAAATACAGCATCTGTGAAAACTTCTGTACTGAGAGGACTGTTACAAGTAAGTTACTGGCTGTTAGTGCCTGTGAATTTTTTACAGCTGATTTCTCGACGAAGTTCTAGAAGCAATAAAGTTTATGCTGATGTTCCTGACAGAGATAGTATCCTGAAAAATGGACTTTTTACTAGAACTATCTACATACATGGACTTTATAACGACGAACCCAAGAATCGAATCCCGACGAACCCAATATCTCTGAACTACTGAACCGATAACCGATCAAAAACTCTTTTCAGTAACAGAAAGCTTCTATTCCTGCCAACCCGCTGTTCTAGGGGTAAACTAGCTTAAAATTCGCATTCTACGCGTCAACTAATGAAATTTTGGATTTTGATGTATCAAAATCGGTTACCTAGAACGGGAGATGTGGAATTTTGGGTTTCCCCATTGGTTAACATAGGGTTTTCTAAAATTTCGAGAAATATTGATGTTAGAGCTTAGTTGAAGTCATTTTTGAGGACTTATTTTTGGCTCCAAACTTGGCGATATTTCGCCAAAAAGTCGCCAGGTTTGGCGATATTTCGGATATTTGGCGCGATTTTTCCAATGCGGCCTATAAATTTCGTTTTCCTGTATTAATATTGCAGGGCGTTATAGTCTAATGATTCTACTGTATTCCTATGACATAATCAAAATTCACTCTTTAAGGGGGATACTTCTAGAAATTTGTATAGATCGACCCTATAAATACGACATCATGCTGCCCCCGATCGAGTCAGTCTGTTTTTGACTGCTATGAGAAATAGACGTCCGTTCTGTTGAGACTCTGTGTTAGCGCTTATAGAAGCAGTTGTTTGCTTGTTTTAAAAGGGCGTTTTTAAGTGCTGTGAGAAAATTGCTCATTGCTGAGTCTTGAGGGATTGTTAACGATTTCCCTCATAAGATTTCACTAAATTTTTTGCTTATGGAAGTGTTTCATTTTGGGTGTGAATTACAACATCTGTGAAAGCTTCGGCACTGAAAAGACTGTTATAAGCAAGCTATTGGCCGTTAGTGCCTGTGATTTTTGTACAGCTAGAAGCAATAAAGTTCTTGTTTCATCCTAACAAGTGGACTCTTTACTAGAGCTTTCCACTCCTACTGGACTTAAGAGCGACGGACCCAGAAATTAAGCAGTGTTTTCTGCAACAATAGGCTACCTTTCATGAGTTTCTTAAAAATAAAATAAAATAAAAGCTTAAATAGTTCTTTTAATGGGGCACTCAAAATAATTCTAATATATTAAGCTGTATGGGCCTTTCTTTGGCTTCTAAACTGATTCTAAAACTTTTCTTACTTATAGAAATCTACACTATACCTGAGTATTATGGGATACCTTTCATGCATATATCACAAATAAGTCTTTTACAGGGATACGCATACGAATTGCATTACGATCTCTGGATGTAATGAACCGATTCTAAAACTTTTTTCACGGACGGAAAGCTGCACTGTTCCTGAGTATTGTAGGCTATCTTTCTTGGATATAGCATACATAGCTCTTTTACAGGGACACTCATAAAAATTACGTTACGCTCTATGTATACCGCTGTAACTATTAAGCCGAATCTGAAATTTTTTTCACTCATAGAAAATTACGTTATTCCTGGGTATTATAGACTACCTTTAATGCATATAGCATAAATAGTTCTTTTAGATGGACAATCAAAATAATTCTAAAACATTATGAGGTAGGGACATCTGAGACTACTGAACCAATTCTAAAGATTTTTTCACTAATAGAAAGCTCCACTATTCCCGAGTATTATGGGCTACCTTTTATTTATATAACAAAAATAGTTATTTTACACGGACACTCATAGAATTGCATCACGCTCTACGGGTATCTCAGTAACTGCTAAGCCGATTCTAAAACTCTTTTCAGCGATAGAAAGCTATACTCTATTCCTAAGTATCATAGGCTGCCTTTCATTTATATAATAAGATAAATAGTTCTTTTACACAGTGACACTGAAAATAATCCTAATACATTACGCTGTATGGGTACTCTGTAACTATTGAACCAATTTTAAAACTATTTTCCCGAACATAAAGCTGCGCAATTCCTGAGTATTATAAGCTACCTTCATGCATATATCACCAATAGTTCTTTTACAGGGACATTCATAAAATTACATTACGTTCTAAGAGCATCTCGTCTAAGGGAACTACTAAACCGTTCATATATATATATTTAAATTATTTATTTAAATGTGATGCTTCCTTGCGCTGCCCTAACTCAAATGGCAATATACACTGGAGTGTCAGAGTGCGAAACGTGAGAGAGGCTTATTCATATTTGCAAATTGGAATTCATTTGATCTCTCAGCGAACATCTCTCTGTGTTTATCAGACACAGAGAAGTATCCACTAGATACTATACGAGATACCTCACAATTTCATATTCAGTTTTATGATTTTAGCGGTAAGATTTGTGAGGAAATTAAATGGCAAAGTTCACAGACCTATTCAAACTGGACACTGTATAACCCACTCACACTCTTTTTAAGAGGTTGTTTTTACTGTGTACATGGACGCAGTAAATAAAGGGCAAAAATTGACAAATATTGCAAACTCTTGAAATTTACGATGTTTCAAGCGTTTGCAATGTGCAGACCAGTGAAACTCCATTTTTGACAGCAGAAAATGTTCATTTTTATACATAGGGATAGATACTGTAAAAACTTTTTTTTAAGGTATTCCTGATGCCTGCTAATTGCTCTAGGGGGGCTTAGGTTTTTCCAGGTAAGCTGAGAGGTCCATAGCGCCCCCCAGCGCTTTAACGTGCAGTCACCGCAACCATTAGCATACACGATCCCACAACAGTCCAGCCGAAAGAGGAGATCACTCTTCCAAGCACTGGCCAAGTCGGTGCTGCTTCATTTTCCATGTTCTTAGGGAACGGAATTTAGAGACTAGGACATTGCAGGACCTGGATATACAAATCTCAGCTATGAGCAGAGGCTGAGCAAGGTCTGGTGGTACTAGGAGCAGTATTTAAACTTGTCATCCCCATACAAGGGACTTTAGTGGGCATATGTATAATAGCTCCGTTCAAGATCCGTTGAACTGGGTGAATCCGATTTCAATAGAGGTAGTGTAGTGTTACACAGTATAACGGACAGCATAAGTTAATGCACATTAAGTGTTCTGTTCCAGTTGTAATTTGTCAGTCTCTCTCAATTTAATATAAATATTGTTTCTATAATAATAATGTTTTTCTCCTTTATTTGTTAAGTATAAAATAGTTTAGACAAAAAATGAACAGGAGGAACTACTTTTCAAATGAAAACTGATATGACTTCAGTAAAACAGAACAACTGAATACAATTGATTAAATGAGTACCCCAGACAAGAAAAATTGGCTTATTTAGTATGAACCGCTTGTCTTAGTATGTGAACATTTTTTCCACAAATATTGTCTAAATTTGTACTTTAAAAATCTCTGATAAGATCAAATTTAAGAAAAATTGCATAAAAAAGGTATGAACTGTAGTATTAAAAGTTACGTTCAGTGTAAATACACGTATTTTAAGGGGACAAGAAATTTTCTAAAATTTATAGTTTGAGCTTCTGGGCATTTTTAAGATTATATTTGTAGAGACTCAAATATGATATTTTTATTATGTTAAAAATAAACCCTACAAGTAAAAACTCATAAATATTAAAGATTGGTAATATAATATTGATTGTGTGTTAGGAGAAACATTAGTAGATTTTTTTTTTTTTTTTTTTTTTTTTAAGAACATGTTTAATCTCACCTAGGATTGCCATCTTTTTAAGAAGACGGAGATATTTTCATTACAATGTGTTCAAAATAATTTGCTAAGGACAATTAAACGTGTGTGTGACCATATATAAATATAAACAGTGGAACCTGCTAAAGTGACCATCTTGGTAAAGAGACACCTGTCTATAGTGACCATATTTGTGCAATTTCACTTTACAACTACCTTTGTAAGGTGACCATCTTTTTTTATAAGGTGAACAATTTTGTTCTTCCCAAGGGTGGTCACATTAGACTATATATACAGGAGAGAGTCCCACTATTCCGAACTAATTGAGACCAAACACTGTTTAGTTTCAAATAGGCAGATTTTATTAATCATATCAATGTATTGACGTGTTAAGGCATAAATTAAGTGCAAGAACATCTGTTATTGTCAGCTCTATTCAGTATTGATCAATATTGGTTTTAGGCATAAATTTTCACAAACATCTTTTTAATTTCTCCTGTTTTTAAGTTTTAAAAAATTGGTATTTTTTCTGAACTCTGTTCAGAATAGGCAGATTTTAGGAATAGTGAAGTTTGAAATAACGAGACTGTAATTATATTTTTAATTTGGTGTTAAAAACATAAAATACGGGTTAAGACCCCTTACAAAGATCCCCCTAGGGCAGATAATCGGCCATAATCTATCAAACAAACAAAAATTACATAAAAAGAATATGATGACGACTTGTTGCATGATCATATAATATTTTTATAAAATAAATTTTTATGTATTATATTTAATTATATTTTGTTATGAATTTAATTTCATTAAATGGGTTTTTCATACTGTTCATTCTATTCTAATACATAACATACTGAAAGATAAACAGAAATTGATACTTTAATTAAATGGAAGTTTTTTTAAAAAGGACTGATAATCAAATTCTAAAATGGAACACAGTAAATAAGCTTCTGAAAAAAGGAAAGAGAGGAAGATTTATAAGAAAATAAGAAAGTCTTTATTTTTAATTTTCAACATTTCTACAGAGGATGTGCGGGCAGGAGTTTTCCAGAACAATTACCAAATCCAACTCGATAGCCATCTCCTTGACAGTAACCTTAAAAAAAAAATTTATTTTATTATTTTATTTTACTTTTTTTTAAGAAAGAAAGAATAATACACAGGTTATAACAGAATTTACTTTTGCTCAGTAAAATATAACATACTATATGTAAAGATATGATGTTACTGCTTTTGACAAAATAGTCCTGATTTTAATAATCTTTTACCAACTGTATCCTAAACAAACATTTTTCAGTTTGAAGTAGTTTTTCAAAGTAATAATTTAAATCCACCCTTTAAAAAAATTAATGCGCTATAATCCGCAGAGGGGTAGTAATGCTGGGGCAGTCGTCCAATTTTGGGGGACCTTTTTCAAGATTTTTTTTAAACCAAAATTTGCCATTTTAAATGAATATTGATGAATCAGAGGCTGAGTAAGGTTGACTAGGCTTTTCCTTCTTTGAGTGATACCAATGTTTATTATTATTATTATTATTAATTATTATTATTATTATTATTATAAAGAGGTGAAATTAGTTTATATGTGGAGGGAATTTTCTGGAATTACTGAACCGAATCTTAAAATTTTTTTCACTGATGCAAAGCTGCACTGCACTATCCCAGAGTAATATAGTCTATACACATTCAACATCCTGCTATGGCGACAGTATGTAGGTTCATTGAAGAATACTAAAATATTTGACTAGTTGCTTTTGGAATATCTTTTCTTGGTTTCAAGAACCCAGTTATAAATCTTCGGCAAATGAAGGGGACAACACAATGACAGTGTTTATTAGCACAGAGAAAGGAAATTTAAACAACCAGGGCATGAGTGGGAATCAAACCCACCATGTATGCTTAAGCAAGTAGCAGAGAGGAGGATAGGTCCTGAATCCCTTAGCTACCAGCTCTCCTATTTTTGACTTCACAACAATGTAGCACCAAGCATCATGTTAACCAGAGAATTATGATTCAGACAATCCATTCATTCAAGTTACAGAACTTTTTTTTTTTTCATTTTCATTGAAAATTGACACATAATTTTCATATATAGAGAAAATGCCACTGATGCATATACATTACAACAAATATACATGGGGGAAAAACTGCATGTTTTATATATGAGTGAAGACGAATGCCTATATTCATTTGTAGGGGCTCCCAAGAGAAATACCTGTCCTGGACATTATATTGGCTTAGTCAGGTTCTGAATATCAGACAAAATTGTAAGCAACAACTTTATTCTTAAATCAAATAAATGTGTACAATTAGTTATAAACATAATGAAACTGAAGACATCAGTAACACAACTACCACATATAAAGTGGGAATATTTAAATATGAAACTTTTATAACATAAATTTACCATGGTTTGTCAATAAACTGTGTTCTGTAATACAAAAGTGCACTGCATTCACATACTCCTGTTTGGAATATAACAAATTTGGAATACAGGACAAATCATTTTGATTTGGGAGAGCACCATTTTAATGTGAAATTTTTTGCAGGCCAGTGAAACTTCAAAGCCATGTTAACAAAGCTTAAGTTAGGCATAGTAATGATGGCAGCTGCTCCAAGCTTCTGATTACAGGATGCTCCAAAATCATGTATAATGACACAATTTTTCTATACTAGAAATTTGTTGGTTTTCCTGCTTAACTTTAACAATTTTCTAAAAAGATTTAGTGGAATATTGATTTTGAGAATCCTGCATTTTATTTTGCTATGTAGAGAAAAAACCTTTCAAGGTTTCTCATTCTGTGCATAAAAAGAATTTTTTTTTCATATAAATAATAATTTACATACTGCATATTTTATGTATATGAGTGTACGCATATACATATTTCAGTATGAAGAGAGTTCTGTGAGAAATATCTACTAATGTATTTAATGTTGGCTTATTCCAACTCTGTATATGAAATAAATATATTCACATTTTTATTAATTCGCCATTGCTTGATATAGCTTTAATAGAAAAAAGGGAATAAATGTTTCATTTCTCAAAATATAGAAAACAGTAAATTGGAGGCATACTTATGACACTACCACTATGGTACTAAATTTTATGCACAGAAAGTCATATGCATAACTTAACCAATACGTTGATCTAAAGTAGCATTTTACTTTGTACAGGCCTATTTAAGACAAGTTTTAAAGTAGGCTAAATGACAGATCGGACTTATGTGTGTGGGGAGAGGGTCACACACCCCCTTTCACTTTTCTCCTTGAAGTTTGGAGTAATCTCAAGCATTCCTCTAAACAGAAATTTAAAATAAATTTTCAGTCCAGCTGGGGGACCCTATCAGCTGCAGACTGAGGTGGACTTTCACCTCAACCCCCCCCTCTTAGTGCACCACTGAAAATCAAGCACTGTCTCAGCTGTCACTATAACAATCAAATATTTTCCTAAGAGCAAATATATTGTATCGTGACGTTTGTTTAAAATTATTAAACTCTTACTATCATACATGAATTAAAGTTTCATTTTTTCATCTCACAAAAAACATCAATCATTTTTCAGTATAAATTGCAAGGCAAATTTAGTAAACTTGGGAAATTTGTAATTCTAACCCTACCTTCTTTTTTTTTTTCCTTTTTTTAAAAAGCATTTTGGTAACTTAAATCATACATAAAGAAATTTATTTTAAACTAATACATCATATTAAAGATCATAAGGGGCACTTAAGGGGAGTTTCAGGGCTCCAGATAATTACAAATCACTCAAACTTTTAACTTATAACCAAGCAGCAATACCATGTTTTAATAGGGAAATTGGATTAAGCATGTAACAACTTATTATGAAAACTAACTGGTGTTTGCATTTATTCTAATATATCATGAGTTAAAGATGAGAGGTGAAAAAACTACAAGTGTTGCTTTTCATATAATAATTCTAGTGTTTTGAACTTTCGCAAATTTTTTGGAAGTCCATTTTTTTAAATATACACATGATCTTTCTACAGATTGTAAATTAAGAATGATAAAACGAGTGATAATACAAATATTTTTTTAATTTTCTAAATTACAGGCAGAATTTATGAGAAGATAAAACATGTGCAGCAGATATGATATGGAAAAGTATTTTAGCATAGGGGGTGTGGGATTTTGAAAGCTCATAACTCATTCATTTTTAGCTCAAATGTATTGAAAAGTGTTATCCGGTGTTAAAATAAGCTAATTTTTTGAAAAATAAAGTTGGTGTACATTTAAATATGAAGATGGTACGTTATGCAATTTTTATGTACAGCAAATAAAAGTGTACTTTATTCATAAATGATTGGTAAATGTAACTTTGGTATACAACAAATGATGGCTGAATAAAGTGCAAGTGGGCCTTTTTTTTTTTTTCAAGAGCTGTACATAGTAAATGAAGATTATTATCAATTTGTAGCCTATGAGGGGTAGCAGTTCAAAATATTCTTTTCATATATCTCAAAGGAAAAAAGATATACCCATAAAATTCTTGTTGTAAAATGTAACACATGCAGGTACCTAACAATCAACTTCAAGGCCTTCTGAAATTCACTCATCAAGCAGAGTGGTCATCCACCATCCACTTTTTCCCATTTCTTTTATGGGAGGGGGGGGGGATAGTTATCTATGTAATTCTTGCTTTAAAATATAACAAACATGAATCCATTGTGTAAACAACTGCCTTGTCATTAAAAACTTGTTACAAATTTATTTGCTTGAATTCAATGTAAAAAAAAAAAACAATGTGAACAACACATGACTTTCTTGTATGTAATTAAATCATATAAGTTTTTTAAACACTTCATTTATTTCATGTGAAAGTGAGATAGGCTACTTCAATAACATTTTGGCAATTTCTCACCAAATGAAAGAAATATCGACAACATAAGTTCAATTTTGAAAACTTATTCATCTTGCAACAAATTTGGAGATATTTAGCCAAAAACTGGAAAGCTTGGTGACAGTTAGAGATGTCTGGGGAATGGCCCAAACAGCAACTGTCCACAGATATGCTGAATGCATTGAAGATCTTTTACGTCAACCTGTAAATAAACTACCCAGTCAATTGCAATAAAAAATGAGGTGCACTACTATATGTTACAAAATTCTTAAATTCTACAGCGAATCTTTTTTGAGTGATGTAAGATAAATACATATGTATATACAGACATCATGGTAAAACTGGTTAAAATGGATGATATGCATACATACGTACAGATGTAATGCAACAACTTTTTAAAGTAAGGTAAGTATGGTCAAAATCTGACTGAATTTTTTTTATGATCAAAATACTTCTTTTATTCTGTACAAGCAAATAAATTACTTTCTGATACACTTAATATTTTGTACAGAATTTAATTTCTTATTCCACGCAAATACTATCAAGTCATAAACAATCGTCTAGATGTTAAAAATTATTACCTATAAGAGTGACTTCATCACCATCTTGCAAAAATTTACGCTTTTGAGAATCTGCAAGAACTATTTCTTTTGTACCTTTCCAAGACAGTTCCAGCATAGAGCCATATGAATCTGGAGACTGAAATGAAAAAAAAATCATTCAATGGTAAAAGATAATATGCATTTCTCATGAGCATCCATATGATTATTTGTAAGGGGAGGGTGTCAAATCAAGGGTCCTGCACCAGAAATGTACTGTATTTGTGATGAAGCAGTTCTATATTATACCAGTGCACATATTTTCCTGGTAATATATATTTTTTTCTGGGAGCTAGATTGGGGACATGGCCCTTCTTTGCCCATACTTATGGAATAAAAATGCACCCATAAGTGATAAATAATAAAGTAAAGTGGTATTGGCAGACCATAAATAAGATAATCAAAGACCAAAAGTGATTAACTTACTCTTCTAGTTTATAAAATGTTAACAATAAAGCAACAACAATAACATAAAATATAAAAATAACAATATAAAGCAAAATGTATCTTAATATGGGATAAAAACCTTTCCACTAATAGTTCCAGAAGCCAAAAGATCACCAGTATTCATATTACATCCAGTAATAGTATGATGAGCTAACTGCTGTTTCATTGTCCAGTACATGTACTATAAAGAAAAGAACCAAAAACTTTTATAAGTATAAAAACTTACATGATGTCTCATTATAAAGTTAAATATACAAGAAAACCACACCACTGACATACATCAATTGAAATTATAGACTGCTTATCAGCATATTTCAGAACAAATGATGGCATTTAATGCTATGATGAGTTCTGTCTTTCGGATTTATATTTTAAATTTGATGAATACCAGTGTTGCATTCTAATTTTGAAATATCTATGCACTTTTTCTGTTTATAATTGTCACCAAGCTATTTATTTATAGTGCTGAAAAATGCCTTCTGAAGGGATAAAACACTGCCAGAAGAAATAGCTTTTTTCTTAAATAAAAAAAAATTTTTCAAGTTTAATCTACCATTTGAGTAAAACATGTTTACATGACATAACATGAAGTTTGTCAGTCTCAGCACACAATGGGTTACTATATTTTCTAGCAAGTAAACTCTGTAATTTTGTGGTTATTGTTTCACAAATGAACAATCATTAAAAAATGGATTTTCATTCATCTCAAGTCGAACTATGATGATCAACCCTTTTACTAGAAAAAAGCTTTGATTGATAGAGTTAATTTTGGAAATAACATACATTTACTATTGATAATATTAATCTCTTTGTTTCAGAGGTACACATATGTGAACCTTTTTCTTTCCACTGTTAAAACGGTTCTTTAACATTTTTTGTAGTTCCAAATCAACATATTTATGCATTGATGCTTTAATTTTTAATAAATAATTTTAATGAATGTGACTGTGTAAATCCTACACACTGACATACAGATTTTATTTTTGTTTGCTGTTATTTTATCTTTGTTTGCCATAACACAAAACAAGATTTGGATGTTAGTGGAACTTTCAAAGTTGAATTTTCTAATATCTTTTGCTTTTTTTCAAAATTCAAACAGCTAAAAAAAACTTTTTGGATATTATTTACCTTTAAAATTGTCTTGTTAGTCTTCCTTTATAGATGATTACAACTTTTTACTACTGAAACTGAGATTGAAAATTAGGCTTTTATTCAAAAAATTATTTGAAAATATACTTCCTACTTGTTGTTTTTATATGTAATAGGTTTTTTTTCAACATAATTATGAGTTTGCTCTTTAATTTGAGATGTGAGATTTTTGTCAGGTTTGAAGAGGTTAAATGAGCCAGTTTAGTTATCATAGTAATTTAATTAATATATCAAATTTCTAACCAGTTATGTAAACGACTAAAGCTTTTGATAAAACAATTGGATAACATATATCCAAAGAACAAAATTTATTTTTAAATTATCAACATAATCCCTTATTTATTTTCAATTGGTTATTTTTCTCTGTGAAAAGAAATTGTTAGTTTATAAATTATTGATGTACATTTATATTAATTTATAAATTGAATACAAATCTATAATATGTGTGTGTGTGTGTGATTTGGCATATATATATATATATATATATATATATATATATATATATGTGTGTGTGTGTGTGTGTGTGATAGATTTATATCTCCAATTTATCTAAAAGACAAATGCACTTTTTTTATTATTATATGGTTAACAGATAAGAATTTCAAGCCTATATTTCTTCCAACTATTTTTTTTTAATTATATCCCATGATTTTACACAAAGATTCACTTAAATATATTTTTTATTTTTGGTAATGAATAGAAATTAGTAACAGTGTTGATCTGACTTTTCATGATAGTACTGATCTGATACTATTGTAAAATAAGTATTTAATGTACCTTGAAGTTCGATCTTGAAATAACTGTTGGCTCCTTGCTGTTCTCAGCTATTAAAAGAAATTCCAGTGAATATTATACATATATATACAAAATACATATTAAAATATATCAGAAACTAAAAGGTTATACATTTCGTCAAGTGTAAAATATTTTTTTGCACTGAATGATAATTAATTCACTCTCATAGTTTATTAATTTTATTTGTGTAATTAAATGAGTAAAGTGAACTTAAAAAAAAAAAAGAAAAATATTATTCATTTAGATGTAGTTATTCAGACACTAGATAAAAAATTCCAATTACTCTTGTGTTTTTTATTTTATTTTTGATCGTTTCTTAACTATCAATGTATCTTCAATAACACTGGTCTACTATAATAAAATGACTAGCACTGAATAATGTTGGTAAAAGAAAGGTAAAATTACTCATTATATTCAGAAGTGACAGCAATGTTGAGTGTATCAGATAGTGTATACAACAGAAAAAAAATATATCTATGACCAACCCCTTAGTGCTAAAATTATGGCATTTATGATATTTTATTAAAGAGAAATACAAGACTAAGGAGACAAAATGGCCTCTTCAGTATTTCTTATGTTAAGCCAAGTTACTGGTAGTGTTGAAAATGCTAATATATTGTATAATGTCAACCCAATAATAAATGCCCATAGGCAACCAAACAATTAATGCACACAGACAGCCAAATAGTAAGGGCACACAGGCGGCTAAATAGTAACTGCACACAGCCGGCCAGACATTTAGAGCCGACCCTACAAATTTCTGTGTTTTCAGTCAAGAGTTTCAATTATACTATGCATGCTTTAAGTTTCTGATAAGAACATGCAATCAAACATCAAATTTTACTTATAAATCTTTATAAATTAAATAAACAGTCATAGAAATTACTGTTAGGTACTTTTAAAGAATAAAGCAAGTCACTGAATTAGTTTTCAATATCCATTTAGATACTGTAATGTATGAATAATATTTTAACTTGTACATTACAATAAGCATTATTTTGGAGCAGTTCAATGTTAAACAGTATATGGAAATTACACATGGTAAAGTAATCTAATACAAACACAATGAAATCACAAAGTAACACTTACGCTTGAGTAAAACTTCTAGGTGAATATCAAAATTATACGGATCAGAATGCTGAAGATATGGAAATGGAGAAGGATCTTGGTGAACATTGTAACAGGCAAATGGTTGCAAAGCTTCCATAGTCACAATCCAAGGACTAATGGTTGTTCCTAAATTTTTACCCAGGAAAGGTCCAAGAGGCACATATTCCCACTTCTGAATGTCTCTGGCTAAATACAAAAGGAAAGGGGAGAAATATAAGTACTATTGGCATAGACAGAAAACTTTACTGACTGGTGAAGCTAATTTATTTTATCTGTGATACACATGCATATTATAATTAGAATTTTTTAGATTTATGAAATAAAAATGATGAATAAAGGGTGTTGTTGCAAAACTTACACCCTCCACTTTTCAAGTTCTTAGAAAAATACAAAAAACTGTATTAGCAAATATATTGACAACTTTTTGTGTGTGTCTGTGGTATATTTATTGCCGTAATAACTACTTGCACATAGTCAGTGCTGGATTAAGACAGCGTGAGGACTGTAGAAAATGTTACCAAGAGGCCGTAGGTTCATTGGCTCACTCAGAAATGTTTGTTTTTTTTCAGGGGGAGGAGTTCACCCTCACATAGATAAATTAACTGAGAAAACATATAATACTAATTATATTATAATTTATTTATGCTAATTAATTAGTTATTTGAATTACGAATGCTAATTAGATGTAAATAAAACTAAAACTTCCCACGTGCTAGATTTGGAAAGAGTTTATCCCAACCCTCCCTTCCCCTTGGGTGTGCTAATGCTTAGATTTTGTGGAATGATAAAATAAAACACAAGTTTTATGAACTTTTCTAGATTTAATATGAGCAAATTTGAGATAACACTTGGCAAATCAATTTGTCCAACTAAACTGGTATGCGGAAAAGATGCCCCTAAAAATAAAAAATTTTCTTTGGGAGGGGAGAGGCTAAATAGATAATGAGACTGACGATGTTTGAAGGTATTTATACCTACAACTCAGTTTTTCTTATAAATGTTAATGCTCATGGGTATATATTTCGAGTTTCTAACACCAACCTCCCCTTTCACATATGCAAACATATTTGACATGTTCACAAACATAAAATAATAATTTTTTCTATAAAATTTTCAGAACCTTCAATACAAGACAAAATGTACTCTAAACTGTGCATCTATACACAGTTTTTTTTCCCCTCTAAAAATACATATACTTGTAAAATTAGTCCATTATTTGGAAATCTTATAGTAGCTTATATATTTTTAACTTTTTCTAATTTACTTTATTTAATGGGTCAGTTCATCAGAAGTCTAACTAAGGATGGGCAGATCTAGCGCTATTATACTTCCACTATTCAAAAACCGCTGCATGAATGGAATGCAATTCAAACTGCACATGAATATAGAGGAGAGAACATTACTTCCACATACCAACTGGCACACTTCTTAAAGCCATTTCGTCCTACAAGCATGTGTGCATTACTTTTCAGCCTACCATTGTAAAAATGATTTAAGTATTTTTGCAAGGAAAATCACCTGTCCATGAATTTAATTTTAATTAAATTTTAATAAAATGTCATCTGAAATCAGTTGAATTTCTATTCAGACTTTAAACATTATCTTTCAAATAATTTTAAATATTTTGTTTTAAAAAATCTCTATAAGAGGATTATATCCTTTCAAAATAGAAAAATTAAAAAAGAATTCGGATAAAACATTCAAACAAGACAAAATACCTACCTACATGTATAACTTTCAAATGTTTTTTCAGGAAACAATAATCGTAAATGTAATAATGTATAATATGTGATCAAGTATTTTATTAGTTTCTCTGCGGAGTAAGAGTTTTAGAAAACCCTCCTTGTTTACAGTTCGCCTGGGGTTGTGGCTTCCCGGATCCCCGGGCCGTCTTGTCTTTGTGTGGAGATCCTCCTTGATCTAATTCTTTTATCTGAACAAATTTACTGACATTTGTGACCTTGACTGGCTAAAAGAAATTCTTTTATATTTAACACGGTTAATTTCCATGATTAATATAATAATTTACCAGAATTGTGGATTCTCAAAATATAAAAAGTGGCTCACATATTATTGTTTGAAATAATAATTCACCTATATTCAAACATTGTAAAATGTAAATAAATAAAGTAAACCAAGCACCAAAAGCTTTCCCCAAAAGCACCCTAGCAAAGTGAGATGAGTTTATGCCCAATATTTATATAAAAATGATTATTTCATGGGGGAATGTCTTTTTTATGGGGCGTGTTTTTCATGCATTCCTGTTGACCTCAGCTCTCGAGAAATCCAGAATCTCTAGTTGTTTACCAGAGAAAATCTTTAGAAATAGCCACACATATTTCCTGTATACTGAGTCATTTTAAACGATTTGATTGCAACTTCATTAAAAATTCATTCAATTTGTTACTGCGAGCCCCCTGAAATGATTGGAGCTGACAGGCTACTGCCTACTTAGCCAAATAAATAATTCGACACACTGAAGAATTGATTAATTATTTTATTTTATTTATTTATTTATTTTTGAGTGGAGACTGTTAGTTGGACGATTCACATACAAATCCATTTTACAGAAGTAAAAAAAAAAAAGTTGTTTACATTAGCCTCCTTTTTCTCGGGAGGTTTCAACACCCCCTCCCCTTTAATCTGCCCTTGATTGGGTTAACTCTGTTCTTTCATTTTGGTGCTTTGTTTTCTTTCCATTTCTGTTGTTTATTTCTGATTCATTCTTCAAAATAAAAGGAAATGTGCAATGAGGGCTGATTATTTACGCGGGGGATAATAATGACAAATTTGTAACATTATTTTTGGTATGGAATGCAATTTTTAAGGCCATACTTAGGTGAGTGGTCCAAGGGTCCGCACCACCCCTACTCTGAATTGTGATTTTTGTCAGCAAAAAGATAATGTAAAGTCTTTTCTTTTTGAAAATTCTGCTTTTACCACCGTTTTACATGGAATAAATTTTTTTCAGGGCAGCAGCAGGCATGCAACACAGTCACATTAAATTCATATATATTCTTTCAATGACTTATCTACAATTGATTTACTGTTCAGTAAGAGTTTCAAAAATTGCCTTACCAAAAAAAATAATAATAATAATTTTTTTGTTTTTTTTTTTTGTTTTTTTGTTAGCATTATCTGGGGGGAGGGACAAAAAATTTCAAGCTAAAGTTGCAAGGCCCCCAAAAGTGCGGGGCCCTTAGCATTTGCTACCTCTGCTATATGGCTGATCTGGCATGCACAGAGTCCTAAAACTGTAATAATTCTGGTAAAGCTAGAATTAATTAAATATGAGAAATGTGAGTTTTGCGGCAACTTTTAGACTAATGTTAGTTATAAACCAAAATAGTAATAAATTTACAACATAAAGAATATCTGAATATTCATTTTCATTATGCTATTTTGGAGGGTAGTAAATAACAAAAAAACAAATACAAAAAACATACATTTTAAAGGTCTCTTGTTCATTCTTTAAAAACATCGACAGGCATAAAGAAAACAATCACATGAGCCTTTGCAAGCCTTCCTAATTGGTTTATTTGGAGAAACGTGTGTTCTGTTGCAAAACAGCTGTTGGATAATGTGAGTTAACCATCAAAATGAGACTTTCAGTATATATATATATATATATATATATATATATATATATACATATATATTAAATTCTCCCCCCCCCCCGAGCCTTAATATGTTTATTAAGTTCAAATCCCTATTACAGTCTGATTTGCCTTAATAAGACTAGCATGATAATATGAATAACTTAATGCCTTATAAAATGGATAATGAAACTTTGCATCTACACCCTTCAAAAGCTGAATTCGCATACACAGTCAAACCACATTCCCCAGCACTCTTGGGTAGGGTGACCAGATTCTGAGAAAAGAAATGCAGGACATCAACGCAGTCAGAGGAATAGCCAACTTTCTCTAATGGGTGGTGACAGAAAGAGAATGCAGTACATTTTGCAGCACAAAGCCAAAAAGGACATGGAATTTAATACGGCTTGCAGGACAAGATGTAAAACAAAAAAAAAGAGGACCGTCCAAAAGTCAGTTATTTATATTGACGTCTGGGTAAATATTAATTGTTAAATAACAAAACATTGACATGCAATTTTTTAATTAAAATTTGTGTTTGAGAATAACATAGAATTGATACAAAATAGTTTCTGAATGGAAAGGAAATCATAATCATAAAATGAATTAATCATATTCTGAAAAAAAAAATTGGGAAAGAAGATTAATCTGACTTGGGTATGCATTTAAAAAAAGAAAAAAATCAAGCCTATGTAATATGAATTTGAATCAAAATTGAACTGTAAATAATCTTCACATTTAAATATTTTATACATATGTGAATAGATTATTGAGATTTCAAGAATTTTATTTTCACCAATATTGTCAAAATAAAAATGATTAAATGAATATTAATACTAAACACATGCTTAATTAAAAATATGAGTTGTTACATAGATTCAACTACATATATTTAAAATAAATATTTCTTGAACAATACATATATATATTTTTTAAACATGTACCAAACATATTTAGCTCTTACATTATTTCCACTCTCATCAAAGTTCTATAGCATTAGTGATTAAAAAGCAGAAATGTTATCAAGTTTCAGCATTCAAATAAGTTTAAAAGCAGCTGAAATAAAAATTGAAAGTCAGAAAATACATTCTAAATTTAAGTAAAAACAGGCTTCAACTACCAAATGCATGCGAAAGAGGTTTTTTTTAAACATTTATGTGAGTATTAATTGACTTGAAAGTCTTGAATAGTTATATATTATAAAATAAACAGAAATCTGTTGAATTGTTAGAGCAAACCACAGAAAGCTACACTTGCAATTTCCACAAAAAATGTCCAACTTACAGAGTTGTATGTAAATTTTACAGATTTATTCAGCATCCAAAATATGTATCCAGCTGAAAGAGCTGTCCAAGTTGGGAGGTTTCATTGCATAGGATAGAAAATATGTAAATAACCTCACAAAATAAGAAACGTTATTGATCAAATAATAGTAGCTTGGGGAAACAGCAAATTTGTAGGAAATTCTCAGAAAACAGTAATAATTTAGCTTTTTCTATAATGACTAATATATATAAAATAAAAGTATTTTGCAAATACATATATTAAGTATTGAAATAAATATTTGTAGACATGTGTAAACAGAAGAAATAATCTTTTTGCTTCAGCAACTGAGTACAAATGAAACAGTTGCAGTGACTATGCAATCTTGGAACTTTTTTTAAAATCATACGTATTAGCACAGTCTAATAAAAATACATAATGGTTATAATCTATACATGACATATCTCATAAAATGGTTATAATCTATATATGACATGTCTCATATCTATAAAATATTTTTTTTATATACTAGCCTTATATTAAAAAAAAGCTTGTGGGTGATTCATACTTAAGACTGTGGCCCCTCTTTCCTGTGTGCCACCTCCATTTCTTTACAACATTCAGTTTGTGGAAAAGTTCCCAAACTTCAATTTGAGTATAACAATTTTTATAATAATAGTATGTATTTTAAGCCTTTTAACATTTCATTCCTGAAAATATCTTCTTTTTATAAATGTTATAAAACCTTTTTTATCTTAATAAATAAAAAGTTATCATTAATAATTCAAACATTCTTGCAAAATCATGAAAAAAAAAAGTTGAAGTTTAAAACTGGATCTGTGAAAGTGGTAAAACACATTTAAAAAAAGAATGTACGCCTATATGTTAAGTGTATTAATGTGTAAAATACAAATTCTGTTTTTCATACAAATAATTAAAAATTGCAAAATATAGCATGGCCCAAGTTAGAAAATAAAATTTCCAAAATATATTAAAATAACTTTGTAGAACTCTTTTTCTCACTAAAACACTGAAATCTGATCATACAATAATAATAATTTCTAAATTTAACTATATTTTATAGTTGACAAAGTTACATACAGTATGGTTTTTAAATCAAAATGTCACTTTTTTGCTACAAAGCAACTTTTTTTCATGCACATTTGAAATAATAAACTATTTCTCCATAGGAAAAAAGTATGCAGCTAATTAACAGATAAAAATTTTAAGTACAACAATTTGGAATACTTAGCATATAAAGCATAAGAAAAAGCCGTATTTGTATGATACAAAGAAAATAGCAACTCTCTGACATCTCAGATAAGCAACAGAAAACTAACATGCAAATATAATTAGCTTATAAAATGTTAATATCAAGTTTGAAAACATAGTACGATTAACTTAATCATCAGAAATTAAATTTTTTTAAAAATCTCACCACTCCAATCATTCATTAAAACCATTCCAAAGATATGATCCTGGGCCTGGTTAATACTAATGGGCTCACCCAGGTTTGAAGGAGTTCCAATAAAAAATGCCATTTCTAATTCAAAATCCATCAGTTTACAGGGACCAAATACTGGAGGACTGTCTATAACAATTTAAGAAATATGTAAGCTTTATTTAAAAAAAAAAACATTCTGCTGACAGTATAATAATTTCAACATGAGAGATCAGAACTTGTAGGACTTATGAATAAAGTGATCCTGGCCTAGTTATTTTAATATGTAAGTACATAGTATGCATACATACATACAGTGAAATACGTTTAAGACGAAATGACACAGAGGTGCAGACCATAAACTGTGCAATTTAATACATTTCTTTTTCTTTTAACACAAAACAAAAATCATTTAACACGAAAAAGGTTCATTTTTGATCTTCATTGGCATGTTTGTAACAAGTCTCTAGAATGTATTTCTGAGAATGTTTAACTTCTGGGAATCTGTTCCTCTTCCTTCACAGTTGCCTTTTGTCCTCCCCCTTCCCCCCCAGCAGTATCACACATCAGATCTCTCCCCCTATTTCCATGAAAAATGTAAGTCAAAGATAACCGATTTTTTTTCCCAAAACAAATAATTTTTTAGTTGCTTTTCATCCCAATGGATGCAACCGACTTGTAGTTAACAGGAAGTCAAAATAAAATATAACATCAAAAATACTGGTGAGTTTTGTTCTTTTTTTTTATGAATATTTTAACACAAACAAAATATTTTGGTCCCTTCAGTTTAGTGTTAAACGTGTTTCACGGTACATATATTTCTCATCTACAGGTAGCTTTACTAGTTCTATAAATCCTATCTAAAAGCATATTGTTCATTTGAACTTGACCATTTTCACATCTATATTTTAGTGCTAAGAATAATTTTTAGAATTTTGCTACAATAGATGTTCTGAAATTGGTTTCATGCTGCAAACATAATTACATTTAAAAGTTAACTTCTTTGCATTAATAATCATATTTGCAGTTAATCTAATTTTTATAATAAAGAAAAAAAAAATTATTATTACATTTTTGGAGCATGGGCACTTGTTCCACTTTTCTGCAGGAATGATAAATGACCATGGCCCAATCTATCCCCAAAATAACTAAGAAACATTGTTTTACTACTCATGTTTCTTTTAAATTACAGAGGGTTTATTTTAATTATTTTGCACAATTTTAGTCAAACATACATTTGTACACAATATAAAGTAGTTAATTTTCAAATTACATGGATACGCCAAAGATACTTTTGGGAAAAGGAATTAGAAATTTCACATTATTCTTATGTTTAGGTTACTTAGCACAAAACTGTACCTTCTTTTAATTTTGTTAAAGAGAATATTTTAGAAAATGAAGATTAAAGCATTAAGTTGAGCAGTTTATTTACAGGATCACCCAAATTAATTAACACATTAAAGTCAATGGACAGTCCTTCTTTAAGCCATACTTAAAATTGCAGCGACAGTCATTGAGCTTGACAACTTTTGGTGAAATATCAGCAAATTTGGTGTCAAAAATAAATTTATAAAATTGAACCATGTGCTATTGTCTATATTTAGTGAATGAATCACCAAGCTTCAATGCTATTGAAGAATCGTATATTATTTGCAAATGAAATGTATTAAAAAAAATGTGTATAATTTAATAAATTTACCAGGAAGTCATGTGAGATTCACATAAGTTTTTTTTTAAATAAATTAGTTGTTGCTTATTGCATTATTAATGCATTTTGTGATTAGATTTATAAGATATGTAGACAGTAATCTTATCACATTTCTTAACATTTGCTACATTTCATACTACTAGCACTTTCTATGATAAACATTTTTTCTTTTTAATGGAGTCTATGAAAAGTGCAAATAAGATTTTTATCCCCCACTTATACAACTGAAAATTTAAATGGTTAAATATATCTTTGCATAAGCACATATTTACCATCATTGGGTCGCATCTGTCCATTTGGACGTCTAATTGGGGTACCAGATATTACAATTGATGATGCTCGTCCATGGTAACCAACAGGCAAATATTTCCTAAAAATTTATATTTACCTTTAAGAACATACATTCACAATACATTAAAAATATACAAATATCATTCATCTATAAAATAATGCACATGCAGAGATACATAAAATGATTATTTCCAAATAATATTTAAGCATAAATTAATTTTCCTTACCAGTTAGGCAGAAGAGGATTGTCCTTGCCCCGAAACATAATTCCAACATTAGTAGCATGCTCCACAGATGAATAAAAGTCAGTGTAATCGCCTTTAAAAAGGATATATTTAGTAACTATGAAAATTGAAATAATTTCCAAAAATATGTAGAGAAATAGAACTGAAATGGCATTTAAAGAGTAATATTAATGTCATTTTAAATAGACTACAGTGCAAAGTCAAAATCTGGAAATCTTTGGACTTCAGTAATTCTGAATCATGCGCTTTTCAATATTTCGATCAGTACCTTCTTTCTTTCCAAATGAGGGAGGCTGGAGAGAAGAAAGCTAAGCTGATATTTTTTTCCTTTGGAGATGTGAGTTTCTTCTTTCATCTTCCATCATAAATAGCAACATACTTCACTATTATCATTTTCTGCAAATCTTATTATTATCAGGTGAATAGACATAGAAAAAAATTGGCATGAGTGTGAGCACCCACAGGTTTTCTAATACAGCGGGAATACTTTTTTTTTTTTTTTTTTAACTAAGAAGAAGGCTAATTTCAAGCTTGTAACAATTTTAGTTCTGATTTTGCTTTGTGGTGCAATTTTTTTTTTAACATCATAAAACAATATGCTAAAATTCTATGGAGGGGGGGGGGGGGCAAGTGCGCTACCTTCCTTCCCTTATGAGTGTCTATGCTCATGCAACTGCTTTTTTTTGTAAAATCAACAGCTTAAACGTTGCAATTATGCAGCTAGTAAACCTAGTTACCGCATGTAAGGATGTCAATGTGTGGCTGGCTATATATTATCCAGCCTAATTTATCATGATCAAAATATGCAAGTTATAACTTATAAACTGAAATAATAATAATTACTACAGTAGAACCCCGATCTATCGTTTTTCAGGGGGTGCATAGTAAAAAACGATGCATGCAGGAAAACGACGAATGCGGGTTAAACCCAAAATATGAAGAAAACAGTATTTATGAATACACACAATTTATACAGTATACCAAAAATAGTAAATTTGTTACCAAACTGTAAAAGAAACAAATTGAAGTTGTGCAGAAATTAAGTGATACTTATATTTAAAAAACAGTAATTTTACACTGGATTTTTTATTAATATTTTAATTAAACAAAATTTTCAAGATTTGCAATACTTTTTTTGTCTTTTTATCTGTATTCATGCTTGTATATAAAAGCCATACAATTTCAAATACCGTTATTACGTAGGATAAAGTAGTTGGCTCAGTCTCATCGGCATGTATATTATTCTCAGCCTCTTCACCATTATTTTCATTTTTTGTAACACATTTCTTCATTCTTAGGATATTGCATATTGTTACATTTAAATCAATGGAAATATAATCATTACATTTCACACCATACACATCCCTGTTGGATGTAAGAACTCTTCATCTATACCATCATCAACCCAAGATATCATACCAGGAAATAATTAGATTTGTAAACCATAATGATCCACTTGACCTTCAATTTCATTGTCGTTCAGAAGAAACATTTTACAACGATGAATGCGGGAAAGCGAATTTTTGACGAACGATACATGCGGGTTTCGTTAACATTATTTGAATACAGTTTGTACAGGGACCATAGAAATACAACGATGAATGCGGGAATGATAGATCGGGGTTCCACTGTATTAATATATACCAAATTTTACATTAAAACTAGAAAAAATTAAAGCTAAATTATTTATTCCCCTCTTCAGTTTGAAGATTAAAACGTAGTTCCCATTTCAAGCAAACATAATTAAAAAAAAAAAAAAAAAAGAAAGAAAGAAAGAAAGAAAATCCAAGACTAAAAGTTAAAGTATTAACAGATTTGGGAAGAGAGGGTGTGACTTCGAAGATTCTAGGATTAAAAAACTGATTAGAATGTTTGATTAACCACCAATCTTAACTTAAGAGGAGTTGACAAAACCAGAATCTGATTTTCAAATTAGTTGCCTGGAGTAAGGTAAAAGTAGCCAAAAACTTGAAAATAGTATAAAAATGATGTTTTTTATTCAAAAAAGTCATCTTATCCTTAAATTAATCACAAAAGTCGCCGGTGGACACCCTGTTTAGTTATTGGGGGATATTTATTAGGAAATTCATCAGTTCTTCATACAGATAAATAATCGATCACCTTACATGGAATATATATTTCAGTACAAATATCTACAAAAACTGGAAAATACAATGAAAAGGGTTGCCTTCAAAGGGTTAAAAAATATGGAACACATGCGCCAGCTTTTAGAACACTCCAAACAGCATTTAATTAGAAAATTTTTATACAGTGATAATTTATAAAAAAAGTAGCATAATGGAAAATCCAGTACCTCTCCCAAAAATTATATCAAAGCCCCTTACCTATAGAGGTAATTCTAGCAGTAAAGGGACTACAAGAGTTATTTGCGAGCCAGATTATAAAATTAATATTATTATGACCTAAAAGTAAAGCTAAAGAAAACGAACTAAATATATTTAGAATAACAGAATATTCATATTACCTATTTTAACTGGTAAATGCATTGTTGCAGCTCCTTGAGACACAAAAGCCCTTTAAAAGATATTAAGGTACAAATGAATACCACAAGTATACAGCATACAGAAAAACTATTTAAGCAAATTATAATAATCATTGATGAGGGGGGGGGGGGGGATCATGATTGTTTTTTTAATTAAAAAAACTGGATTTTTTTTACTTAAATCAGATTTATTTGATTTTTTTAGAATTATATTTTTCATTAGCATTGTGTCATAATACTTTTTCAATACACGAGACACTCTGTTATCAGAAATAACTTCTTAACTAGATAGTATATTCTAACTATATTCTGAAAACTAAATAAGAGGAAAATTTATGAACAAATTTAATATTTATTTAATTTGAACTATTTATTTTTAAAAGAAAAAATTGTAATTCATACAATATACAAGATTTTTTGGTAAAATCATACAAGCCGGTGTGCACCCCATGTAAACATGGCGACAGTCGCTGGAGCTTGGCGGCCGCCAAGCTCCAGCGACTGTCGCCAACCATTTTCCACTATCAGCATATTAAAATTGCACATATATTCCACTAAAAATGAGCAACCAGTGGACCGTTTTTAACTAAAAAAACCTCAGTGGATTCAGCAACCTAGTTGTACAGCTATCTAAACTAGGCAACCAGGGGTCCGTTTTTAACTAAAAAAAACCTCAGTGGATTCAGCAACCTAGCTGTACAGCTATGTAAACTATGCAACCAGTGGACCGTTTTTAACTAAAAAAAACTCAGTGGATTCAGCAACCAAGTTGTACAGCTATGTAAACTATGCAACCAGTGGACCGTTTTTTACTAAAAAAAACCTCAGTGGATTCAGCAACCTAGTAGTGCAGCTATGTAAACTATGCAACCAGTGGACCGTTTTATACTAAAAAAACCTCAGTGGATTCAGCAACCTAGTTGTACAGCTATGTAAACTATGCAACCAGTGGACCGTTTTTAACTAAAAAAACCTCAGTGGATTCAGCAACCTAGTTGTACAGCTATGTAAACTACGCAACCAGTGGACCATTTTTAACTAAAAAAAAAAAAAAAAAAACAGTGAACTAAGCAACCTAGTTGTACAGCTAATGTAAACTGGGCAAACACTGGCCCGTTTTCAACTCAAAAAAACATCGGTGGATTAAACAACCTAGTTGTACACCTCTTATAAAGTCAGTATGATTAGAATAGCACGTAAATAGCACTTACGAAAACATAAACACTTCAAATATCAATTTAAAAGTCACATTAAAAACCTTAAACATTGCAAAGATTCGTTAAAAAAGAGCACTTACCTCTATTTTTTTTAAAATAACCGCTCAGAAATGTCCCCAACACCCACCGGCTTATAACGTACTATATTTCTAACAAACACACACAAATTCTTTTCTTATATTAACATAACACATTTCATTCCCTTCCATCAATAACGCAAACAATTTCAAATTCCCAAACCTGACGAAACACGTATTCTTTATGGTTGCCAGTCACAACTACCACCGGCAGTTGGCGGTGCATCGCTCACTCTCGCGTCAGATTGTTCACCAATGATTTGTAAACAAAACATTGATATGTAAACAAAGCACCATATACGGAATATAGTCCGATTTTTTAAAGCAAACGAATTATCAATTTAATTGTTTAAATAAAAACTCTAGTTTCGATGCTAAGTCCACTCCTAATTTGTAATGAAAGCTAGAATGAACAATACCGAAAGAAAAAACAGTATCTTTCTACTCCAGCAGATGAAACCACCACTGTTGTTATTTGGTAGATAAACTGATTTTCAAGTTTTGTGATACTCCCTTTACCTTCCATTACATAAAATGAATTCCATGAGTCGTAATGTCATTGTATAACTTTTTTATCAACAAATGCTGATCATATCAATGCCTAGAAATTGGCTACAATGCTATCAATACTTGGACACTTTTCTTTAATAAATTCTAAACCTTGATTATTTTTAACTACACTAACTAAAATTTTATCTTGATTTAAGACAGAGGGGCTTAAAACTCCTGCAAAATGGCATGCATTAATTGCTTAAACATATCTAGCTTTGTATTTATTTATTCTATATTATTTTAACAACATCAACATAAATGATGAACTGATAACAACATCAACATGAATTTAAATTTATCTCAAAGATCAAGAGCAATGTAATTTAATACTATGAATATACACAAACGTATCTTACATTGGTAAATAAACCTCTATCAATACTGTAAAACCATGTTACAATATATTCCGAGGAACAAAAGATCAAATCTGTAATTCTGTAAAATTCATTAAACTAAAACTGTTTTATGAGTGAATTTGTAATACACAATCTTTTTTAATAAAAACAATTTTGTTCATTAATCTGAAATATTTACAAAAATGAAGTTCATTGTAATGACACTTTACTGTACAAATACAAAGCAATTCTATTTTTTTGAAGGTGCTTCTGTCAAGTTCTAAGGTTATATCTCGCACTTAAATATCAAATATTACATTTTGCTTGCCTTCCCTAAACTGAAATGTTTCAGCACCAACACTATGAAAATAATTTTATTGAAAAAGTTCAACTCATAATGGATAATTCTTAATTTTGTAATTGTATCCTTTAGATTTTCTTTCAAGAATATCAGGCTGAATAATTTTAAACATACACTACCTGGAACGCAAGTTGGCATCATCTCTCAGAATTGGATTATCAGATGAAAGCAGTGAATGGAGAGTTTTACGAGCTTCTTTCCAACATTCCTTTCCTAATGACATGAAACTGTTCAGAGAACTCTGAAAGAATGAACCATTTATTGGAAAAAGCGAAAAAGAATCACAGCATGTTGATGAAAGAGAAAGTCATGCATTACTGACAAATATATAATAACATACAGGGACATAAAGTGACACTGGAGTTGGTCAATAGCAGTGGTGCAAACAAAGAGGACTATGAGGTTTGACTCCATCCTCACTGATCTCACATTTCATCTTATGTCTATACTTTGTTTTTCGAATACCCTTTGGGGCCTTCAAAGACCAAAGTAGAAAAATAACACTTGATAATCTCCGCTATGGAATCTTTACAGTGAATTTTAACATTTCATTTATATCTCAATGGGACAAAAAGGAATTAAAGATGAACCTTATCTATTGGGAAAAACTTCACAAAAACAACTAGTTTAGCATGTAACTTCTACAGATAAATCGAACTGAAACCACTTGCCTATTTTCATAATCTCTAATATGTTCTTTACCTATAATTATTATCATCAGAAGGATATTTTTGGTTGACATAAATTTTAATAACAGTAAATCAATACAAAAAAACAAGAAGAAGAGAACATTTTTATTATTTCTTAAATAATGCATTTTAACTCTTACCTCATTTCTGAATTACTATATCTGGATAGTTTTGATAACTTTGTGCATATGAAATACAACGAAGTATTTTCATGTAAAAAATAATGATATACAGTAATTTGTTGAAAAGACGCTATTTTAATTGATGGATAAAAACAATTTAAAGCTTGTATGAATTATGTAACTGGTTTTCTTGAATAGAACTAAAAGAGAAATGAAAATAATGCGGGATTATGGTCAATTATCTATGCAAGGGATCTAGACTATTGGGGTGTGGTGCCCTCCGTGGGGGACTCCTAACCCGTATTTACATGACGCTTCAGAGAAAACCAAGGAAAATTCCAAACAGCAAGATCGATGGACGCAATGTGAATTTGAACCAGACACCTTCAGTCTCCCAGTTCAGAGCACAAATGAGCTCGGCGACTGGTGGGGCATAAAACTAAAAAAAAATGGTACAAATGCATCATAGTGATCCCCAAGCTTAGTTGTAAAAATATTAAAATTACACCAAGATCATAACTATGATTTTGTCAAGCATGAATATGGAGATAAATAATAACACTACATTTTATAGATTACTAATTTTAAAAATCTTTATGACATTTTCCCTAAGATTTTACTATTTTTGCAATACATGAGTTGCTTGGCAACTAATTTTTTGAGGCCGCTATAACAAACAAATACCAAAGACTTCGGGAGGAATTTAAAGCTCAAAACTCTAATTTTAAATGGAAATTCATTCATTTTGGTAAGACGAACTAAACAGTTCTATACATCAGTTATAGTGAAATATAGTGATAGCTTAATAGTGATAGTTAAAGCACATTTGAACAGTATATACTTAAATCTATTGAAAGGGGGATGCTCTTAATAAATATAGGATTTTCAACTGACTTTTTTAAACTAATTTTTTTTAATGTTAACTGCAAGAAATATAACATATATCGTACTTTGCAATACATTGGGCTGATATCTCAATTTCCACAGACAATTATATCTACAGATACTTTAAAGCAAATATTTTATATCACTGATTTTGAAACAAGACAGAAAAATCAAATATAAATTATTTTAGCTGTTCTTTACAACTGCAATAGGGTTCCTCTAATTTAAACAGACTGAAAAACATGTGTTGTGTACACAGCTCTAAATCAACGGCAATTAAAAACCTAAAATTTTAATTAGAAACAAATTAATTAAGAGCTTACTTCACTGAAAACATCTTGATGTGTCTGAAGTAACGGTCCGTTAAACAGGTGCTTTATTGTACTAAGGTCTAATATTTGGTTTCCTATAGCAACACCAGGGCGGGGTTTGGGCTAGAAATATAATGAAGAATGAGTCGTGTGTAATTCAAAAGCATGATATAGTATGAAACATTTAACTGATTTATATTTACATTTTCAAAGGTACTGTAGATACCATACGGTAAATTTTGATAGGAAAAGTCACAATTTTCGGGTACTTTTATAAAAGACATGACGAACGATGCAATTCGAAAATCTTACACTTGCCAATTTAACAGCTCCTGGAAAAGCTACAAAAGGAATTTCTCAAGTGAGCCGTTTTCTATACTCTTGCAACAGTTATCATGGTATGAAGTACATAAATTATACACATTTCGCAACAGATAAGATAATCCAATGACAGATTATTGCTAGTGCCGCTATCTTTTGTAAAATACAGACACTAAAAAGTAAATGTGGTAATATTTCACAGTATTTTACAATCTTACTAAGAGATGGCGACACAAGCTAAAATCCATTGTAATCATGATTGTAACTGTTAGAGTGTTAATCACATGATTTTAATGGGATGATTGGTGAAGTGCATGAAGCTCGGGTGCTTCATGGTGAAGTGGTGCCAAGGGCATTTGAGTTCGAAACTAAAGTTACTCTCAAAAAAACGTATTCAAGTAAAAACAAAATTTCCTATTTTAGCTTTGCGAATAATTTAAATTTATAAGATTTTGAAAGACGTACCACTCGACAGAAATATGAAATATTATAATATGTATATCTAATATATATTTTATGATAAATAACTTTTAATATTCAAAACCAATGTGTAAATTAACTCTGTTGCACAAACAACCGGCGCACTCGCCGACGCACAACGGTGTACCGTAAACAGATGTGGTGTGAGATTTTCTCCATTGAAGCTAAGCCCTCTGAAATATTTCAGCGGGAGCCACAGCTCCCCGGTTCCTCCGCCCCTGAAGTTATATATGAACTTTATTCAAATGAATATTGAAAATTTTATTTAAATGAGAAGGATTATGAATGAAGAAATATCCATACTGTCAAAGTATTTTACTTATGCATCTGTACTTACATAGAATTAAGACCTAAAGATATGGTTAAAACAAGAAATACTTATTATAGAAATAATGATCTATATTTAGACAATAAATACACTCAATGCAAAAAAATTAGTTCACACTTTTAGCATAGAAAATGCTTTTCCAGACATCATCTCCTTTCTTCCTTTTCCTTGGAATAACTTTTCTGGATTTGCTGTTAAATTAAATAATTTTCAAAAAAAAAAATTTTTTTCTGTCATCTTCAAATTTTGCAACAAATTTAAACCAACTTCCTATGAGCTAGAAAATTAAAACTTTAAATATGAGGGCAAATTCGGAAAAAGAAAAAGAAAAAAATCATGTAGCATTGTGTCATTCAGGTCTGAGCTATATTTTGTTTCAAGTCTCTAGGTCAGGGCTGGGGAGTAGCGCGCTACTTGTAGCGAAACTACAGTAGCCGCTACTTTTTTTTTTGTAGTTTGTAGTGTAGCGCGCTACTTTTTTTAAAAAGTAGTGTAGCGTGTAGCGCGCTACAAAAAAACAGTAGTTTGTAGCGAATTTTGGAAGCTACTTTTGCCGTGTCATCATTTCCGGCGATTGATCCCGTGGTGCAATTTCTCTCTCTTCTGACTCCAAGCATAACTGAAACTGATGCTTGAAAGACACCCAATCACTCCCCCGCCCCCACCTCCCAGGGGACACACGCACACGAGGGGGGGGTGAGGGGGTTTGCTTTGCCTGAAGCGGAAGCCTGACATTGTGCATCTTTTTTCTTTTTATCGTTCTCAGTATTATTTGTAGAATCACCAATCTGCCATAAAGAGGGGAAAAAAGGAAGGTAAGAGAGGTCCAAAGTTGAACAGAGGTTATTTTGATGGGGCCTCGAGAGTCTCATTATCACACGGGCGTGTGGGCCCGTGAGCCCCTGAAAAATAAAGGCCTCGCAAATCTCTCCATTTATTGTATATTAAATTTATATATGCTGCAATAATAATTTTTATTAAGCTAAATTTCCTTTCTCTATATCATAATTGTGTAACAATAAAAAGGCTTCGAGACTTATTTTCTGTTCTTCTTTCTAACACAATGATAATGGTTTCTAAGACTAGATCAATAAAATAGAAATTAACCCATTTATGCCTAGCGTCCCTTTTTTGGGACGGCATTTTCGCTATCAGTCGAAAACGTTATTTATTTTTCCTAGCCTTTATTCGCAAGTATTGAACCTCAATTCCACAAAATATTTTAATATGGCCAAATAGGATGTTGACATTTCAATTTTTATACATAATGATTTTAAATGAAATCATCCCTTGTTCAAAAAGTTGACATCAGAAATTTATCAATTACTGCTGGTGTTAGCAAAAATCGAAGAAAGTCGCAAAAATATCCAGGCACGAATGGGTTAAAGGCGTTATTGAAAATTTATGGCCATATGTACTTATCACAAAATATCCATTAGTTAGCATTTTTTTAAATATTATGATGAAGAAAAGAAAATTTTCTGGCAGGTGGAACTCAGCGCACACATACGCTAATAATACAAATGGATTAAAAAAATATTAAAATCAATTTTAAATGCACATTCTTGTTCTAAATGAGTATAAATACATGGGTAATTTTTAATTTAATTTTAGAATTATTTTGAAATGTTTTATTTTTATGCTGGGAAAATAGAAAACAATCACAAATAAGTTAAAATGTCTGTAATAGTATAGGGGCCTAAAACAACCTTTTTTATTTGCCCCGGGGCCCCTTCTATGTCTGATCAGGGTCTGCTATTGCGTGTTTGCAACATAAATCAACATAAAAATGAGTATTTTTTGCTTTCGAAAAGGAATTTTACATATCTGTAAATTGTATGCTTTTGTAACATCATTAATTTTCTTTGATCTTTTTTTTTTATTGCACCCATAAATACAGTGTAGTGTCCACTTGCCAGGATGATTGCCAATCATTCAGTGTCCAGTATTCCGTGAACTTCCTTTTAGGCGATATCCTTTCAAATCTGACATGATATATAGTCAGTCCTCGCAATTAGCGATCCCCCCCCCCCCCATCCTCTCACTCACCATCTACGGAAAACTGCGAAGCGTGAGAAAAACTTACGGTTTTCTCACAGGAATTTTCATGAAAGCATCGAGACCGCTTCTGGAAGAGTCACTGACATTTTTAATTTTCTCTTTGCCTCCTCCTTATGATCGATGCATTGAACAACAATTTTATTTATGCTTAGTTTTACTAAGTTTATTTATATTAAGGTTTGGTCATTTTTCGACGTTACAGTGCACTTTTTTGAGTTTGGGCACTCTTTATTAACCTTGTGTCCTGGTGGTGTGTTCAACTTCCACAAGAGTAATGACAGTTCTGCAGTATTGTAGCTTTTCAAACATTAATTAATCACGTGATTATGTTCTACAACTCTGAATGTTTTTTGTCTCAAAGAAGTGTAAAAACTGATTAGTACATTTTTCGTGGAACCTGAAACTGAAAAAAAAGAAAGTAAATATGTAGAAATTGTACACATTTTTTTTTTTTTTTTTTTTTTTTTTTTTTTTTTTTTTTTACGAGTTGATAACCTTATCTTTTTCGAGTTTGTTGAAAAGGGACAAAAGGTATAAGCATGTGCATCCAAGATATTATTTCAGGGGCTAAAAATATTGCTGACCTCGGTTACAGTGTTCTTCGTTTGTAGTGACAGTTTTCAGATTCGGTCCTAAGGTAGAGCGAACGGTGCGACCGCACCGGGCGCCATCTCTACCAAGGCTGTTCAGAATAATATAGCACTGTGGATGTCGGAAATGGTTTCATTTACCTGTTAATAATTGTTTAATAATAAATCTTTTAGTCAATGTACAGTAGTAATCAATCATGTTAATAGTGAATTTTAGTGAACTTTCTGTGAAAAAATAAATTATTAACAGGTACTCGAGGACGACTTATCAAACCCTACATTGTTACGTGATTCATAACCGTCTTATTTACCTTTACCACTCTTTAACTTTTTGCCAATGAGTTTCAGAGCACCATGCATATTTGACAGTCCGTATATTATTGAAGTTGAAAGCCTCATTTTAACCCCTGAAAGCTTTTATAGCTAAATGTGTGGCGTAGCTAGGTGCAAGAGCTGATCTAGGGTACGTGGAGCCTCCCTGCAAACGTAAAGAAGCCCCGTGTTATTCTCCAGATTAAGTTTTCCTTAGTTTTTTAGTTCGAATATGGCGCTCCGATGCCTTGCTTACCGTTTCGGGCCGTTCCTGGCTACGGGGGAGCAAGGAAGGTCAACTGTACCCGGGCGCAGCATCGGCCAAGGGGCGCTAAATGGTATATGAAAGCTACCTAGTTGCATTTTTAAAAAATAGGAGGGGGCGCAAAATCTTCAGTTGTCAGGTGGAAACGAGATTTAGTCATTTGCTGTGGGACAGAGAAACTGTTCTCTCAGCTTGTTTCCATCCCAGATTCAAACTATTCTGGATTAAGGAGGAGAGGAAGACCGAAGCCAAAAAAAATGGATGGAGGAATACCTCCAGAATATGTTTCCGACAACTTCAGATATCAGTATCGAGGATCAGCCCATGGATGATGACTTTTCTGGTTTTTTTAATTTCTCTTTCGCATGCACTCGAAATAGTTACGAGGAAGAACTTACAAGGTTCTTGTCAGAGCCAATTAAACCCCTATCTTCGCTTTCGGCGTACACGTATATGAAAGAAGCCTTCAAAAAAACTAACACTGGCGTGCCGTCCAGTGCATCTGTACAAAGATTGTTTTCGATTGCATTGGACGCATTTTCTCCTCGACGATCATGTTTGGCGGATAACAATTTTGAGATCCAGCTCTTGTTAAAATTTAATAAACATGTTTTTGAATAAATTTATGTGGTTTTTATTTTATACTAGAGGCATGGCAGTCTTCCATGAATATGTTGAAATTCTGCTTTCTTTCGTTAAAATTTTAAAGTGTCTATTATATTTAAATTATTAGGTTTTCTGTGTAATAATTTTCAGAATTTAATACGAAAATATGAGAATTTCTATTAATAATTAATAGTTTGTAAAATCCTTAGAGACTTATCTCTCTCTTAGCCTTAAAATAACAATATCTTATAAATAAAAATGAAATTCTGTTTGTTTGTTTGTTTGTTTGTTTGTTTGTTTGTGGATTTGAGTTGTATACAAATCCACAAAAATGGACCTATCAGCCTGAAATTTTGCACAGATATGTAAAATAATATAGAATAAATGATAGTCCACTTTAAAACTTTGAAAGTCCACCCGTTCCCGGAATTTAAGAGATTTTTTATGTTCTCCACGCAAAAAGCTTTCCGTAATTGTAACCCCTGTAGTGAAAAAAGTGTGAAATAAGGATCGTGGTTGCCATGTGTGGCGATTTTGCCGAATAAGATGTTTTAAATTCTCAAAGTAAAAATAAAAGAATAATAATGTTTTTTTTTTTGTTAGTTTATATTCGTAAGGTTATATTTTTTTTAATTATAATATCGTGTGCATGGGAAATCGGAGCAGGAATGAAATGTTTTATACGCAAAACAATAAGAATTGAAGATTTCCGAGGCTACTATGTTAAAATTTTTTAGTTTGGCGAAAAAATAAAATGGCTCAAATGCCGAGAAAGTGAGTTCTAGCGGTTTGCACAGTTTCCGGCTTGGCGAATTTACTGAGAGCTTAAGGAAACGGATTTTTGAAAACAAGTACAAAGGTTTTATTAGAATACAGCGTTAAATTTTAATGATCCCTGCGAAAATAATGCAGTTATTAAGGGATTTCAAGCGATCTATCTTCAGCATTCTCGCGATTTTGAGGAGGATTCTAACGCTTGGCGCTATTTATCGTAATTTAATCGTCTGCTATTTGGGTTATGAATACACCTGCGTATAAGTTTTTGAAATTTTCATTCAGTTGGAATTGTGCATTTTTCAGAGCAGCTTTTCTGCATCTAATGTATTACATCCAGAAAAAAGGATGTTAGAAATATCAATTTTAATTTTGTTTAATCACACTCATGAGTAATGATACACTTTCCAACTTAATGAAAGAAGGAACGAAAATAGGGAAGACCCATGGATTATAACTCTTTTTATATATAGCACTTTAGTGCGTATTTAAAAATCTGAAAGTGTGTCAGATTTTCTATGATTCTAGCGCTTGGCGCAATTTAATGAGAGGGTATTTTTAAAAACAAGCGTAGGTTATCTTATAAATAAAAATGAAATTCTGTTTGTCAATTTGTTGATTTGGGTAGTATACAATTCCACAAAAATGGACCTGTCAGCCTGAAATTTTACACAGATATGTAAAATAATATAGAATAAATGATAGTCCACTTTAAAACTTTGAAACTCCACTTAAAAACGTTTTCCTCCTGAAGGGTTCCCTTAATTTCCGTTCCCGGAATTTAAGAGATTTTTTATGTTCTCCACGCAGAAAGCTTTACGTAATATTAACCCCTGTAGTGAAAAAAGTGTGTGAAATAAGCATCTTGGTTGCCATGTGGGGCGATTTTGCCGAATAAAATGTTTTAAATTCTTAAAGTAAAAATAAAAGAATAATAATGATTTTTTTAGTTTATTTTATTTTTTTTTAATTATAATATCGTGTGCGCATAAGAAATGAGAGCAGGAATGAAATGTTTTATACGCAAAACAATGAGGATCGAAGATATCCGAGACTAATATGTAATTTTTTTTAGTTTGGCGAAAAATAAAATGGCTGATAGGCCGATTTTTAGAGTGTGAGTTCTAGCGGTTTGCACAGTTTTAGGCTTTTTGGCTCAATTTACTGAGAGCTTAAGGGAATAGCATTTTTGAAAACAAGTGTATAGGTTTTCTTAGAATACAGCATTAAATTTTAACTATCCGTGCAGAAATAATGCAGTTATTAGGGCATTTCAAGCGATGTAGCTTCAGAATTCTCGCCAATTGAGTACATTGATTTAACTTGGGGGAAATCCGCCAAATTTCAGAAAATTGAAATCTTCGCATTTAGTACATCGAGGTAACGATGAATAAAACATGTTATAGTTGATAATTTAAAAAATGCGGCTGTATTAAGGGATTCCACTTTTCAAATAAATGCCTGGCGGTCGAACCATTTCCCATTTTGATTGCTGCTAAGTCAATGCTTCGAATGATTCCCTGAAAAAACTCTTGCAAAATGGCGTATGCTGGCACTTTGGCGAGGCTTAGATTTGAAACTGGATTTTACTTGAGACTGGTATATACGTATAATAAGACTGGTTATAGATAAAAATGAATGTTGGTATGTGTGTAGGAGGTTGAAAAACTCCAGCACCGTTTCACCGATCACCATGAAATTTGGTTCACCTAAGTCTTTTATCATGGAGAAGGTTTTTATGCTATCCGTTTTCCTCTAACTTTTCACTAGGTGGCGCAGCAGAACGTCGAATTCTATTCCGTTTAGCCGTTTGCTATGCGAATATCGTCCAACAAATTTCGATGAAATTTGGTACACGCGAATATTAGAACACGGAGAATATTTTTCACTATCCATTTGCTGTAACTTACCGCTAAATAGCGCTGCAACGCATCAACTTCTATACCGTTCGACTGATCGGCATAAAATTTTTTATACTTACACATTTGAGAACGAAGAATATATTCTAACTGCGTTACTTTTGATGTTACTCACCACTAGATGGCACTGCAATGCATTATTATTTTAACTCGCCACTAGATGACGCTGCAGCAGGCCAAATTTTTGACCATTCAAACGGTGGCTATGAAAATCAGTATACATAGCTATTTGAACAATGAGAATATTTTGGCGTTATCCATTTTGCTATAACTCGCCACATGACGGCGCTGTAGCAAATCATTACTTTAATTAACCACTAGATGGCCCTGCAGTGTATCACTTCTTGACTGTGCGAATAATCGCTATGAAAATAGGTATACATAGATATTTGAACACGGGGAAGAGTTTGGCACGATCCATTTTCCTATAACTTGACACTAGATGTCGCGTCAACACATGAACTTCAAGACTATTCAGCCGATCGTCATGAAAATTCGTATACATCGATATCTGAATGCGAAGAATATTTTTGCCGTATCCGTTTTGCTAAAACTCGCCACTAGATTGTGCTACGCCGCATCGCCTTCTGCACCGTAAAAACGATTGCCTTGAAATTCAGTATGCATGATTATTGAACACAATATAACGCGATATCCATTTTGCTATATCTCTTTATTACAATAAATAGTAATCAAAACAAATATTAATATCAAAAAGTCCATTCATTCCCGTGCGAAGAACGGGTACTTCAGCTAGTAATTCTATAAAATTCTTTTATACCTAACACAAAGAAAAAGTTGTGTTGATGATAATAACTTTTAAAATTTCTTTAACATATATAGAGGATTTTTTTAATGCAATGTTTTAAATAGATATATCATGAATTTAATTAGTAATTGTTTTCATTATTTTATAATATGCATATCATATGTGATGTTTTCAATTAAAACAATTATACAATATTACATGGTTCACACGGGTCATTCGTCATAAATCACTAATTTGGTAAGTCATGAAAAAAGGCCTTTATACTCATTAATTTTGATTTGTGCTCAAGAAACTAGAATGTTTGTACAACATGAAAGGGGTCTCAAAACGGGCCTTTTTTTCCCGTTCAGACATCCATTTTATTATTATATTTTTAAAAACTTTTTTAGTTCTCATGATTTTTCTCATGCTTTCAGAGCTCACTTTCCCAATTTATTTTTATCATAGAGGTATTAAAACTTAATTAGTTTCAGCAATACTTCAATAATTAGCAGTAGTTGCCAGTAGCGTATATATAGGCTTCCATTTCGGGGGGAGGGGGACGATTCGGTATTTTAAACTTTATTGTTCTAAAGTTAAAAGAAATGTTTCAAAATAGCTCCTTTTTAGTAATTGCTTTACATTTTCGGAGGGGCCCGCCTCCCCCTGCTCAAATACTCGCCTGGTAGTTGTTTATTAGAGCAATAGTTTTTTCTAATTAAAGGCGAAAAGGTGCCCGGGGTCTTTCGTGCGTCCACCAAATCTGCAGCGCTCAACGCTACAAGGAAACCACCTTTTAATAAACGCGTTCAATGGACGCGAGAGACACCCGCTGAGGTCATTAATCACGCTGGACGCGAGTAGAAAACCAAGGCTTTAGATATCGATAGTTTTCTCTAATTAGGATATAAATATCCTTAAATATGAATGTAATGCAAATTGAATCTGTTAGCAAAATTTGTCTCCTAAAAGTAGCGAAAAAGTAGCGAAGTAGCGACTACATTTCAAAAGTAGTGTAGCTAACTACATTTGTCAAAAAGTAGTTGTAGTTGTAGTTAACTACATTTTTCGAAAAGTAGCGGTAGTTGTAGCGCGCTACAAAAAAAAAGTAGTTTTTCCCACCACTGCTCTAGGTCATACGAAGTTAGTTTAAAATCGATTGCAAAATTTGTACGAACAAACGCAAGACAAGAAGGCTAGTTAATAAAAAGTGCTAAAAAAATACTGGTTTAATTTTGAAAAAACAGAAGTTTTACTTAAAATGTTCAAGTTTATAATTTGTTTTTGTTACAGCCAGTTGAATTATTGTATCGAGTAAATTTTAAAACAATTAAAAATCCTAGTCACATAAAATCCAATTATTTTGATTTCCTTCGTCTGTGAGTTAATTTTTTAAATGAACTAAAATGATAACAAGAGCGGCTCCAGTGAGGGGGCCATGGCCCCCTCCGAAGTTTTGTTTTGTAGCCTAGATTCGCATACTTAATGACTTCGTGCGTTCAATTTGCATTTTGGACAATGTCTATACCCATCTGAAAAGTTCAATGGCCCCTCCGAAAATTCAGTCTGGAGCCGCCCTTGAATGATAATACAGTGAAACTTCGATTTAACGTTACCCACATTTAACTTTTTCCCGCCTAAAACGTCATTTTCTATCTATTGGTCCAAAATATTTCCCTATCCATGTAATATTAAAGAATACGATTAATAATTAATTTTCCCGCAATTAGTGGCTTTTTTTTTAATCGGATAACTCGTATGGTGATCGAAATGCCCATTAGAAAATGCATAATTTCTCAGCGATTGACGCAGTTCAAACTGTAAAAGCAGTGAGAGAGTTTTTACACGAATTGAACAAATTTACAAAAACTCACATGCACTGAAAATTACATTTATGAAGCAAATAGTAAAAAATAAAATAACCGATTTCTTAAAAAAATAATTTTGATAACTAATGTCTAGATTATTGTAGAGGAACAAGTGAAAGGTATGTAGCATAAAATACATTTTAATTTATTGTCATTCACTTTGCTGTCTTCCAGCTCCGATTTAGAGTTTTCCCGCATACAACGTTATTTCTTTTCAGTCCCTTGAATGACTTTAAACAGTGGTTTCACTGTATGACCACGTTTTGCGAAATGTGACGATTAAAATTCGAGAAATTCCTATTTAATCACATTTCGAGTGGATTTTCGACGTAGTTTCTGCTTCACTCAACACCATTATAGATAGCGTATGTCAGTGTTCCGCAACTTTTCTTTTGACACGGACTGGTTAATGTTCGTTCATTTTACCGCGACTCGCTGACGGGGGATGGTGGGACCGGGAGTAATTTTTATTTTAGATTATTTTGATTTAATAATTTTAATTTAATAATTTTAATTTAATAGTATTTAAACATGCCTTCAAAATAAAACACAGTTTAACGTAATTTAACATTTTAACCCTTAACCAGAAACGTGAAAAAATGCACATGAACAAAACTCTAAATAAATTAAATGATGCATGCTAACATTTTTTCTTTAATGGTAATCCATTAACATGACCAACTTTTCATTTTGCAGTAAAAAGTTACGCTTTGAAAATGGGAGACTTCGAAAATGTAGAGGGTAGTTACATAGCCACAGCAGTCTCAGAGACTGCATATTTCCGGTTAAAGGTTAACTCATAGTCCGGGAGCCAGCTGGCATTTTTGATGACCAGTAACAAAAAATCTGAAATTTTGTCCTATAGTTCATTTAGTTATACCTATAACAGAAGTGAACTTCAGCTGGCGCATTTGTGGTTGGTACGGCCGCCCAAATATGTAAAATAATTAAAAAATAATAATTATAATAAAAAATTTGATACTTTGTACATGTTTTATCACGTTGTATACAAATGAAAAAACAGTCAGCTGACTTTATAGCGGTGGATTATACGTCAGCTTCCTACGTAAACACATAAAAAATACCCGTTAAGTAAAATAATAATAAAAAATCTGAGATTTGAAGTGATTGTTAACTTTATCAGTTTTATGAAAAAAATCGTCCGCTGAGTTTTCCGTGGTGGAAAAGTGCTCAGCTGGCCATTGAAAGTGACAGCCTATTGCTACACGCATTGTCGCCTGATATATTTCACTGCATCAGCTGATCACTTTTCCACAGCGGAAAATTCAGCGGACGATTGTTTTCAGGTAACTTTTATAAAGAGCAACTACTTTAGAAAGCTTCAACTTTCTTGGTTTCCATATCTATCAATTTTTAACGTAAATTAGTTGCATTATTTAAAATGAGTATTCTGTTTTAATTTATCTTGGCTTATTTATGCAAAAATATCAATAAATTGAAGAGGCATTTATTTACAAAAACTATATGTACTTATGAGGTACACTGTTGGATATCTTCTTCCTCCTTATCGCTCTCAAATTCTCGATCACTGCAATCTATGTCGGTTATCCTCTGTTCCTCATCGTCTGTAATGGATAATGCATAAGAATATTAATAAAAAGAGGTATGATAGAAATATTTTTTCATAGACAGCAGTGTAATTCATGCATGTATTATTTTGTCGCTCTTCCTCGATGTCAATATCCCCAATGAAAGAGAGCAGCTGTTCACTGTCGACCATTTGAACAAAAATGTGTTGTCCTTTTCTTCCCACCCGTAATCAGAAGGGTGCAATGCAGTTGGAATAGTAAGATGCCCAAATGTTTGCAATGTCCCTAATAAATGTTGGTGCATTTCGATTTTGCAGGACGGCAGAGCTGATCCGTAAATATTTTTTGATGGGAGATGGAATAGGTCGTCGTTTTGTAAGATGTTATACGTTTTTAAAAAGTTGCAACTCTTCCTCCATTGACGTTGTTAATTTTTTTAAAGCCAGCAGTCGACAAACATATTCCTCGATTGTTTTGAAAGTACTCTCTAAGTCTTTATCAGGTACCTTACTGAATTTAATAAAACCATCGATGTATTCTGCGGAGTTGTGTAATAAATTGTACGGACGGTTTTTTCCTTTCTTGAAAAAAGAGGGATTGTAGTCGCTTCCAGTAAAAGCATGAAATTGCTGCGCTTAGTTGAGGGCCTAATGTTTTATATAACTGGCTGATATTAATAAAGCGTTGTATATTACCTCCTCCGACTTCCATTGATATTTCGCTCATATTTCCGAGCATAGTGATGGCCACATCGGCTTCTTCGTGCGCCGGGCAACTTAAAAAGTGTTCGTGCGTTTTCTCAACGAGACCATAATGCACAACATATTTGTAGCACTGATCATAATTGACACAAATAGTTTTGTTTCCAATTAAAGGAGCTATGTGATCGAGTGTCCAATGTTCTAGGAGAAAATGGACCAGAGCTTGTTTGAAATGAACGTTTTTTAAATCATTGCTGAAATCAGTATTACGTATCTGATCGGGCCCCTCGATGTGAAACTGTGCAACTTCCATTCCTCACAAAGAGTGTTCATTGTCTTTTATTGACGGGAAAATATACTGAAGAAATGCTATTATTACAACTTTGGCAGTGGCGGCCCGTGGTCAAAATTGTTAGTGCAGCCGGAAGCATATGAGCCCCTCCCCCCCCCCCTTTCCTCCGGACAGGATTGGAAAATCTTTGTTACTGAATTTGAAAGCTGGCGGATTAAGCCCTCACCGAGGAAAAAAAAAAGAAATTACATAAAAAATATAAGAGATCTTATTTTACTTCCATAAAATGGACATAAATTTCAACCAGCCGCTCTTATCCTCAAAATTGCATTAATCCGTGTCTGATTCGAAGTTTCCTTAGAATTTTCTTTTGTAATGTTAACTTGAGAAGAAAAGAAAAAAAAAGAAAACTTACTTATTTTTTATAAGTCAAATCAATCCTAATTTCTTTTAAACTTGCGAATCGGTCAGTGATGTCCTCATAAAAAGGCGTTGTTTCAATTCAGATATCAATAATTTTAAAAGCTCTTTAAAATTTCCCATGTTTAAAGAATTTTCTCGCTCGCCATGTCCTCTAAATGCCAGTTCTTGCTTACTTAAAAACAATACTGCTTTGATGGGTAATTGTCCATTCATAAGCGTCTATTCAGACTTACCTTCTTGATAAATTCAGCAATATAAAGTCGAGAGTTTTCCAAAAATATATTATCCTTACCCCCTCCCTCACTTCTCGTCTGAGCCAATCAGTTAGTCGAGTTCTCAAGTTCAGCCGCCGTTAAAAAATCTTTTATCGGCTGTATCAGCTGCATACTCCCTATGCCGGAGAGGCTGCTTACGTACGCGTTGTCATGGCAACGGTGCTGCCAATTTTCTTTTCAGCGCTCTGGGCTGAACCAAAGATTTTCCCCCAATTGGAAATGGCGGGAAGATTAAAGTGCTTTTTTTTCTGAATTGGAGCGATCCGGCCACCAATAAAACGTTTTTTGTTTGTATGTTTGTTTTCGGAGATTTTTTTAATTTTTACCGTAGGAATTCCCACAATATCTAATCTGACAATTTTAAGAAAACTAGTAGATATTAGAAAATATTTTTTTTAAAGAATGTGCATGATCATTTCAAGTGCAGCCCCGGCTGTACTTTGCTGCAATCCCACGAGCCGCCATGAGCTTTGGACATCGTCTAGAACAAAGCATTTTCAAGAACTTTTTTACTGCTTATATTTCCGTATTTTGCATGGAACTTCTTTTATCAAATGAATCATTAAAAAAAAAAATATAATAATAAACATCCAGTGCGGTCAGGTAGAAATGCTATCACAATCTGTGGCTTCATACTTTTAATAAGGCTGCCTTTATTCGTTTTGCAGATAGCACGGACGTATATAAGGGAGGCGCGGGGGGGGAATGGGGTTTGAACCCCCCACCCCCCCCCCCACCGCAGGGTCAAAAGCAAAATGCAAGTTTTCGACCGGAACACCTTTTTTGCATCTATTTTTTTCTCGTGCCTCCATTTTTAAGTATTACCACTTAAAAAAAAAGTTTTTGCCTCATGAAAATTTCGACAATTTTCATTTCAATTATAGCCAAATTCCATTAAGTTTGAACGCCTCAAAATAATGGTTTAATTAAGAAAAATACTAAGAAGCTTCGCGGAAGCTGCATGTTTGCTGGAATTCAGAAGGTTGACCCGGGTGGGACGTACAATGCCATTTCTTGACCACAGGTAACGACGTGCGAGGGGGGGGGGCGGGTTGTCCTCTCGGGCTTTTTCCACAATATTAAACACAACGAACGAGCGTCGAAGCTACAGCCTGAAAGATATGTTTGTGAATTGGACCTGGGACTCCCGTCTTGCTCTTCCTCCTCCAAATGTAAGAGAGCCACATGTCGTCTTCACTGTGTATTTTTTCAAAAAATATGAATAGTAGCTCTCCACATTTTGTAATTTACTCTCTAATGTGAAATTAGTTTCACGGCTAGCTGTAACTCTTCATTTAAAAGCAGTGGTACCTCAGCGTTGGGGCTGGGGGGAGGCCGGGGGAGGACAAAACAAATTTCCTTGGGATCCAAAGGTCTGGAATTCAAAAAAACTGTAAGGTAAATTTTAATGGAATACAAAATTTTAACTATTCAAATTCTTTGCGAGAAAGTAACTAAAAAAATTATAAAAGCTTCACTAATTGTTGAATGTGTTTGTGTTCTGGGATTAAGGCTAATTATCTACAAGAGGGATTAGGTCCTGTGGGGTAAAGTTAAACTTCTTAGCTTGGAAAATAATTTGTTAAAATTCTTAAAGGTAGACAACGCCCTCTTTTTGAAAAAAAAATTAGAAGTATGAAAAATAAATATATTTTGTTTCTTTTGGTTGTCTAGAATTCAAGTATCCCTTTGAGATATACAAATTCTGTCACAGAAATTCTCAACTGGCATATCTAAAACTTAAATTATTAGCAGGGATTAAAATGACTGCGAGCGGTGATGTGGCAATGGAAACTCAACAATTTGAAAAGGAAAAAACAAAAAATCTAAAATTCTTCCAGTTTTTATATTACGCCACTCGGCTGGCAAGAATTTCAGATTTTTTTTAAAAAATCTATTAATGAACCTTTTTGCCATATAGGTGGAGGAAAAAATGATACTTTAAGTGACCATTTAGACTTCCTGTTAGCATAATTCTTGTCTGCTGAAAATTGCCATCCAAGTGTTGTTTCGCCCCAAGTGGTAGTGGTGAAATGTTTTGACATTACCAAAGTGAGTAATAAGAAAATGTAAAATGTATCCATTTCAGTTATGAAATCGGATATTGATCGGAATTTAATTCTATGTGAAAACTCTCCTACTGAAACAGTTCTTAAATCTGCCTCCTTCAGTAACGTTCTTGAAATAGAAGCGTCTAATTTTTTCTTCATAAGAAATTCGCAGGACTAGCCGTTATGTTAATTGCAAATCTCACTTTATCTTGAATACCATTTGAAAAACCACCATTGATCTGGACGTCTAGGCACGGGTAAAGTGTTTCATATTCTCTTTTATAAAGTTTTTCTCCAATTAAAAATCATAACTTCCAGATGGCTTTCTTTCTGTTTTGGAAAACCACTGTCTATCCATACGACCCAAAGTGATTCCCTGCTATTTGAAAATCACTCTGACCCCGATCCTGATATTTGAAAATCATATGAAAAATCATTTTGTCCACGTTTCCGTTAAGAATACCCAATCCACTTCTGCAGATAACATTGACATCAACGGGGAAAACGTGGCCCACGGCGCGCCCGCGTAGACAATAATATAACCGTGCTTGGAAAGAAATAGCAACCCCGAGTGCATAATTAAATAATGTTTTTAATTTCTTCTATATCTCTAAAAAATAAAAGCACACCGCATAACAGTTAGAATCTACTTGTGACGAATGTGATACCTTGTGGACACCCCTGCTAATAATAACTTTTTATTGCAAAAAAAAAAAAAAAAAAAAAAAAAAAAAATTGCCACTTACACCCAGCCAGATGTTTACGGACCAGCATTTCGGTGGGGGGGGGGGGCGGAATATATTTCAGAGAAAAAAACTGCACCGCAAACTTGGCTGCAGTGCTATTCATTTATAAGACCATATTACAAAATACCGTAAGCGGCGTCAATTCTTTTTTTCTGGAATCTTTAACTTAAATCTTTTTCAAGGCTTGTAAGATTTATTGACATTATACAGTTTGTAAAGGAGATTTTGAATATTTACAACGTGTAATCCGACGTCCACTTAATTCTGTTTAAAAAATTGACATGGTATTTTTTTAAATGTGGAAGCGACCAGGTTATGGAATTTTGCTTAATATACTCATACTTTTCTTATTTTATTTTTTTTTTTTGGACGGCACGAACACTGGCACATGAAACCTCTGGCTGGCCGGCCGCCAACCCAGCTATAGCCGTTTGTGAAAGGGGGCACTCAATGGGTGACCGTCATTTACCCCCTAATAAAAACAAATCCAGCTACCCATGTTATTGATAGGTAATCTCGATCCGGACCCAAGGCGTGGTAGGAATTAGAATAATTCGTTGAAAAAACTAAGCCACCTTGACCTTGAAAACAGTAACTCATCATAGCCAAAAATGTAATTATTTCTTTGTCTGTATTTGGTATTATTATAGTCGAATATAGCCTGAGGCAGTATTTATTTCAGAGCATAGTAAGGTAGAAAACTTAGCTGTCCACGAGAAACGAAAATTTTTCACTTTTACGTAACGGACTCTCACGCAATCAACGAGAACAAAAAAAAGATAGGTGTGGTCTTTGGTTGGTCTCATACTCACACAGCATTTCCGCACAAATGCGCCAAAAACTGTCAAAATAACCGTTTCCCCACCTTTCTTCAGCAAATTCCTTACCCCACTCTAAAAGGCCCTTGCAAATATCCCAGAGGACATGGTCGCGGATACAATGGTATTTGAACGGGGAAATTCGACCCATGGTTACGGATAGCTGCGAATTGGAGTGCTCCTTCTACCGAATATAGATTGGGCTTAAGGGGATGTGCGAAACCGCAATATTATTACACGGTCGTCAAATAATGCTTTTGTTGGTTAATAACGGGTATCTCACCACCTTTTTAAAGGAAATGGTTTACACTATTGAAGGAATTGGTTCCGCCTATTGGCACCCTATGCCACGCGTCCCGCGAAATGTCCTATGGATACTTGCAAGGGGCCTTAAATTGCTGCTTGGACAATAAAAAAAAACCTTCATGAGAATGGTCCCTTATGTGCGAGGAAAGGAAACCGGGGGAAGGGGTGTAGCAACACTAAAGGGACAGTGAGGTCTTTTCTAGGGGTCACAGGTGACAAGGTTGACCAGAAAAGCACTGGAAAAAAGATCATTGTCTGCTTTGTTACGTGTTTCGCTTTCCCAAGAAAAATCCCATTTCCTTTAATTTCTCTTTTTGGAGATTCCCAATATTGTTTCAAAAGCGAGATACCGTTGGCTACAAATTAGAGCTTTTGCGTCGAAGTCAAATAAATACTAGGTTTATCAAACACTTAATTAGGACTTTTAAAAATAAACCTCTTATAGTATTCTTTATTTCACTCATTTCCATTCCACATAATGTTGTAATGATATAAAAAATTATTTTCGCACAGAACAATTCATTTTACAAGTTTTTATTCCGGGAGTAATTACCTCAAATAAATTCAATCTATACTTTCGTATTTTAAAATACTCTCACATCGATATTAGTGAAAAAAGATTCGGTTGAAACTTTTATTAGGTTTTTACTGTTATTAACTAAAATTTTGTCTTCTTAAAACGGAAATAAATGTTCTTCCACTTGACGCAGTTTTTCCATTAAACAAAAGTGATACTCCAGTGTTTTGCATACAGGGAAAGGGCTAAGACGCTTGAGCGCCCCTCCTCCCCCCTTTCCAAAGACATTTCTAAAGGGTAGCATTTTACTTTTTATGTGCATTTCTTATATAGGGAACAATAACCTTTATATTTTAAATTCACCCTCCCAAAAACACAAATTAAAATACGTTACAGTGATATTTTGTTTTATTGAATTTCTTCGTATTTTAGGTCACCAAAAGTTTTTTTTTTTTTTTTTAATAAGCCCCCACCTAAAAAAATTTCTGGGAATCCTCACACTGGTTTTAACCCTAGAGTAAGTATTTAGAGGGGCCCAAGAAATATTTGATATTACACAAGAACAAGTTTCCGTAGTTAAAGAATCCGCTTTAGGACAGGCTTGTGTCTTTTACTTATTGTTTATAACTTTAGTAACCATTTCAGAATACTTCAAAAAAAGAAGAAAAAAAAAAAACGAAATTTTTAAAATGTTTTTGGTAGTAACGGTGTCTCTATTGAGAAAACGTTATAGTTTATAAACAATGGTCCTCTATATTAATATTTTCGCTAGTTTTAGAAACTTGTAGGCTTGAAAAAAATAATATCGATCTCCATTGGCTAATTGTACAGTCTATGGAAATTTAAAAGTAAACAACGATAATAAAACTACTTTTTTCTTTAGTTTAGTTTTACCCCGGTCGTTTTTTATGACTTAAAACTAACCTCACCTACATAATTTGTCTCCCCATTCTCGCTTTCATTAACTTCCCACCCCACCCCCCCCTCACCCCCCCCACCCGCCCCCACTAGACAAGTAAAAGGTACATTTTTGTTAAAATAAACCTAATCAATTTTAAATGTATTTTTATTTTTCTCTAATATTATTTCGGCTAGATGAAAGTTAAATTTTGGAAATTATTTTATTTTTAGTTGATGTGTTATCAACATAAACGAATTTTGTAATATTATTTTATGCATTTTTTTTATTCATTTTAATATATTTTAAATGCTTCCAGATCAAAGTCTTTCATTATATTTTTTATCCGTTTTTTTTTTGCATAACTCCCCCCTCACACACAATTACACCAACCAACCCGCGAAAAAATATTAGTGAGATCTCTCACCTTTAATGTTGTTATAAATTACAAATTAATAGAGTTAAAATATTTCTCTTCCTGAAACCTATAGTTTTGTTATAAATTATTTCTAATGACATCAAAATACCAACAAGAATATTACAGTTGTAAAAAAATTTCATTCAAATAATACAATGTTCAGTTGTGATTACAGGCCATTAACAGATTATCTTTTTGATTTTTAACATAAGACAGGGAGCACCATTCCTGTGTAACAATAGGAAATTACAATATATGCAAAGATTCTTAGATAATTAAACTACTGTACATTAACTAATTCATTAAATTTCTTTCAACTAAGATTTTCATTTGGTTTGTTCTAGTATGTTTGGAACAACACACACGAATTGGTAACTCCAGGAACCGGCCCCCTACAAATTTACGTGCAACATGCGTCGCGTTCCTGTACAGGGTTTTTCTTAGATCACAAGAGGACAAGGACACAAAGAGGAAAATTCGCTGCCGCTCGTGCTTTTGCAACGGTGGGAGCGAAGCAGACAATAATTTTTAGGCATGTTATTCACCGTAAACATTAATACACCGGGGCACCGTTTGCAACGGATAGTTTATCTTTGTGTGGTGTGTGTTAAAAAATGGGGGGGGGAGGGGGCACTCGCTAAATAATCATGCACTTCAAGTCGGAATTTACTGAAATTTGCACCCCGTATATAGTTAGTAGTATAAAAACCTTTTTGTATGCAAAAGAAAAAGTATTTTGTCACCGAATGAATGATTTTGGCAAGCATTGTGAAATATGCTTTCAGGAATAAAGATGTACAGATATCCTTATTTCATTCGCCCCCCAATAACAATAATGGTTTTTTTTTTTTTTTTTTTTTTTTTTTTTTTTTTTGCACAAAACCTTCTTTCAGATTGGTGGGCCGTTAGAAAATTCAACATGTTTGTATCAAAGGTCAAGTAGTGGCCCTTATTAACTAATATAGTTTTAAACAAAAACAAAAAAAATATTAAAGGATACTTGATGGATGTAATGGACACAATTCCAAATTATTAAATTATAATGTCTCTTAATTTTGGCAATTTAAGTTCTTGAAAATCAGACGTGGCACGCATAGGAATGGCAAATGTGTAATCCCACCAGTACTGTGAATTGTTTGTGTATGTTTTTGCAACCAAGCTCGGATGATGTGTGATAATAAAATTTTAAACATTTAGATTAGATTGAATGACTTTTTTTAACCGTAGGTATGCTACATTGTTTACCAACAAAAAGAAAAAAATGTTCACCCGAAAATTCATTTTTTTTTTGTAGTTATGACCAATCGAGTTTATTTGTGGGCCTTGACAATTACTTGTGGAATCTCACACAATAGCAAAATAAAAATTCTGATAATATGATGGGACCAAGGGGCATAGCCAGAAATTTTTCATGGGGGGGGGGGGTTACGACTCTACAACTCTATATGTATACATGTGTGTAATAATGTATGAAGAAATGTACATTTTGAATGGTAAAATTTCTCATGGGGTGTTATGGATCACCCCCTAACCCCCCTCCCCTTGGCTACGCCCCTGGATGGCCACATATTCAATAAAAGGTCTATTTAATTATAACTGATTTTTCTGCTGACATATTTTTATGGACATTTAAAACACTATCTGACAAGAAAATCTACAATTTTCACAATTAATTCCCTCTTTTCTTAAAAATTGAAATAGATGGATTCTGTTGTGTTTTTCAGCATGGCAAACTGGCATTGGCAAGCATGAATGGAAAAGGGTGTCCATGAGGCTAGTAATTGCCCGTAGGACCTTAGGTTGTGGCATTCCGGATTGAAATCAAATTATTTAAATCAAGATTAAAATGACCGATTTAAATATGCTGATGTATATCATTGGACACCTATTTAAAAAAATCGAATGAAAAGTTGGTATGGTTTTTACAAGTACCCCCTTTAAAGCACTTGTCATCTTTCGGGATTTCCTAATTTTTTAAAGAATTAGGGGTGCTAATAGAAAATAAACATTTTTAATTAACACGTATTATCTTAAAAAGAAAACGGAATGCTTGGCCATGAGGGGTGTAGAAGGGAGCGTTATATGCCCACTCCCGACCCAGGCCACTCGTTACTGTGAAATTTTCTTGGGGTTATTTATGTTCATGTCACATACAGTGCGCACAGGTTATACCGGACCAGGGGATCTTTAAACGTACAATCGGTTCATAAAGTACCTAGACAGATAGAGTTTCCCTATTGAAGTCCTATATTGTATAGTTTTAACTTCGGTTAAAAACATTCTTTAACAAAGTACCGTACTTCGGATATAACGTGCAATTTTCATACCAAAGCCAAAAATTAAAAATCTTGCTTTCTCTTAAGCAATTTTATTTCCTTTTTCTCGGGAAATTTCAGGTACGTTCACAAAAAACATCGGTTGTCAGTCTTTAGAATCACTATAGCGGATGAATTGTGTTATGAATGAAGGCAGAGCGATCTTTTATTCTTTTTTCACCCTGATAGGCCAAGGCTAAGAACAAGACCATGTTTTCTCTTTGTTTTCATCAATATAATGCCTTTGAAAAGCCTACTATAACTGATCCTGCTGCTAGTGAAATTACCAAGCATACCCATCATTACATGCTTGATCAAACATTATTACTATTTTTTGAAATGCGAAGTGATGATGCGGAGGACTCTATAAGGAGTCTATTATGGATATCCAAAAAACGGCTAATCTTTAAGTAGCATCTGCCTGATTTAAAACAAAAGAAACATTTAGAGATTATTTATCTAAATAAAAAATGTTTGTTTTTATTTAATTTACAATTTGAAAAAAATCCACCAACCTGTTTAAAAACACACAATTAACAAGTGTATTTTATGGAGCCCAAGTTCCTTTTTTTGTGTAATACTTGAATTCTTACTGCCGGCATTGCTTTAAGTACCTCGGCTACCAAAGTTCTACTTTTTGACGGATTTTCCCGTGAGAAGTACGTTATATCCGGTGGTTACTGTACTAAAATGCTTGACATCCTGATTTAGGGTTATGTAATATGGTTTCCATATTCAGTCTGATTTGTAAATCAGTTATGCTTTGTTATTACTGGTTTCTTTTCATACGTGCAGGGAATTTATTTTGACTCATGGTAATTTTATCTTGTTAACTCCTTGGGTCTTTAAATAATAAATTCTTAGAATGGAATGATTTTAAGTATATATTTATTTACATAAAAACTATTTTTATATCTGAAAGTATTTAATTTAATATTACTTCTTATATTTTAGAACATTTTGTTTTCAGATAAATTATGGGTCATTAAATAAGTCAGTTTAAAAACTACTTCTTAAAAGAATTCTTACATCAATTGTTAGTATAAATGTAATGTTTTTAAAACAAAATTTTCATTTCTAAAAGCCTAAAAAAAAACACTCTTTTTTAAAGGGAAAATGGCTAAAAATTATTTGAAAACTCATTTTTTAAGATGTTAAAAATATCGGCCCATCCACCACCCCATATTTATGAACTTGTATTTAATATTATTTTTTAATATAGTTTTTGTTGTATAATAGTTTTAAATAATTTATATTTTACCACTTATTAGTATTGCAATGATTATTCCCCTTCACCTAACTTTGATTAAATATTTACGCAGCGGAAAAAAAGCGGCATAAATTTGAATGGTTCTCATTTTCGGGGGCGTGAAATGAATAAAATGTGAGGAACAACGTGGGGCGTCCAAAAAGGGCGTTAAAATGAGTCGGTACATTGGTGTTAATTTGTATTCAATCTCTATTGAAAATTTGCCATTCAGATACTTTTCCAGTAGCCCCATGCCGTCGTAAACGCACCCCTCAACGCCCTTTAGCTTTTGATACAAGGTTTTTTTTTTTTTTTTTACATAAGAAAAGGAATTTACTACACATCTGCCACTTTTACTGAAAAACAAATTTGGCCAGTAGTCAAGTTGAAATGCCTTCACCTACCTCTTCTACAAAATTGAAAACACCAAGTTTTAACTGAAGGCTAACACGTGAAAATAACAAGTGTTTTTTTAAGGGGGGCACTCAGAGCTGTGAAACATGTTAGTGGTAAAAATGCTAACTAAAAAAGAAAAAAAGAATTCATATACTTAAAAAAATCCACTCCACAAAAAGGCGCACGTTCGGGATGCCCACTCCTTTCTTACAATTTTTTATTCAAGTGCCCCCCCCCTCTCTCTCTCACACACACACACCCCACAATCATCTCGAAAAATTAAACACCCTTCAATATTCATGCGGGGTGTTTTTTTACGCATTTCTTCAGTCACACCGAATTGGATGTTTCGGTGGACTGAAGCATCAATTATTCAATTCTCAAATTACTCAATTGGTAATTCAACAGTATTACCAATTGTATCGAATTACCAGTATTTCCAATTGTTGTGAATTACTCAATTGGTAATTCAAAACAGCTAAATTCAACCAAATTACTCAATTATCCATTGTGCACTATGTATAATTGCAGTAATTTGCTTCAAAGGCTTTATTTTTTTTATGCAAAATTTAAGTAAGTCCATTCAACAATTTTTGGCATATACGAAAAATTTATTTCTAAAAAGGAAAATGTTTACAGCATCCTTTTTAAAAGCAGTCATAAGATTGTAAACAAGCAAAAAACTATTGGCTCATATTGAACAAAATCGTACCATTATGAGCAAAAAACGCTGAAATAAAATTTCTCCTTTGTTTTGTGATGAAAGACGATGAGGTGGTCATTCAATGAAATAACTGACATAAATTCGTTTTGTGCGAGTTGTTTCCATTTAACAGATTTTTAATCTATATAAATAAAATTAGACTTTTGTCTGCTACATTTCGTGGAAATTCAAAAATTTTGCAGATTTCTATCCGTTTCAAGCAACGGGAATCCGGCATGCGACCCTCAAAAAAAAGTTTGTCTGTGTCATTCTGTCCTTCTGTCCGGACGCTTACTTTTGTTTAAGCATCACGTTTAAAAAAACGGCTGAAGCGAATGATATGAAATTGGGGGTCATGATAGGTGGTTACACTTCAAATTAAAAACATAGGCGTCGATTTTTTAAAAATATTGATTAGATTTTCAGATTTTGCGAAATCGTTTCCAAAATGCGTAAATTTTGTGTTCATGCATCACTGTAAAACGACTGAAGCGAAATTGATATGAAATTGGGTGTCATGATAGGTTGTCACCTCAACTTAAAAACATAGGCATCGAATTTTTTAAAAATCTTGATTAGATTTTCTGTTTTTGCGAAAATCGTTTCAAAACTGCGTAAATTATTGTTCAAGGCATCACGTAAAAACGACTGGAAGCGAATGATATGAAATTGGGAGTTGTCATGATAGGTGGTCAATCAAATTAAAACATAGGCGTCGAATTAAAAAAAAATCTTGATTAGATATTTTTGAGATTTTGCGAAAAAATGGTTTTCACCATTGCGTACTGTGTTCGCAACATCCCGTACTAAACTGCCAAAAGGTGAAAAAAAATGGTATTGGTGAATGATGAAATGATAGGGTGGTACCTATAAAACTACTAAGCATCTAAGAAAAAACTGATACGATCTTTTGGTTTTTGCGAAACTCGTTTTCAAAACACTGAGTAAATTTTTCCTGTTCACACTTTAGTAATAAACGGAACTAAAAAGCGAATGATATGAAATTTGGTCACATGATAGGTTGTTGTTAACATAAACGTATAGGTCTGTCCCAATTTTTTAACAAATTTTTATTAGATCTTTTTGAGATTTTGTTGACAATTCTCCCAAAATGCGGTTATATTTTTTCAAGCACCCCGCGTAATAACGACTAATACGAAATATGGTGATATGATTAGGTAGTTGCTAATCTTACTTTATAGGTGTTTAATTTTTCAAATATTTTGATTACAGTTGAGATTTTGTGAAAAATCGATTAATACAATTGCTAAAAAAAATAAATGGTTAGTTCCCAGCATACGAATACAAGGACAGCAAAGGGATTCTAAACAAATTTGGGTGAACATGATAGGTTGTCACTCAAACTTAAAATTTAGGCTTTCCAATTTTTTCAAAAAAATGTTGATTAGAGATTTTGAGATTTTGCGAAACTTATTTGATATGTGTAACAAATTCGTTCAGCATCCACATAATTTCGACTAAAGCGAAATGAAAATGATATTACTTTAGTTACCTCTCTAACTGTATATTTTACCTATTACATAAAAATTTATAATTGCGCTTTCTTTAACTTAGGACTAACCACTACATAACATACCCATTCTGTGTCTCCAACTAATGCTGACGAAAGTTTCTTGCTTTTAGAATTTGCATTCAGTACTAACCCGTCAACGACGGGTACTTCAGCTAGTGAAGAAATTAAAATCTGTATTAAAATGGGGCTTAGTTGAAGCAGAGTGGGGTAAGGCTCGGTTTTATTATGTCACTTAGTTGAGTTTTGTATTTCTTTTGGCATTAATTAACGTTTAATTTTTTTTACAAAGTTTTTCATTAGTTATTACTTTTTTCTCATTATTACTTCCTTAAAAATCATGGCACCACCCAATACCACTATTGGGTGGGGCAAAAGGGGGGGGGGGGGGGCTGCTCATCTCCAGATTTTGATCCTTCAATACTATTTTGAGTACAAAGGAAATTGAGGTATTGCTATAAAAATGTTCATCTATCGACGAGGGATTCAGGCTAATCTTGCATCCAGTTATGTACGTTGAAGCTCAAAATGGAATCTAGATTTGAAAAATTTTTCCTCATGTATCATTTGAAAATTCCTAGCACTTGTAAGTTTTTCATGCGCTGTTTATTTTAACTAATTTGAAATTTTAAATGCTCTTAAATATAGTCTACCAATACTCCTTTTTTTTTAATATTTTAATTGGCCCTGCACCCTAAAATTACTAAAATATTTATTTTTTCGTTTATTTATTTTATATTCAAAACGACAGCATATTTAACATGGAGAATTATTCACATTAATAAGACATGATATCAAGGCGTACAGGATTGACGGGCACAAGGAACAGCCATATTGCGAAGGAGACCCCCCCTCCGCTCTCAAAAAATATTTATCCAGAAGATTTTTTTAAACACTTTACAGGCTGTGATATTTGAATTTACCCCGTCAGGCCCATACCACTGTAAAAAACGCACTTGATTTTACGCACTGTAAAAGCAATATTATTTTCGCGAATTTTGTTACGTTGATACCGCAAAGCTTAAAACATCACGAAAAAAAATACCTTAAACATAGAAACCCTTTTTGCATAAGGCATTTTAAGAAATTCCCGTTTTTTCCGGAAAGTTCGTTAATCCCACCCTCCTCCACAGTTTGACAGCTGCAAAGAAGCTGATATAACAATGTAAATGAATGAGCTGCATTTCTATTAGTTGTATTACTGTTTTTGCATTCGTGAAAAATAGTTGTCTAGTATTCAAACAATAGTTTTAAGAACGAAAGTTGTCCAAAGAGAGAGTTTGTAAGCGTCCATAGTACCATTTGTATCTATCAGACAACCAAACAAAATATAAGGCCCTACATTTCTAACGAAAACACATTTGTCTATGTTTATGGAAAGCACTGTATTCGGATCTTCTGTCAACATCTTAAGTATGGGGGTCAACATGAGATGTTAACGAGTAAAATCACTACTAAAGTTACAATTTAGATTTAATCTTTATTGTTGAACTCATCTACAATAATTTACAATAATTTTGCACAGCATGCATTTGGAGAGTGTTGCTCGTGTTGTTTGGGGGGGGGGGGGGGGTAACACTCGAATCATATGCTTTGTACCTTAATATTTCATAAATTATGGTGCTGACCTAAGGTTTAATTAAGAAAAAAAAGGGGGTCCATAGGCTTACTATTTTTTTAAGGAGATTCTATATAGTTTAACCATGACATAAATATTTGTTCCTGTTTTAAAATATTTTATGTAGTATTTTGACGTCGTATAAAAGAAATGCTTCTTCGCAGGTATTTTTTTATAGCATTTTAAACTCTTTTGCAGGGGGACAAATATTAATAATTGTCATTAAAATTTGGGCTTCTATAGGACAGATTATCTATATTTATCATATATATATACAGTAAGGCCACCGTTTTATTTTTTTTCTCATTTTACGGCATTTTCATCGAAGGGTCCCTGATTCATTCCTTTTAATTATAATGCAACACACCCCACCATACAACCCTGCTTCGTGTATACTAGCACAATATCGGTTATACGCAGTTTTTTAATTTTTCTTACGTTTCGAAAATTTTGCTCTGTGATTATGTTAACTCTTTTAGGGAGAAAAATTGCTGGAGGAGTTGTACATTTAACAACACACTTGTAAAGGGGACTGCAGTGGAACTTTTAAAAATGTTTACAACTTCACTTTGCCTATCAGGAAAAAGTTGGTGAAAAGGACTTTTCATGAAATTAATATCAATCCGTAATGCTGTGTAACTTAATAAATAATGACAATCAGCAAATGGGGTGTGATGGTTCATAAATTCAATGTTCTGTGCAAACAAACATTACATCTATGTAATTCAATGTACACTGTTGTGTGTGTTAAATGGCACACGCCCTGAAGGGAAATAGCAATGCAAATAATATGAAATTTACAACATGACATTAGGTCCCCAGATATGCAATGATTAGACTTTCAGCGCAGACGCACATCAAGCGCGCCTGTGGCGCCACTCAAAGCGCTATTTAATCTTGGCGATTTCACGACGGTTTCAGAGTACAGCAATTGTGTTTTTTTCTTGCTTGTGTGTGTGTGTACTAAAATAACGATAAAAAAAATTATGCCTCGTGGAAACCACACGACAATCTTTTGATTCAAGTTTTTGACAGGGAAGGATAGTGGCATAACGAGATTGTGGGTTATCTTTCAGGGAAATCGGTTTCGACGCTTGGACGAAACAAACAACATGTCATGGCGCGATATGAGATCGTTGGGTGCAGGAGGGTAACGACGGGCCAGGAACGCGCGCTCGCGACCGCATCGACTCAGTGCACCACGTCACGTGATGTCAGATTGTACGCATGGTATTGACAGACGCTCAGTACATCACGAAAAAACTGCAGGATTGGCATACAACCAGTGTCTGCGCGTACCATTCGAAGTCGTTGTGTGTGTGTGTGTGTGTGTTGGTCTGTCCGCAAGACGTCCGTTGCTTTGTCTACTCTGACGCGGAACCACAGAGCACGCGACGCACACGCACACGCAATGGTTGCGATGAAAGAAGGATAGTGGGACCGACAGAATGGAATGAAATTCTCTTTCTGACCGAGTCACGCTTCTGTATGGAAACCAACACACGACGGTTCGGATTCGAGTTGGAGGACACCGTGGTGAGGAGGGAGCTGAAACAGCTGCATTATGACCGTCACATGTTCACTGCACAGGGTATTCTGGTATGGGGCGGTATCGGATATATCTTCTCTCGCACTCCTCTAGTACGCATTGCCGGTACTCTTAACCAGCCAGCGCTACATCTCCGAGGTTGTTGGAGCCAGTTGTCCTTTCTTACCTTCAGGGGCTTGCAACAGGCCAATATTTTCAGGCAGGATAATGCACGGCCCACACGTGGCACGCAATGTCCAGGGTTCTACGTCAATCCCAGCATTTAAATTGAAATGTTCCTGTCCGGCGCTCACACCTTCACAAACTCCTCACTCCCCCCCATATTCCCCCATTATCACCACTCCCTCCCCCCTCTAACCACCCCCTCATACCCCCCCTCACCCCCAATTCCCCTATTATTCCTCATTCAATTACATCATACCCCCCTCCCCCCAACCCATTACACAAATCCACCCATCCTCTTCTATTATTCTCATATCACACCCCCCCCTTCTTCACCAATATACCATCAAAATTCCTTCCCCCCCTCAACCACTCCATCATACCCCAAACCCAACCAAATAACCAATTACCCCACATGAGACACAACCCCCCACCCAAAATTAATATCACACACAACCCAACAACCAACCCTTATAAATCCAAAATTTATTCCCTCATATAACTCAACCCCCATCCACCAACCCATACTCTCACAACTTACAACCCCCCTCCCAACTTCAAATAAACCCAAACCCTCCCAAAAAAATCAAAAACAAAAATATCTCTACTCCCAACTATAAAAAAAAAAAATAAAAAAATGTTGTGTGCCCCCCCACCTCACCCCATCCCCACCAAACCACACCCAACCCACCCCACCCCTACAATCCATATATACAAAACAAATTCACAACTCTCTGTGTATGTGTGTGTGTGTCCTGTGTTGTGTGTGTAATAAAACCACAAACCAAACAACCTACTAAAACTAAATTATCCACCCTCCATTACCAACCTGTGTTGTGTGTAGCACCCACCCACCCCAACCCACCCCCCAACAATCTATACAAATCCCACTTGTCAATAATCAAATTATAAACCCCCCCAAATCCCACCCTCCTTCTATTATCCAAATTACATTCACCTCTATATATCTCGTTCCATAACAATTAATATTAATAAAAACAAACTAAAACTGACCCTTGTGTGTTCTTTCCCACCAACCAAAATAACCAACGTTAATCATCAACCCCCATCCCCATTAAAACACCCCCAACTCACCCCGCGCTCTCTCACCACTCGCGCTCAATCATTTATGATGTGAACCACCTATTTTAATCTCTAAGCACACATTAAAATAACCACAAACCAAAAAAATACCAACACCAAACCCACTATTAAAATCCTCGTGTCCCACTTTCAATTTACAACTACAAACCCTTGTGTGTGTGTGTAAATATAGTAATCATGCTTTATTATAAATAACAAACTACTCCCCCAACCTGAAACCACAAAGTCCAAAATGATTAAATGCTAATTCTTCTTTTTAATCAAATTCCATAATATTCCACCATTAAACAAAACTTCTCACTTACACAAATAACTTACCAAACCACCTCTTAATATAATATAAAACCAACTAAACCAAAAAACCTACAATAAAAACAAATCTATACACCTCATATCTATTCCTCCACATCCACAATATCAACCTCAAAAAAACTACATAACCCTCAACATCAAATCCATCCCACCCAACCTAACCAAAATCCCACACCTCCAACGTGTGTGTGTGTGTGTGTTTATATTTTTAGGATTTTTAAGTAACAAAACAGTGTGTGTGTGTGTGTGTCCCCCCCCCCCACACCTCCACACCCCCCACCCCAAAAATAAAAGATTACTCTGTGTACAAACCTCTAATATTACTTAATCAGGAATATACACCATTCACCCACACCTGTCCCTCATCAAAACACATCCAAAATACAAAAACATAGTATAACACCCCACCCCCCCCCCCCCCCCCCCCCTTCTACCACCAAGAACACTCGTGCCACTAGACCAAGGCCTCAGTTAACGTTACAGCGATGCCTGCTCGTCGCTCTCATAAAAGGATCATTTAACTTATATAATTTAGAAAGATGGTTTGTTTGTGTTGATAATGGAAACGCTACTCTTGGTCGATTGACAAGGATGAGGGAATCTTGTAAGGAGGACCTTTTAAGGGGTGTATCGGTTCTCTCGTCAGAACATAAGAATAAAAACTTACCAAAAACTCCACCCGTTAGGATCGACAGCCGCGCCGAACGGGAACCCGGTGACCCCAGTACCATCACACATCGACCGTCTACCCATTAACGCGGCCACCATATTACCATTTTCACCATGGCACAGTGGTTATGTCATTTTCAATGAGACAAACCCACTGTGCCCATTATCGTCAACAAAACCTACCCCCAAATCAAAATCCAAATTCTCAACACCCCCCCAACCCCCTTAATAAATAAATTTTCCATATAAAACATTACCTTTTATCCCCACTTTACCAACAATCCCATACATGTGTTGTACCCCAATCAACCCAAAATAATTAAACCGAACAAAACAAAGTTTTTCAACATAAAAAACTATTCCAAAACTCGCGGCGCGCTTTGTTAATTGCCCCTAAAACAACCCCCCCCTCCACGGCCCGTCCCCCCCCTCCTCCCCCCCAAATCTAACATATCTTCCACACCTCGTTCACCCATTGTACCCAACGGACAACCGACCCACCCCCCCCCCAACGCCGCGCCCCCCCCCTCTCCCTCTCACCTCCCCGCGCCCCTCCCACGTCTTGCACCCCCCCCAAAGAAAGCTATAGGCCCGACCGTGGCAGAACGAATCCATCCATCTGACGCATTGAACAGCCCCGGCCTGGATATGTCCCGAGGATACCTCAACTATATCAATATCCTAGAATATTTTTTATTTAGAGATATGATAAACACTTGCCAAAAAACCACATCCCGCAGCAAACGAAGATCGGAACGCTTTTTCCCGAGAGGTGCCGGTTTAGAGGCGTGGCGCCGTAGGCGGGTTGCTACGCTTCAGTTTTATCGAGGGGAGCAAACAATTCACTTTTTTTACCCATATTCCCCTAAATTTCCCCCCCGCCTTTTTTTTTTCAGATAGGGCGTACTGACCGCTCTCATCAAGCTTTTAAACAGTATTATTATCGCAAATACTTTTGAGCACTTCTGAAGTTTCTGAAGTATTGTCAGGAACAGGGCCGTAGCTATTCCGTTTTTATAGAGGGGGCTCCAAATTTTCCAAGGGGGGCTTTCATATATACACACGTAGACATATATAACACACGCATATATGTGTGTGTATATATATATATCAGAAACAATTCAGTAGTTACAGAGATGCCCATAGAGTGTAATGTATTAGAATTATTTTGAGTGTTCCAGTAAAAGAACTATTTGTGCATAAATTTTAGCTTATGTTACTCAAGACAGGGTAGATTTCTAATAGTGACAAAATTTTTAGACTCGGTTCAGTGGTTACAGAGATGACAATCAAGAATAATGTTATTCTTATGAGTGTCCCTGTAAAATTGTGATATGTGCTAGAAAGGTAGCCTATATTACTCAAGAATAGTGTACCTTTTTGTCAGCGAAAATGTTTTAGAATCAGTTCTGTCATTACAGAGATACAAATGGAGCTTAATGTAATTCTTATGAGTGTCCCTGTAAAAGAACTATTTATGATGTATGCATAAAAGGTAGCCTATAATACTCTGAAATAGTGTAGCTTTCAATCAGTGAAAAAGTTTAAGAACCCGTCTAGTAGTTACAGAGATACCGATAGAGCATGATGTATTAGAATTATTTTAAGTGTCCCTGGAAAAGAGCTATATTTATGTTATATGGATGAAAATTAGCCTATAATACTCAGGAATAGAGCAGCTTTCTATCAGTGAAGAAAGTTTTCGTATCTGTTCAATAGTTACAGAGATACCCTTAGAACGTAATGTAATTCTATGAGTCTCCCTGTAAAACAGCTATTTATGCAATATGCATTAAAAGTAGCCTGTACTACTCAGGAATAGTGTAGATTTCCATCAGTGGAAAAAGTTGTAGAAATAGCTCAGTAATTTCAGAGGTGCCCATGGAACGTAATGTAATTCTTATGAGTGACCCTGTAAAAAAACTGTGATATATGTATAAAAGGTAGCATCTATTACGCAGGAATAATGCAGTTTTCTATCAGTGAAAAAGTTTTAGAATCGTTTCAGTAGTTACTGGGACGCCCGTAGAGCATAATGCATTAGAATAATTTTAAGTGCCCAGTAAAAGAACTATTTGTACTATATACATGAAAGATAGCCTATCAGATATCCTATCAGGAATAGTGTAGTGTGAAAAAATTTTTAGAATTGATTTCGTAGTTACAGACATACAGATAGATCGCTATGTAAATCATATGAGTGTCTCTGTAAAACAATTATTTGTGATACATGCATGAATTTTAGCTATGTTACTCAGAAATAATGTAGCTTTCTATCACTGAAAATTTTTTTAGAATCGATTCAGTGGTTACATAGATGCCCTTAGAGCAGAATGTAATTTTTATGAGTATCCGTGTAAATTTGTAATATATGCATGAAAGGTAGCCTGTAATACTCAGGAATAGTGCAGTTTTTCATCACTGGAAGTTTTAGAATCGGTTCGTTAATTCCAGAGATCCTAACGTAATTCGTATGAGTATCCCTGTAGAAGAATTAGTTGTGATATATTGTTTCGAATTTTTGTGGCTGTTCTGGGGTTTAAAGTAATTTAAAATTCGTATTCTACATGTCAAATAATTAAATTTTGCATTTTGTTGCATCAAAATTGGTTAACTAGAACGGAAGATAAGAAATTTTGGGGTTCCCCATTGGTTAACATAGGGTTTTGTAAATCTCGAGAAATACTGGTGCTAGGACTTAGCTGACCTCACTCTTCGGGACTTATTTTTGGTGCAAAATTTGGCGATATTTTCCAAAAAGTCGCCAAGATTGGCCACATTTCGGACATTTAGCGGGATTTTTCCAATGGGTCAAAGTTTGTTTAAAAGTATATAAAGTTTGTTTTCTTGCATTAATATTACGTAATAGCCTAGCGATTCAACTGCATTTCTATGACGTACTCAAAATTGGCTCTTTATGGGGATCCTTCGAGAAAATTTTCCTAGCTTCTGCGACACCTATAAAAGGACAGCACATTCTCGCAGTTGAGTTTCAGTTTGCTTCTGTCTGCTGATGAGAATATTTTTAGAATCGGTTTACTGAGATGCCCGTGTAGCGTAATGTATTAGAATGATTTTGAGTGTCCCCGTAAAAGTAAAAGAACTATTTGTGATATATGCATGGAAGATAGCCTATAATACTCAGGAATAGTGTAGCTTCCTATCAGGAATAGTATTGTGCGAAAAAATTTTTAGAATCGATTCAGTAGCTAGACAGACAGACAGATCGCAGTGTAATTCATATGAGTCTCCTTGTAAAGGAATTTTTTTTATGATATATGCCATCAATTTTAGTTTATGTTACCCAGGAATAGTGTAGCTTTCCGTCAGTGAAAAAATTTCATGTGGACAACACATGATTTCCTTGTACATCTATTAAATCAAAAATATTTTTGGCCCACTTCATCTAAACTTATTTTGTTTGAAAGAGATAAAATACTGCAGTAATAGTAAGGTTTAGCGAATTCTACCTAAATATTTCCGATATGGCCAAGCTGGGTTCAATTTGAAACATTTCCTTCTGACATTTCATTTGCCGATATTTCACCAAAAGCCGACAAGCTTGAGATAGTTTCCGAGATTTTGGGGGTAGCCAAGGTAGTCATTGACCACAGACTTTTAATGAATTGAATGCATCCATGCGCCTTAATGTATTTAAGTCATTTGGCAGACCCTGTAAATAAATTACCCAGTGGATTACAATAAAAAAAAATCTGATGTGTCCAACACATGACTTCCTTGCACGTCTATTAAATAAAAATGTTTTCTACGCACTTCCTCTAAACTTATTTGTTTGAAAGAGATAAAATATCAATAATAGTAAGGTTTAGCGATTTCTAGCCAAATATTTCGATATCGCCAAGCTGAGTTAAATTTGAAAGATTTCCTTCTGACACTTTATTTGGCGATATTTCACCAAAAGCCGACAAACTTGAGATAGTTTGCGAGATTTTGTGGATAGCCACAGTAGTCATTGACCACAGACTTTCAATGAATTGAATGCATCCATACACCTTAATGTATTTAAAGTCATTTGGCTCACCCTATAAAAATATTCCCAGTCGATTGCTGTCAAAAAAGATATTGAAAACAGTTAGATATTATAATATAGTTCTAAATACAAAAGTTCAAAATTCTACGGGTTAAAGTTTTAGAGTTATACAAAATAAGAAGTAATTTTTGGCGCCAAATTTGGCGATATTTCGACGAAACTCGTCAATGTCGACGACATTTGGCGAGATTTTAAGCATGGACCAACACAGATTATCGCCAAACTTGGCGATATTTCGCCAAAACTTGCCAAGAATGATGACAAATGGCGATACTTTGGGCATGAACCAAATGACTGACTATCCTCAAATTTGGCGACATTTCGGCAAAACTCGCCAAAGTAGAGGACAGTCGGCGAGATTTTGGGCATGTACCAAACAATCACTGTCTACAATTGTATTATATTGAAGATGTCCATAGACATTAAAATACTGAAATTCTTTTCGGTGGTCCTGTAAATAAACTCTCCAGTAGATTGGAACCAAAAATCGAGATGCACAACTAGATGTTACATCAATCTTATGTATAACATTTCATAATAGTTTTTGAGGTTTGAGAGTTAAATATACACACACGTACACCAAAAGTCGCCAAGCTTGGCGACTTTTGGCCTAGTTCTTGAGGGAGGCACGTGACCGTGGTCGGACCATTACCTAACTTATATGGTAAGACGGTATTGTGCTTGAAATGGATGAATGCCCCTAAAATTGCCATTGACCGTAATGTATTGGAAATCTTTTGAGTGTTCCTGTAGCAGAACTGTAAATGATAAAGACACTTTTTTTAATGGAGAAATTCATTTTCTAACTCTTTAGAGCATATATCACTTCTGAGTCGTTTGAAATAGCCCAATACCTCTAAAAAACGCTTTGATGAATTTCGGCCCATAGAGCATAATGTATTTCGAATGTTTTGGGCGGTCCTATAGATAAACTATCCAGTCGAATGGAACCAAAAGGGGAAGTGCACAACTAGAAGTTACAACTATCCAAAATATGAAGTTTCGACATTCTACGCCTAATAGTTTTTGAGTTAGGCGAGTTTAATGAATTTCGGCCCATAGAGCGTAATGTATTTCGAATCTTTTGGGCGGTCCTGTACATAAACTATACATTCGATTGCGACCAAAAGGGGAGGTGCACAACTAGATCATAGAATAATCCTAAATATCAAATCTCAACATTCTACGACCAATAGTTTTTGAGATATGCGAGTTACATACGTACGTACGTACGTACAGACGGCATGGAAAAACTGACCACAATAGACTCGCCGCTGGTCAAAATGAGTTGCAGACGCGTTTATATGATCGTGCATGCTAGCCTATGATGAGATGCATCGAAAAAATTCTTAAAATTAAATTTAGAGGTAGTCAAAATCGGTTTTTTTTGTCGAAATTTGGCCCCAAAAATTTTTCGGGATCACATTACTTCCTTATACTACGTACAAGGAAGTAAAAAGATATGCACAGTTAGATGTTACAACAGTTCTAAATTCAAAATTCTACGGGTAAAAGTTTTCGAGTTATGCAAAATACGTAATAATTTTTGTCCCCAAATTTGGCGATATTTCGGAAAAACTCGCCGACAAATGGCGAGATTTTAGGCATGGACCAAACAATGACTGACTATCGCCAAATTTGGCAATGTTTCGCCAAAACTCGCCAAGGACGATGACAAAAGTCAGTTTTGGGCATGGACCCAATGACTGACTATCGCCAATTTGGCGATATTTGGGCAAAACTTGCCATGGTCGACGACAGACGGTGAGATTTTAGGCATGGACCGAACAACGACTGTCTACAGATGTAATATATTGAAGATGTCCATAGGCATTAATGTACTGAAATTCTTTTGGGTGGTCCTGTAAATAAACTCCCCTACTAGCAATTTTGCTCGGGCCTTCACCGGCCACGTAGCCTTGAGCCGATGAGAAGAAATCGGGCCGTCCACTGTGAAAGTGCTCGGAAACACGCAGTTCATGTCCCCTCGGACGTGGAAACGTCCGAAGTAGTCTAACCGATGAGTTTTCATCGGGTTGAACACGGATTTAAGGAACTGGCCCGTTCACTTTATGCGGGAGGTTGGCCAATCACCAGGGTGAGTATCACTTTTCGATAAGTTCTTATGTGATGTTGACATGCATTTAACCCTTTCCGTCCCTACGATGCAATCCGAATGATAACCTTCACAAGTGTTTTACATATTTCTTTTATATTTGAAATGTATTTGTAATCGCATTTTTCTTATATGATAATGCAGTGCAGAAGCAATGCAGTATAGAAGAAATACACTTTTACTACGTGACGCATATGCATGCATGTAGGTACGTCGTATACTCCATCTATTTACATATAGAGTCGTACTATATACGTAACTATACTATACGTTAACGTACTATAGTCGTATACTCCATCTAAGTATATGAAATTATATACGTATGTTACATGTTCGATAGTCCCGCAGTGATCTGGCGCTAAACTCCGATCCCATAAGAACACGGTAAGTGAAGCAGCATCCAGCTTGGCCAGTGCTTGGGAGGGTCATCTCCCTCTCGGTTCGTCCGCTGTGGAACCGTGTACGCTCATGGGAGCTGGTGCACGTAAAATCCGTCGTGGCTCCAATGCCCTCCAAGTTATTAAACGATACCTCTGGGGGTGCCGATTTCAGGTGGTGGTTGGTCCCTCATCTGGAGTCGGTCCAAAATTAGGGACCAATAAGTAGAAGTCCAACCCCCCTCGGGGGCACTGGCACCCCTCTTTCCATGGATAGCGTCGTCTATCATGGACACGACAACAACAACAACAACATATTCGATTTCTTTTAACTGGTCCGAGCGCATAGCGCTCTGAACTGGAAGACGGAAGGTATCTGGTTCAAAACCAGATCGCGTCCGCCGACCTAACCGTTCGGAGTTTTCCGTGGTTTCTACCGAAATTTAGCGTAAATACGGGTTAGGACACCTTAGAAAGACCTCCGACGGAGGGCACCCCATCCACAGGCCTAGGTCCTTCGTGTAGATAATTGGCCTTAATCCCAGAACTCGCTGTAACTAGTATTTTGGTAATGTCTGTACGTATGCATGTAGCATTTTCGATCTAGTTTGATTAAATTTGAGGGACGTCTGCTCGTATGCATGTATTGATGTACGTATGTTCTTGTGTAATTCAATTAACTCAAAGAGGAATAGCCGAAGAAATTTCAAATTTAGGATTGCCTTAAAACATAGTTGTACGTGTCTCTTTTTAATTCAAATTGGCTGAGTAGTTTATTTACAGAGTTATATGAAAGTCTTTCGATGCATTAAAGTCGATGGACATGCCTTTCCCATTAAAAATCCCTGAACTATCTCTGTTTAGCTCATGGTCAAAATATTGCCAACTGTCCCCAAGCTTGGTAAATTTATGGGCAATATTACAAATTTTGGCACTAAAAATAAGCACGTATCTCGAATAAAAATAAAAACTATTAGAATATTGAAATTTTGTATTTAAGACTGTCGTAATATTTGGTTCTGCACTTTTATTTTTGATTACAATCCACAGGCTACACGCTTAAACCTAAGGCTACTATAGGGGGGGAGCTGACTTGCCCGGAATTTTGGTTCGAAAGTTGTGTCAGGCCGCCATATTGGATCGTACACCTATGTCATAAAATTTATATTTTGTGGTTATTCAAGATCAATAAAAATGGTTGTATGTTGTGCAATAAACTGTTCAAACAGTACGGAAAAGGGTTATCGTCTTTTTAGATTTCCTGAAAATCCCGACAGAAGAAAAAAATGGATTATAAATTGCAGAAGGGACAGTTGGAATCCAACTGCGAATTCAAGATTATGTGAAGTAAGTCTGAAATTATTTTAAAATGTAGTTTTAGTTTTGCAGTTATGTGTATAAATCTGTGATCTAACTATTTATTTTCCTTTAAATTATTATATTCATATATGTTATACGCTTTTTTTTCTCGTGTTGTTACTGTTAGGGTTGCCGTAATTATTACCTTTTAAAAGCATGTAATATTTACGTTAATTTGACTACCGATATCATAAAACTAAATTAGTACATACATTAAAACAATAATACAACAATATACATGGTCTATTAGTAAAGATTATTTAGATTTTGTCTTTTATAAGAACGTAAACATTCGGGATCAAACTGTCGCCAACCGACATTTGTTTTGATTTTGAAAAATTGTTTTTCTCTACTTTACTCGTTACTCTAAGTAAGTACGACATTGTTATTGATATATTATCCTTCTACTAAAAAAATACAAGCATGTGTTAGCTTTTTCTTTCAATTATTACCGGATAAATGGATTGATCGTATCCCTCCAAACTTTGGCGGCATATAATCTACATCAAAATGAAATCAATACGCGATAGTTGTAATTTGTAATAAAATTGGTTTAACTTATCACTTGAATTATTCTTCTTAATAATTAAACTCACCGAATGACATTATAAAATGACGTATTTTAATTATAGTAAAAGTTAAATTCAACATTGGTAGTGTTTCTTTAGGGATATTTTAACAAAACTAGAAATGATGCATAAAATATTGTGCTTTGTACCTTCAAAAGTATATATATACATACATTTCTAGTTTCACACAAAATGATTTGATACTTTTTCCCAATAATTGAATTGGCTTTGCTCTTCTGACAAATAAATAAAAATTCTATTTTACATGGCGTTCCTTGAATTCTATTTTTGCTTACTTTAGTGTTTCAAATATCTACCTCCTCTAATTGTTAATTTATGTATTAAAAACAATGTTTTTAAATTAGTTTAATGTTTAAAGAAAATTGTGTCTGTATTGCTCGTTTAAAGGAAGACTGGATACCTTTCCTATTTAATAACACTAGTGTTATTTGACAGTGCATAATTGAAAAAAATTATTGTTGTCTCATAATTTATTTAAATGACTTTGGGCCAAGGCCCCTAGATTCTCTACGGTTGTTTTTCATATGAGGGGTTCGACCCCTAATGAGGTTTATTCGTCAAACAGGCATAATTTCCACTGACAAAAGCCTAAGATTTGATCAAATGCTACTGAAAGACACATTGCTTAGTTATTGCATGTTCCTTAGAACATAAAAATTTAAATGTTACACTATTTTTAATTGTGTAAAACCTATAAAACACCTTGCATATTTGCCATCCAAGGCGATTTTTCATAATTTGGCGACTTACGTATACGCTTAGTTCATAACTATTTCTAAGAAAACAGTGCTTCATATGTTTTTTTGATAAAATGTGTGGAACAGCTAGAATATCTTGCTATCAATGGTGATTTATCATTATTTGGCAATTTACACATGCTCATAACCGATAATTATTGTTCATGTAAGGTTGCCGTGAAAACAATGATCCATACATTCATATACATAAGGCTTTGCAGATTGACTTATTTAGCATTGCGAAATGTATCATCTCGTTGGGCTGTCAAATATCCCAGCTGTACGAAAACTGGTATAATGGCATAGTTAATGCCGCTAAATATTTCTACAGGTGTCAAATACACAGGCTGTTCTAACTGGCATTGCTATTATCTGATCTGCATTTGAATTATTTTTTATTTTGAAAATGCAGGGTGTTAGCATTTTGGAACGCACACAATATTTAGATTCACCTTGCTTGGGGAGACAGCCGTGGTCCTACCTGATGCCAAAATTGTGCTTTTTAAATTAGTTATTCTGTATTAGATAAAGGAATAATCAGTAATTTTAAACCCTGTTATCTGGGAGAACTTACTATTTGAAAATTGTGAATATTAAGTAACACACTTTGACTTATTTATTTCACCTATTTTTTTTTTAATTTGGCACAAAATTGGTGTAATTCTACTTGATGTTTGTCAATTTCACAGTACTGTGCATACTTGGAATTCCTTTGTTGCAAAGGCATGAATGATTTTATGCTGGAACAAATTGCTAAACCTGGCAACCATTATGCTTATTTTTTCAGTTTTTTATTAATATATTCTAAAATAATTCAAATTTTGAAATTTAAGTCAGCTTATCGACTTCCCTGAAATTTTCCGAATCTGTGGACACCTTTGTCAAAACACAAATCCCCACAGTTTTGGTAGAGATAGCATGACTTTTGACAGTGGCAGTTACTCTTTTTTAGAATAGAGAGAGAAGATGTGCAAATAATTTAACTCAGTGATAAATGCTATTTTCAAAATGAAAAAGTACCAAAAATTATCATAAATCAAAAACCGTGTTTCTCTAGTTCATTCGTTAACAGTGTGTTTACCGCTCCGGAAAGTCTGGAAAAAGCCGGGAAATATGAAAATGGGTCCGGAAAGTCTGGAAAAAACCGGGAATTTGGATAATGGGTCCGGAAAATTCAATAAAAGAATCATTTTTTTTCTGTTTCGTGTCCCTTTTTTTTACGCTTTCTCTCTAATTGTCAGACTGGAAACCAAAAGCAACTGTAACACATTTTTCAAACCGCGAAAGCATCTAACGATGTGTTTGTATAAGGAGGGAAAAATGGGGGCTCATCAATCGTGACGGGAGGGTAAAAGACAAATTAGCTTACTTGGTAACTTACCATTGTTGTAGTCCTAAGAAAAAAAGTGGGGGGACGCTCATTTTACCTAAACTTAAATTCATAAAATGTAATGATTCCTTAAACAACCAATAAAACTAATTTAACCATAATTTGTTTATTAATTAATTAAAATGAACTCATTGTTAAATTATTGATCACTTGTTAATAATCTAAACTAAGTCTTTTTAATCAATCGTGTAAGCTACAGCAGCGGAAAAAAAAAGTCCCACTTGTACATTTTTCGGCCGTCGTTCGTCGCACAGCAAAGTTACAGGTACCAATCGTTTACGATTGACGCACACTTTAATTTGCTATGCATAAAAATTGCATAAGGGGCCATCTACATATTAAAATTCGCACCAACTTTTTTTTTCTCAATAGCAACCCCTAGATTTCACTTCATATTTAAAAAATTTAGCTCATTTTAACCCCGGACACTTATTTTCAATAAATTTGGACAGAAAATGAGTGAGTTATGAGCACCCAAAATCCCCCTACCCCTGTGTTAAAATATTTTTTCATACTTCAATTCATATCTCATATAATATTGGTAGTAAGAAGCTGATTTTTATTCGTACTATTTGAACTAAACGACCCAAACATAATTTAATGTTATTATGATTTTTAATAAATTATTAATATGAATTATGAATTATTAAATTAATATTCAAGAAAATTATGAATAGCGACCTAGCCAAATTTCGATGGAAATAGATGCAGAAATTAATATTACATGGCTGTGCAAAATTTCAAATTTTTACGTTCAGTAGTTTAATTTATATTAAATAAAATGTGTTATTTTCATGAGTTAAGGGACCATATATAAATTTATTAAGTGAAAAGTTTTTGAAAATTGCATAAAATAAATGTAAATTAGATTTATTTTGTGCAAAAACTCAGTAAAAGGTACCAGCATTAAAAATATCAAATTTTGAAGCAAATAAATTAGAGGTTTTTACAGTTTGTTGGGGATTCTATAAAGCGTGTATTGTTGCGTCCGCTACCATATTCCCCCAAATAAAATATTTTCCAGCTATAGAATTAGATGCAGTAGATGTATGTCTTCTAATACAACGTCCTATTTCTGAAAAACTAACATCCTCAACTTTCCAAGCATGAATGTGACCTTTTTTAATATCGGAAACATTAGGTCTTTGGAATTCCCCATGCTTTATCAAACATTCAAAATCACGTTTTTCTGTAAAAAAAATTTCTTCTAACTATAAATTAAATGAAGTAAATTAAATGATAGTATTAAATGAAGAAAGTGAAATAACAAACACAGTGATAATTTTGGGTCGGCAAAAAAGTAATTGCGTTTTTTACATGAAATTCAAACAAATAAATTTTCAATCATGAAACCATTCTTTAAGTTCGACCATAGCTGAGTAGAGCAATATTCATGTTTGTAGTCAGAAGAGCAGGGAGCAGCCTCTAACTCCTGCCAACATTTCAGCTGTCTAAGAGAAGCATAAAGGGAAACACTGAATAACGATTTCAAAATTACAAAGATTTTCAAAATCCTTAGCAGTCATTTTGCATTTTCCCCTTAAATCATGTGTACGAACCAAGGAAGTTATGAACTCACGGGTCATTTGGACCACAGACTAAATATTCTATTCTACCCTTGATATTCTCAGTACAAAAAACTTTAAGAGAGATGGGAACAATATTTTCCTTGAAAATAATATTAATTTCTTTTAATTCTCGCGATCGAAATTAATGAAAGGAGAAAAGTTCGGAACATACAAATAGCGTTTTTCAATTTGCAGAAAGTCCCTTAAAAACGTGCAAAAATGAATTCGCAATATCTCCGGAAATTATCGTAGAAAATTGGTGAAAATTTATATTTAGGGTAATTTGAAGGTTTTCTTTCGTTTAGTAAAGTCAAAATATGGAGTTGCCATTGAGAAAAACGAAGTTGATGCAGAATTAAATATGATGACGGCCCCTTATGCAAATTAAATTAATATTAAATTAAAGTACGCGTTATTTGCAAACGAATGGTATATATAACTTTGCTATACGACGAGCGATGGCGAAATAAAAAGCAAGTGGGACTTTTTTTTTCCGCAGCTGTACTTAATTTGTTGTTGCGAGCATGTATATCGGATTTGTGTGCTCGGCTCGACGCCCGCTTATAAATCCTCGTCAGAAGGACAATGCAAGGGGAGTGCCCTCCGTAGGGGTCTTTCTAAGTGGTCCTAACCCGTATCTAGGCAAAGTTTCGAAGAGAACCACGGAAAACTCCGAACGGTTAGGTCGACGGACGCACAATGTGACCTGAAACCGGGACCTTCACACTTCGCCCGTCTACCATTTCCAGTAACATAACCACTGTGCCATGGTGAGGCAACAATCCAATGTCAAAGTGACAGATTTTCTTTTGGATTGGTACGTGACTATTCGCTACCCTGATTTTTGTTACTTTTTCGGCCATTCAGAAAGGCATTTTTTACTGAGTACGTTCGGGAAGGTTATAATTTGTTCTATTCTTATGGATATGCTTTCACTGCTGAAGTGTTTCAGAGTCCCTTACAATCAAATTTGTAAAGTCTATTCAAACAGTCAAAAGTTTCCTTTTTAATTTTTATACCGATATACTTGCTCTCGCGCGAACAAAACGAAAATTTTAATTTCTTCACAGAATTTTTAAGCCTTGTAAATGAGCGTCCCCCCTGAGAATAAAAAGTGGGGGGACGTATGGGCTGAAGTGAAAAAGTAGGGGGACGGCGTACCCCCGCGTCCCCCTTCGACTACACCACTGTAACTTACGGCTTAGGACCCTATTTCCTAGAACAGTTAGTTAATTCTATCAGAAAGTGCGACTACTTCTGTTTCTCAATTGATGAAAGCTTAATCCTGTATACTTCAGTTAAAATTGATTTCAAGAAGTTTTACAAATATGCAAATATAAAGACAAGGGAGGGGTCATTGTGCAATTTCCCAAAGTAAAATGCACTGGTTGAATTATCCTTAATTTATGGACATGAGTGTATATATATATATATATAAATATAGCAAAAATTTACGGGCAACAAACTTTACTTGGGGGCAACCAAAATAATTGTAGTGATTGCTCGAGAGGCAACCAAAAAAATCACAAGATTCTACCCTTGGCCAAGAGTCACAATAAGCATAAAATATTTGGCACAAATTTAATGTTTTGAAAGTTAATGCTGTTCCAATGAAATGTAAATTCGTGTTTTATAAACTTTTTCTTTCTTTGTTGGTTGAGGGGAATCAGTAATTTATATTAATATCAAGGCTTTGCAGAAATATGTGTTTGTTAATGGTTCTTCAAAGAATATTTTGTCTTAAAAACGAAACCTTTGCATAATTCTTTCTATGAAAAGCAGAGCCTTCACAAATCAGTGTTTATTTTCAAAGTTATTCTTCTTGGGTCTTGGAATGGATCCCTCATGTAAGTCAAGAATCTACTGTATTTTAAAATTCCATTAATATATCCCTTAAAATGTTTTATTAGTTCAATTATTGATGGTAGTTTCATAACATTTTTTAATGTAGTATTAAGTTATCTGGAAGTTTCATGCTGCTTTCAAACGAAAGCGGATTGAAATGAAAAATTTTCACAAATTTGACTGCGGTACCTTCTTTTGCGATAATATGTTATTTGTTTTCAATCATTCTGATGTACCAAGACCTGTCCTTAAGCAACCTACAAAAATTAGCATACTTTTTGTACAACACATAACCCAATAATTTATTTAATTTTTACAAAATAAAATTTTTTGAGTGATATTCTCCTAATTGTGTATTATTTTAAATGTTATTATAATTCTTTTTTTTTTTTTTTTTTTTTTTTTAGGTTGATGAAAATGCTCCTGAATTGGATCAACAAACACTGATAAATGAAAATGAAATTTTGAGAAAAAAGGTCAAAGAGTTAGAGGAGAAATTAAAAGCAGCAGATGCACGAATTCTGGCATTAGAGAGCAAAGTAAAAAGCTTTTTGACTGAAGAGCAAATAAAATACTTGGGCGAGAATGGAAATGCTATTACAAAGTGGTCTAAAGATAATTTAGTGAAGGGTTTAAAACTTCGCTTTGTTTTAGGGAAACATGGCTATGAGTACCTACGGAGCACAGGTTATCCGGCACCAGCATACAGTACGTTGAATCGCCGAACACAAAGTCTTCAATTTGACTTTGGAATTTTGCACAACATTGCTACGCTTCTCCAGACCAAAATGTTGTGCATGAGTACACTTGACAAGATTTGCTGTCTGTCCATGGAATGAGAGAATGGAGAATGAAATGGAGATCACAAGTGGTCCAGATTTTGATACATCATCAAGATCATTTTTGGGCGAGGCTACCTTGGGGAGAGAAGTCACTGCAACTCACTACCTGGTAGTGCTACTTCGCGGTTTGAAATCCCCATGGAAGCAAGTTATTGCTCATGAATTATCAGGCCCATCCACAACTGGAGAAGCCATGTTTTCTCTTGTGAGCAATGTTATTGCTCTTGCAAAAAATCTTGGTCTAAAAGTGGCAGCAACTGTGTCAGATATGGGGTCATCTAACACAGCTCTATGGAAAAAAGCTGGTGTGTCTGTAACAAGACATAGCCGTCAGACATCAAGTGTCATTAATGGAGAAGCTGTACATTTCTTAGCAGACGTGCCTCATTTAATAAAAAATGTGCGCAGTGCATTTCTGAGACAGGCATTCATTTTACCTATTAAATTTTGTGAAGAAAATGACCTTCCATCACGCTTCATTTCTTCAGGGCATATTAAACGTCTGTGGATGGAAGAGTTGAACTCAAACTCAGGATTGAGTTCACTCTATCATCTTAAGAAATGCCACCTTTTCCCATCTCATTTTGGAAAGATGAATATGCATAAAGAAAAACACCCAGTCTTTATGTGATTCTTCTGATTTAACCTCCAAGCTGCCCGCTGCAAGAGCACATTCATCTTTTGAAATTTTTCAACTGCACCTCTTGTATCATTCATTTCCTGAATGAATCATGGACATTGATGTTCACTCTTCATAATACATCAAGTCATCGACTCTCCAGTCTGCATCCATACTATGGTTTTTAATCCTAAAAATTTTTTTAAACTCTTCTGGACCACTTCGTTACATTCAAGTTACTCTTTCTTGTCAATAACATTCTGAAGCTGCCTTTTGCATGAGCACATTCATTTTGAAAATTTTCAACTGCATCTCTTGTATTATTCTTTTCATGAATGATTCATGAACATTAATGTTCACTCTTCATAGTATAACAAGCCATCGGCACTGTAGTCTGCATCTATACTATGGTTTTTAATTCTAAAAATATTATTTAAGTCTTCTGCACCATTTCGTGACATTCAAGTTACTCTTTCCTGTCTTTAACACCTCAAAACTGCCTTATGCATAAAGAAAAACATCCAGTCTTTATGTGATTCTACTGATTTGACCTCGAATCTTCCTGCTGCAAGAGCACATTTATTTTTTGAAATTTTTCAACGTCATCTCTTGTATCATTTTTTTCATGAATGAATCATGGACATTACTGCTCACTCTTCATAATACACAGAGTCATTGACTCTGCTGTCTGCGTGCATACTATGGTTTTTAATTTAAAAAAAATGTTTTAAAAGTCTTCTGGACAATTTCATGACATTCAAGTTGCTCTTTCTTGTCTGTCATCCTGAAACTGCCTTATGCATAAAGAAAAACATCCAGTCTTTATGTGATTCTTCTGATTTGACCTTGAAGCTGCTCCTTGCAAGAGCACATACACTTTTGAAAATTTTCAACTGCATCTTTTGTATGGTTCTTTCCATGAATGATTTACATACTATTTATTTTTGTAGTTTGCTCTTCATAATACCTTTTGCCACTGTCTCATCGACTCGGCTCACTGTATACATACAGTAGTTTTAACTCTAAAAATATTTCATTTAACAAGTCTTCGACTATTTTGTACCATTCAAGTTGATCTGTTTTTTTGTCTATAACAACATTCTTCTGCATACAAAGAAACGCCCAGTCTGAATATAATCAATATGTAATTTATCCTTTCATAAATGTCCCAAGGACTTGTTTATCTGCCATCGTTATCATTATACATATTCCTAAGATACCTGCAGTGCTGTCTTCTTCATGGGCACAATCATCATTTGAATTTTTCGAATTGCATTCCTTATTTCATTGGTTTCATGAATGATTAATGGACTACTGATTTTTCATCCTGTGAAATTTTTTCATGACATTCAAGTTTTATATGTTATTTTGTCTATAAAACACATCCTGATAAAACCCTCTGCGTACAGAAGAATTTCTAGTTTGGTCAGTTTGTTAACGAATCACCCTGTATGTATATATTTCTACTTCCATGTGCTTCTTATTTATTCTCCTATTTTATTATTAGTCATATTATCAAAGGTGAGTCAAAGTAAGTTATATCTAATTTCCTTTTAAACTTTTTGTTCATGTGTGTTTTCTGTATTTCAGGTTCACTACTGATCCTGTTCTTTTCTACAGCTACTCTAGATTTATGAGGAGTACTCAATGCGTTTGTTGGAAAGCTGGCAAGATGAATTATGTGCGCATTAAATTGATGCTTCTTAAAGTCATCTTGGTAGTCATTTAAAAGTTGTACAACTTGTATTTTGTATCTTGTATTTTAAAATAAAGATTTTGATTGCATTTGTCAATTAGCCTCTTTCTTGTCTATTTCCTCCCCCCACACCTTGATTTCTTTTTTTCATTTTATGTGGATGAATAAACTGAAAAACTATGTTTATTTGTTCATTGATCTTGGCTACTGTTGTAGTATAAATATTAAAGATTATATATTTATTTTCCACTAGCTGAAGTACCCGTCCTCGACGGGTTAGTGAATGAAAATTTCTAAAAAGCAAGAACTTTCGTCAGCATTGTAGGAGTACACAGAACGGATGTAGTATGTTGCCAAAGTAAAGAAAGCGAAGTTATAATTTTCATGTATAGTTAAAATATTACAGGTTAGAGAGTAACTAAGTAATATCATTTCATTCGCTTTAGTCGTAATTATGTGATGCGCGAACGAATATTGACGCATATTGAAATAATTTTCGCAAAATCTCAAAATTTAATCAACATTTTTGAAAAATTTGAAGCCTAGAATTTAAGTTGAGTAACAACCTATCCTGTCACCCAAATTCGTTTCATTCCCTGCAGTCTTTATTTCGTGATGCTGGAACAAATTTACAGCATTTTAAAACGATTTTCGAAAAATCTCCAAATGTAATCAAAATATTTTTAAAATTCAACGCCTATAAATTAGGATTAGCAACTACCTATCATATCACTCAATTTCGTATCATTCGTACTAGTCGTTATTACGTGATGTTTGAAGAAATATAAACGTATTTTGAGAGAATTTTTTCAAAATCTAATAAAAATGTTTAAAAAATTCGACTCCTATAGTTAATGTTGAGCAACCATCTATCGTGTTACCAAATTTCATATCATTCGCTTTAGTCGTTATTACGTAATACAGGAACAAAGATTCACCCAGTTTTAAACGATTTTCACAAAATCTCGAAATCTGATGGATTTTTTTTAATTAGATGCTTATAGTTTAAGGTGAGTGACCACCTATCATTTCACCAAATATCATTTTTTCACCTTTGCAGTTATTACGTGATCTGCGAACACAAATTTACGCAGTTTGAAATGATTTTCGCAAAATTTCAAAATCTAATCAAGATTTTTTTTTAATTCGACGCCTATGTTTTAAGTTGAGTGGCCACCTATCATGACACCCAATTTCATATCATTCGCTTCAGTCGCTTTTGCGTGATGCTTGAACACAAATTTACGCAGTTTGAAACAATTTTCGCAAAATCTCAAAATCCAATCAAGATTTTTTTAAAGTTCGACGCCTATGTTTTAAGTTGAGTGACCAACTATCATGTCACTCAATTTCATATCATTCGCTTCAGTCGTTTTTACGTGATGCTTGAACACAAATTTACGCAGTTTGAAAAGATTTTCGCAAAATCTCAAAATCCAATCAAGATTTTTTAAAACTTCGACGCCTATGTTTTAAGTTGAGTGACCACCTATCATGACACCAAATTTCATATTCGCTTAAGTCGTTTTTACGTGATGCTTAAACAAAAAAAGCGTCACGGACAGAATGACAGACAGACAAACTTTTTTTTGAGGGTCGCATCGGATTCCCGGGTTCTTGAAACGGATAGAAATCGCAAAATTTTTGAATTCCAAGAAATGTACAGACAAAAATCTAATTTTATTTATATAGATATTACAAGTTTTTCAATTAAATATTGTGTGATCTTGGCTTCAAATTTCAGATATTCCAAAATAGAAAAATCACATTGGCATTTTATTTCTATCTATACAATTTTGAACCACAAGTTTTAAAATCTTTCCACAGTTTATTATGGAACTAGTGTAAAGGTTTTTCATATTCTCCCCTACTGCAAACAAAAATTGAGGAGGTAAACTGAATTGCCAAAATTTTTAAAGATCATATGAATGAAAATAAAATTAGCTACAAAATATATATTTTTGCTGTCTGAACAAATGTTATTCAATTTTCCTAGCCTTTAAATCCAAATTCTACAAAGTAAAATAAGGATATAATATTTTCACTTTTTACACATTAATTTCTAAGAAAAGTTGTCATTCTTCATTTCGAGAATTTGACTATTCCTGCAGGCATCGGCAAAAATTAGAGAATGCAATGAAAACAGTCTGGACATATATGAATTAAAAATAGTTGAATATTATGATAGGTTCTTGATTTTGTTATCTATTAAAACTGCAAACCAAATTTTATGTACTAAGTATTTAAAAATTGCAGAATAATAATCTCTACACATTAACAAATTTCTTCGTTGATTGAAATATTGCTACAGCTGAGGTTCAATAATGCGAAATTTGGGACGAGTTTTTTTAGCAAAAGAATTATTTGACCTATAAATTACGGTTATAAATAATGTTATTCATTATAAAATAACACTAGAAAGCTTTTCAGTTTTAAATTTTCATTAAATTAAATTTTAAAACAACTACAACTGAAAAAAATTAATTGTATAATTCAACAAAGTTTTCTCTGGTAGTAAATACTGCATATTTTCAACTATTTTAAATGTTTAAGAAGTTAAATCTTATTGAAACACCAATTATAAACACCTTTAAAAAAACAAAAAAAATACTATAAATTATCTCGAATATCCCCTTATGTTTATTACTTTTATGATTATACAGTACTATTAATTTATTCTTGTATAATTAAAAAAAAAACGGTTGCTGATTAAAGTTTAATAACTGTTATACAAATTTATTTTATGTATAGAAATTTAATAATCAGACCAAAATTCTTATATAAATTATATATATAAGTGTAACTATTAAATAAACTTTCTTAAAGTTTTACCAAGCCGATAAGGTAAATATGTTTTTTTAAAAAAAGCGTAAAACACAAAACTGAGCGCGCAAACTGATATACAAAAAAGATTGCGAGCTCGTAACGAAAACGACGCCAAGAACGCGATAACGCGCCAAGCAAAACAACCCCCCGCTTCACCAGTTCGACCCAATATGGCCGATCGGTCGGCCTGTGTATAAAGGGGTTCTACTTAAACCCAAAGAGCGAAAAAAACGATGCACTGCGAAGCGATCCGTTTCCATGGAAACCTACCGATATTTCTGCAAAAATGCTCTTTAAGTGGTCTTTTTTCAGAGAATTCGCGTCCTCGCTTCCTCTTTTTTCTGAGAACTCCCCTCCTCGCTTATTGTTATATTTCGCTCCGCTCTTGTGATCGAAAAACGCTCCTAAAGGAGAAGCGCTGTACGGTAGCGTGCAAAAACAGATGGGGACACAATTATAGGACGAACAGGACGATTTATTTCACTGTCACAAACACATCCATAAAAACACAGGGTTACATTCGCATTACATATATTCGCGGTGTTAGGTATGTGCTACAACCACAAGAGTCCGTTTAAAACTCGCGGTACATCTCCATGCATTCTTCAACACCGTCGCTGACTCTGCGCCTTCTCGAACTGAGAACAAAACAACTTCTGACGTATGGCGCCATCGCATGGAGAAGGGTCTGCTCGACGTCATAACAGTCTATACTCCTCCCCTCACGGAGGAAAACTTTTCACGAGTTTGGAGGGAAAAGTTTTTACCTGAAAATCTTCAAAGTTTGTCAGTCCTCAAAGTTTGTTAAAAATAATTAATTAAGGCCGACAAATCCTATTTCAGTGCCAGTTCAGTGCCATTCAAAGAACAGTGCATTTCCCCAAACAAAAAATTCAATTATAACTACATATAAAAAAGTTACATAAACTTCACTAATAATCAGAAGATATGACCAAATAATACAATTATTTACAATATTAGTAGAAATATAAATTCAAACAAAACAGATAATGACATTATAATTTCTTAATTGCCTTTAATTTAGGGGAGACGACTTAAGCTGTCAGCATTTTGATGAAGTTTGCCCTTTTTATGAACAACTTCATAATTGTATGGCTGTAAAGTTAGGGCCCATCTTAAAAGTCGCGGATTTGTCCCGCTGTTTTTCCCTAACCACACTAAAGGATTATGATCCGTCTGAATAATGAATTTGTGCTGTCCATCGAGATAACATTTCAACTTTTGTACGGCATAAATTATTGCTGCACATTCCTTTTCAATAGTACTATAATTTTGTTCGGCGGAAGAAAACTTTCTACTCAAGTACATTATTGGATGTTCGTCGTCATTTTCTACTTGTGATAGGACAACACCAATTCCATAATTGGAGGCGTCGCACTGTACGAGGAACGGTTTTGTAAAATTTGGACTGTGCAACACTGGTCTTTCCGTTAACCTTCTTTTAAGTTCATCGAATGCAGTTTGACATGCTCCCGTCCATCTTATAGCTGACATGCGACTTTTTCCTTTTAGTAGGTCGGTCAATGGTGCTGAAATCACGGAAAATTCGGGAATGTACCTTCGATAATATCCAGCCAGTCCTAGAAATGATCTAACGTGTGTTTTCGTAGAAGGAGTAGGGAAGTCTCTTATGGCTTGGACTTTAACTTCCCCTGGTCTTCGTTGTCCTTGACCAACTACATGACCTAAGTACTTCACGGTCGCTTTTGCAAACTGACATTTTGATGGTTTTATATGCAACTTAGCTGTCTTCATCTTTTCGAATACAATTTTTAAATGCGATATATGCTCTTCCCACGTAGGAGAAAATATGGCGACATCATCGAGATATGGCACGGAAAATTCTTCGCAAGTTTTTAACAGTCCAGCCATCAACCGGCTGAAATCATATGGAGCATTTTTTAGTCCAAACGGTAACCGTAACGGTTTGAAAATACCAAAGCTGGTACAGAAAGCAGCATAACGCTGAGCTCGTGCCGTTAATGGGATTTGCCAATAACCTCTGGTCAAATCCAGTATAGTTATATAATTTGCATTCGATACCTTTTCCACTAGTTGCTCTATATTTGGTAGTGGAAAATACTGCGTTTTAGTGACGTTGTTCAATTTCCTATAGTCAATGCAGGGTCGGGGATCTTTCCCGGGGACTTCAACTAAGATGAGCGGGGATGAAAAGTCGGATTCGCCTTCCTCAATTATTCCGAGAGTCAGCATCTTTTCTACTTCTTTCTTTAAAATTTCACTTTGTCTAGGCGACAACCGGTATGGCTTTGTACAAATTGGTTTCTCGGATTCCAATTCAATATCATGTTTAGTAAGGTTCGTACATCCTGGCTCATTTGAGAAAATGCCAGAATACTCAGATATTAGAAGTCTCAGAGCTTCACGTTCACTTTCAGAAAGTCGGGAGTTTGACTCTATGTTTTGGAAAAGTTCAGACTCTTCATTTTTACAGGAGTTCAGCTGCAAACATGGCATTTCTTCTTCATCAGCGTCTGGTTCTTCCGTATATAACAAATTTATATTTTCTGGTCTTTGATAATAAGGTTTCAGCATATTGATATGATACACATGATTTTTTTCTTTGTCTGGAAATTTAACAACATAGTTTGTTTCAGATAATTGTTGGATAATTTGTCCAGGACCTACCCACTGCACGGACAATTTATTCGGCTTTGAAGGAGCCACCACAAGTACTAAGTCTCCCTTTTCAAACTTGCGTTCTGTAGCCTTTCGATCATACCATAGTTTTTGTTTTTCTTTTACGTTTTCCATTTGCTGAATTGCAAGATCTTGGCATCTCTTCATACGATTCATAAGTTCAAAGACATATTCAACTACACTACTTTCTGTCTCTTATTCACCTTTCAACTTTTCGTAGAGAAGCATGATGGGAGTTCTTAAGTTTTTTCCGTGAACCAATTCAGCTGGAGAAAATCCGGTACTATCATGAGTTACCGTTCGAAGAGCGAAAAGAGCCTGGGGTAAGATATTTTCCCAGTCTGGTCCAGATTCAAAACATAGGACTCGGAGAATTCTTTTTAGAGTTCTGTGCATTCTCTCCACTGGATTACTTTGGGGGTGATAAACGGAGCTTCGCACCACCTTTATTCCAAACCTTTCTAGAAATTCCGATGTAAGTGCACTCACGAAAGATGATCCTTGGTCGGTCTGCAATTCTTTAGGGAATCCCATGCGACTAAAAATCTGAAGTAGCACATTTACAACAGTGGTCGAACAGAGATTTTCCACAGGGATTGCATCTGGATATTTAGAAGACATGCAAATTGCAGTTATAATGTATCTGTTTCCTGAGGGTGTCACTGGCAAAGGCCCACAAGCATCAACATTTATTTTCGTAAAAATTTCTGTGATAACTGGTACGATCTTTAAAGGAGCCTTCTTCTTTTCTTGAGGTTTTCCAGCTCTTTGGCAACTGTCACAAGCCTTCACGAAATTCTCAACATCTCGGTAACAGTTGGGCCAGTAGAAACTTTTAAAGAGTGCATCTTTAGTTTTTGTTGTTCCAAGATGAGCCGCTGTTCCTTCATGACAAATTTTCATTAACTGTTCACGATACTCCTCTGGAACTACCAGCAGTCGTCTTTCAGTTCCATGTTTGTCTTCCTTCTTATAAAATAACAGTTCATTATTTAATTCAAATTTACTATTTTCCTTAACTGTAGCTAATTCCATTAGAGACTTTAATTCTGCGCATCTACTTTGGGCGGACTTGAATTCTTCAGGTGTGATCTTCAAAAGATTAGGACTTTCAACAAAAGGCTCCGGTGATGGTAATATACTTTTTTCTTCATCAGTGATTTCGGTTAGGTCAATGATCTCTTGACAACTTTCATTCGAGATTTCTTGCGATTTCTCTTCTTCCTTTAGTAATTCTTTTTTCTTCTTAGAACGTGTTTGAACTGCGTTTATCATATGCATTTCCACATCTTTATTTTTCTTCATACTGTCGATCAATGCAGCTGTCTTATTTCCTAACAAATATTTACTTTCTTCCCATTTATACGGTTGTACTGCTGCTTTCGTTACAACATGCCCAAAACTACCTTCTAATTCTATTTCGGCTAATGGTAGACATGTAGCAGTCTCTATCAATGGTGATCTCACCCACACATATTCACCTGTAAACATATAAGGTTTCACCAACTTAGGGCAAACCAAATCTAATGTGGCTCCAGTATCGCGGAGTATGGAAACTTCTGCACCATTTACTCTACCTAAGGTGGTATAAGGAGCCATCAGGTGATCTACATCTCCGTCAGCGGTATCGTTTGCAGCCACTACTTCTTTCAGTTTTGGACACTGAGGTCTAAGGTGATTATAAGAACCACACTCGTAGCATCGCGGCTGTTTTCTCTGCTCAAATTCCCTTTCTTTGTTCTTCTGTGGCTCGTATTTCGTTTGATTCTTATACCTCTTGTCTTCAACCCTTAATTTTCCGTCTAACTTCCTAGAGTAGTCTGAGTTTTTCGATGATGGTCGATATCCGGTTCTTTTGAAACTATCTTTGATATTTTCATATTCGTCTATTTTATCTGCCAAGTCAAAAGGAGAAACCATTTTCATCCAGTCTTCCAGGAAATGATCTTTTATTTCTTGGGGCGTACGTCTCTTCAACTGTTCTGTAACCATTAATTCTTTCAGTTGTTCAAGCGTAGTAATCTTTAATTCAGAAGTCCATTCTTCGAAATAGCTATTTAACTCGTGAGCATAATTCCGCCATGTTTTTTCAAAACTCTTCTGATGCCTATAAAATAACTGTTTCAACCTTTCAGCATTTAATTTGTACCGCTTCAGTATCAACTCCTTAACATAGTCGTAATCTTTAACCTTTTCTACGGGTTCTCGAGCCAACATATTCGTTACTTCACTCGGCAAAACACTAAGTAAATACGCAACCCAATCTTCTTTAGAAACTCTAGCCATTTCTGCACGACGCTCAAAATTTATTAGATAGAGTCCTATTTCATCTTTCTTTTCATCGAATTTTGGGTTAATTTTCAATAATTCTACTTTAGGACCCGTCTCACTGCCACTTGAGAAGTTGGTACACAACGTACGCGAATCGCCTGCAGAAGCACTCAATTCTAATCGTTTCATTTCTAATGCAAATTCTCTATCTTTCTCTTCTTTAAGTCTCTCTTCTTTACGTTCAATTCTCTCTTTGTCTTCACGTTCAATTCTCGCCCTTTCTTCACGTTCAGCTTTTTCCCTTTCTTCAGATTTAATTCTATCACTTATTATCAAATTCACAAATTCTTTTACAAATTCTTCATCATAGTTCTTGCTATTTAATATCAAATTCTTTAAATCGATCATTTTAAGATCATCAGTAACCTCCTCCCCTAACTCTTGAGCAATTGTTCTTAATTCCTCTTTACGCGCCTTCGCGAGATAGGCCATTTTAATAGTTTGATTTTTTTTCAAGAAATTCCTCAGCAACGATACGAATAGAATTAGGGAAAAGTTAATGCTAATTCTAACCAAATTAATTTTCTGGATCTTCAGATGACCCACAAAAAATTTTAGTAATAAACAAGCACAAAATACTCAATTTTAAACTTTTCTAAAAAACCACTTAATGTCTTAAAAACTTTAAATTGCAACCATGAAAATGTTTATCATCTTTAAATTTGCCAAAATCGTATAACTTATACCGACAAAATCATAAACATTAGTAAACCAATTAAACACATAAATAATAATAAATGAACAATGTACAATATAATTATTTAATTTTACTTAATTAATATTTTACTAATGATACTACTTAAATCAAAAGCAAACTACACCCATCTACAAATTACTTTACGAAGTTTACTTCCGTTTCTAAAAAAATGATAACAGAATTAAACACTCTTATAATGTTCCCTGAGGATTTCAATTATTTTCTTCGAAAGCTGCTTAACAAACCAAAATTGTTTTTCTTTTCAAATGAAATCAAACAATATAATGCGATCAAACCATAAAGAATTTTTTTTCAAAATTATTCAACACAAAATTCAAAACAAAGTCAAACTGCGTATGAGAAAATATATTCTTTTAAACAAAACACAACCTTCATAATATTTTCTGAGAACAAAATTTTCTAATTGAAATACGTAATTTCAGTAAATACCTCTCTTTTTTCTTATGAGAGCGAAAATTAGTCTTAAATCTGAATACACAGAATAAAACTATTTAAAAGTGTTCTCAAAACTAATCACATTCACTTCATGAAAACAGAAGGTAATTCCTATGTAAATAGCAACTCTTAATGAATCATATAATCAAGATTAATCAAAATGGTATATTCACAATAAAATAATAATTGTTTTCTTAACTCAAAATGTTCAAAAAAAAAATATTTTCATCTCACACTCTGCTTAGCTTTCAGGAAAACCAATATACTTATTTTAAACGATAATACAACCACTAAAACAAGTAATTATAGCATAAACACTCTTTTACTCAAATCGAAACCAAAATACATATACTTGTCTTAAACGATAATACAACCGCTAAAACAAATAATTAAATAGCATTAACACTATTTACCTTAATCGAAACCAAATACATATACTTATCTTAAACGATAATACAACCGCTAAAATAAGCAATTAAATTGTATATGCACAACCTGTTCCAAAACGACCCCGAAATCAAATTTAGTAACCTTAATACAAAAGCACTGTTTTAGATTAATTAAAAAGGCACTGTTTTAGAACTGGCACTTACCCACTAAAAATAATCATTTCTTAAAACACTGGTTTTCGATGCACTGGTTCAATCCGTAAAGCTGCCACCAAATACGGTAGCGTGCAAAAACAGATGGGGACACAATTATAGGACGAACAGGACGATTTATTTCACTGTCACAAACACATCCATAAAAACACAGGGTTACATTCACATTACATATATTCGCGGTGTTAGGTATGTGCTACAACCACAAGAGTCCGTTTTAAACTCGCGGTACATCTCCATGCATTCTTCAACACCGTCGCTGACTCTGCGCCTTCTCGAACTGAGAACAAAACAACTTCTGACGTATGGCGCCATCGCATGGAGAAGGGTCTGCTCGACGTCATAACAGCGCACTTTTGAAAACTGGCCCAAAAGTCGCTCCGACTGATCGAATTTTGCTCGTTCGGTTTAAGCGTGTAGTGTCATGCTTAAAATTTTGCCGTTTGTCGCCAAGCTGACGAAGAAAAGAAAAATGCCAATTATTCAGCCAGGAATAAGTTTTCAATGCTGAAATCTCATCCTGATGATATCTGTTACGCTTAACGAGATACTGAGGTGTCGCATTTCAGTTTCCAATATATTTAAATAGATTGCATCAAGAATGCGTAAAGTTTAACAGCCATACAAGAAAATTGTGTAGTTCACATCAGGACTTTTTTTTTGTGATAGGAAATCGACTTTCCGAAATTTCTTGAATTAGCTTACACTTTAAAAAAGATTATTGACCACTGGAACCTATGGAACCTAGCTTACAGTTTTGTAAAATAGGTTTTTGTAAAAAAGCATAGACCATAAGACATAAGATCGCTATAATAATTTTTAAAATAAAGTAAATTCCAAAAATTTTTATTGAAATTATTCTACACAAAATATATCATACACATAATTTACAAAAGAAGTATTTTCTTTGAGTTTTCCAGCAGCATCTTCAAGCATCTTATTTTATGAGCAGCTTCTAGGAGAAAAAAAAGAAAATTTTTAGAACTTAATTTACACAAGAATAGGAAATGCAGAGTAAGTCTGCTTCATATGTTTTTTTACATAATTTCTATATCAGGGATTTCAAACCTTTATATTACTTCTACTCTCTAGAAAACGTTTTTTTCTGAATAGACCCCCTACGTTTTCCCCAACACATCGGTATCTCGAAAAATTTTCCCAATGCACAAAAACAGCAAAACATTAGGTGAAAGAAATTTTTCATGTGTCTGGCAGTAGAACAGTTGGTTAAGCTCGGTTCCCATTGGAACTCCGAAAGGGAATCAGCACCTGCTTGGCCAGTGCCTAGACGGGTAAACTCCTTTCTCGACTGAGGCTGATGTAAACTGTTTACGCTGTAGGGAATTAATGCACGAAAAATGTGTTATGACTTCAATGTTTTCCATGTTCAATCCATATCTCTCTTTGGGGTACCAATCCAGCTCTTAGGTCATCCAGCTGTCATCTGAAATTGGTTCAAAATTTAGGAGGGAGACCCGGGATAAGTCGGTATTCCCCTCACTGGGGATCAGCAAAAAGGAAGCTGCCCAATTAAGGCCATTTTCGTTTTATATAAAGGATCTGATCCCGCTCTGTTGGCCGCAGTTGGCCAGAGTGTTTCGAAGCAACAATAACAATTTTCATGCTCTGCGTTTGCAGAATTTACCATGATTCAGACTGCGGGATGCAGAAAATGACCCCACAGACGGATTTTTACATATCCCTTCTTTTTTCAATTTTTGAACCCTCTGAAGTCTTATTTCATGTCAGTTTTTTTGTTTGTGTTGTGATGGCAACGGGGTATAAGGGTGGGCGATCAGCCTAGGATGAGGGGTTATCTTAAAATGTAATTTTTAAAAATATAATTCCCAAATTTTGTCCATCACCTCATTAGTGTATGGGAATGCTTTTGTACGAGGGTCATATAAAAATGTAGAAAGTGTAACTTTTTGAAAGTCTTACTTCCGACCTCATTTTGAACACTTTTCTCAATTTACGCTGTCCACTTATCTCTAATAGATAAAGAATTAAAGCCTGTTACCACCTTTTTGCGACACCCTGTATCAGTCTGGTTTATAGTATCCACAGGTTCTAAAATCATCATTAACCAGTGTTCTACTTCAAAAAAAAAAAAAAAAAAAAAATACGTGGTCTGCTTTAAAAAAGAAAAAAAAATCACTGTATTTACGTATACTATTTCTAAGCTAATCTAAATTCATCAACGCGGGTTTCGAAGTTTATAAAGCGAAACAAAACAGTCGTTTGAATATCAAATCAATGCTGTACAAATTCTCATTTCCATAACCATAACAATCTGCGCTTTATGCCTTTGGAAACTATCTTGGCGAGTAATCGCATCGTTTGGATTTTTTTTTCTTTTTTTTTATGGTCAACGGATGCAAATAATCGGTACTTATTTTACCGTCGATAATTCACGCCAACAAGTTTTTTCGCCAAAGGATTGCAATGCACTACATTGTAACAATGAATCTGACGTATTCCACACGCACACGAAATCGCTCTTTTTGGCTGACTGACTGTAAAATACATAAGTACCAAATAAGCTTGTTTTGGTCGGAAGTATGATTTTTTTATTAGATTCAATGAAGAATTTACCCGTATATTTTAAAACTAAAATGCGATTAACTGTATGAACTAGTGTAATTACACACTGTACGCCGTGTAACGATAGGAAATAGATACTAATAAAAAATAGTCTTATTCCATTAGTGTTATGCAACAGTATCAAAAGAGAAAAAAATAATTACAGAGATGTGAACTTATACTTTACTTATATTAGACTAATACTATATGAAAAATGTCAAAAATTTGTTACAAATGATAGTTATACGTACCAATATAGACTAATCACCACCAAAAAACTTCTTCAGTTTTTTTCGTCTCCTATTCTTATGAAAACAAACATGGCGCCTGCCGGTAGATACTCGGATGTTGCCATCGCTCGACTGTTGCATGAACAGAGCGCATGCGCCAATTTTCATCGGCTGAATGCCGCTCGGCCGTTATGTGTGCCGAAATTTCTTTTCAGTTCAGCGTATTTTGATCAAATTTAGGCATATGGCCCGATAACTCAGGCCAGATATCGTTCCGAGCATCGTTTTATGGGTACCGGACCCATCAATGTCTGCCGCACACATAACAATCATCGTTTTTAGATGGAATTCCGTGTCTGGGCCGAGTACCGAATTTCGGTGAGCGATGAGTTGCGATGAATGCCGGTGGTTGGCCGAGCAGAAACTGGGAATTGTTGCTTGTAGGGTCTCCAGTAGATTGGAACTAAAAACGAGATACAAAACTAGATGTTACAACAATCTTATATATGAAATTTCAACATTCTACGACCAATAGTTTTTGAGAGTTAAATAAATACACATGTGCACCAAAAGTCGCCAAGCTTAGCGAGATTTGGTGTATTTCTTGAGGGAGGCACGTAACCGCGGTCGGACCATTACCTAACTATATGGTTGGACGGTATCGTGCTTGAAATGGATCAAAAAGTCCTTAAAATTGCCATTTACCGTAATGTATTGGAAATCTTTTGAGTGTTCTTGTAGCAGAACTATAAATGATAAAGACACTTTTTTCGATGGAGAAATTCATTTTGTAACCCTTAACAGCATATATCACTTCTGAGTCGTTTGAAGTAGCCTAATACCTCTAAAATGCGCTTTAATTAATATCTGCCCATAGAACGTAATGTGTTTAAAATCTTTTGGGCGGCCCTGTAGATAAACTATCCAGTTGAATGGGACCGAAAGGGGGGGGGGTGTACTGTACAACTAAATATTACAACAATCCTAAATACAAAATTTCATCATTCTACGACCAATAGTTTTTGGGATATGCTAGTTACATGCATACCCTACAAGCAACAACTCCCAGTTTCTGCTCGGCCAACCACCGGCATTCATCGCAACTCATCGCTCACCGAAATCGGTACTCGGCCCAGACACGGAATTCCATCTAAAAACGATGATTGTTATGTGTGCGGCAGACACTGATCGGTCCGGTACCCATAAAACGATGCTCGGAACGATATCCGGCCTGAGTTATCGGGCCATATGCCTAAATTTGATCAAAATACGCTGAACTGAAAAGAAATTTCGGCCCGCATAACGGCCGAGCGGCATTCAGCCGATGAAAATTGGCGCATGCGCTCTGTTCATACAACAGTCGAGCGATGGCAACATCCGAGTATCTACCGGCAGGCGCCATGTTTGTTTTTATAAGAATAGGAGACGAAAAAAACTGAAGAAGTTTTTTGGTGGTGATTAGTCTATATTGGTACGTTACGTATAACTATCATTTGTAACAAATTTTTGACATTTTTACTTTCCGAACATGTACCATGTAAGGAAAGTATTGAAATCATGAAAAAATTCGACTTCGAGATTTTGGTGTTTTTACACGTTTTGAGGGCTTCTGAATCCATTTATGCTATTTTTACGAGATGTATGTAAGTATGTGTGTGTATGTGAGTGAACACGATAGCTCCTGAACGGAGCATTCGATTGAGCTCAAATTGGATATATATGTCATAAACCACCGTCGCAAGACCGGTATTGATTTGGGTGTGTATAGGACTTATAGTTTTTCTACAGGGCTACGACAAAGATTTCTTTTACATTATGTCCTATGGGGAATTTCTTGAACAGGGCTACGACAAAGATTTCTTTTACATTATGTCCTATGGGGGAATTTCTTGAAAGTGCGCTAGCGTTTAAACGATACATTCGATTGAGCTCAAATTCGGTCTACATATTATAAACCACCATCCTAAGACCGGTATTGATTTTGGTGTGTATAGGACTTATAGTTCTCCTAAAGGGCTACGACAAAACTTTCTTTTATGTTATGGCATAATGGCATATGGGGAGAAATTCTTGGAAGTGCGCAAGCGTTTAAACGGTGCATTCGATTGAGTTTCAATTTGGTATATATGTTTGAATTATTCATCAATTCAAATTTATTTAAGTGCTTGGTAATGATCTGAATCGTAAGTGTTCGGAAAATCGAGTGGAGTCACTCCAGATTTTTAATATAGTATTAGTCTAATATAATAAGTAAAGTATAAGTTCACATCTCTGTAATTATTTTTTTCTCTCTTGATACTGTTGCATAACACTAATGAAATAACAATATTTTTTATTAGTATCTATTTCCTATCTTTGCACGGCGTACAGTGTGTAATTACACTAGTTCATACAGTTAATCGCGTTTTAGTTTTAAAATATACGGGTAAATTCTTCATTGAATCTAATAAAAAAAATCATACTTCCGACCAAAAAAAGCTTATTTGGACTTATGTATTTTAAAGTCAGTCAGCCAAAAAGAGCGATTTCGTGTGCGTGTGGAATACGTCAGATTCATTGTTACAATGTAGTGCATTGCAATCCTTTCGGGAAAAAACTTGTTGGCGTGAATTATCGACGCTAAAATAAGTACCGATTATTTGCATCCGTTGATCATAAAAAAAAAGAAAAAACATCCAAACGATGAGATTACTCGCCAAGATAGTTTCTAAAGGCATAAAGCGCAGATTCTTAGGGTTATGGAAATGAGAAGCTGTACAGCATTGATTTGATATTCAAACGACTGTTTTGTTTCGCTTTATAAACTTCGAAACCCGCGTTGATGAATTTAGATTAGCTTAGAAATAGTATACGTAAATACAGTGATTTTCTTTTTTAAAGCAGACCACGTTTTTTTTTTTTTTTTTTTTTTTTTTTTCTTTTTAAGCAGAACACTGCTTAATGATGATTTCAGAACCTGTGGATACTATAAACCAGACTGATACAGGGTGTCCCAAAAAGGTGGTAACGGGCTTTAATTCTTTATCTATTAGAGATAAGTGGACAGCGTAAATTGAGATAAGTGTTCAAAATGAGGTCGGAAGTAAGACTCCGTTAAAAAAATTCCTCTCGTTAATTTTCAAAAAGTTACACTTTCTACATTTTTATATGACCCTCGTACAAAAGCATTCCCATACACTAATGAGGTGATGTATAAAATTTGGGAATTATATTTTTAAAAATTACATTTTAAGATAACCCCTCATCCTAGGATGATCGTCCACCCTTAGCGTTGCCATCACAACACAAACAAACAAACTGACATGAAATAAGACTTCAGAGGGTTCAAAAGTTGGAAAAAGAAGGGATATGTAAAAATCCGTCTTTGGGGTCATTTTCTGCATCCCGCAGTCTGAATCATGGTAAATCCTGCAAACGCAGAGCATGAAAATTGTTATTGTTGCTTCGAAACCATCTGGCCAACTGCAGAGCGGGATCAGATCCTTTATATAAAACGAAAATGGCCTTAATTGGGCAGCTTCTTCTTTGCTGATCCCCAGTGAGGGGAATACCGACTTATCCCGGGTCTCCCTCCTAAATTTTCAACCAATTTCAGATGACAGCTGGATGACCTAAGAGCTGGATTGGTACCCCAAAGAGAGATATGGATTGAACATGGAAAACATTGAAGTCATAACACATTTTTCGTGCATTAATTCCCTACAGCGTAAACAGTTTACATCAGCCTCAGTCGAGAAAGGAGTTTACCCTTCTAGGCACTGGCTAAGCAGGTGCTGCTTCCCTTTCGGAGTTCCAATGGGAACCGAGCTTAACCAACTGTTCTACTGCCGGACACATGAAAAATTTCTTTCACCTAATGTTTTGCTGTCTTTTTGAGTGCATTGGGAAAATTTTTCGAGATACCGATGTGTTGGGGAAAACGTAGGGGTCTATTCAGAAAAAAATGTTTTCTAGGGAATTGAAGTAATATAAAGGTTGGAAATCCCTGATATATAAATTATGTAAAAAAGCATGTGAAGCAGACTTACTCTGCATTTCCTATTATTGTGTAAATTAAGTTCTAAAAATTTTCTTTTTTTCTCCTAGAAGCTGCTCATAAAATAAGATGTTTGAAGATGCTGCTGCAAAACTCAAAGAAAATACTTCTTTTGTTAATTATGTGTATGATATGTTTTGTGTAGAATAATTTCAATAAAAATTTTTGGAATTTACTTTATTTTAAAAATTATTATAGCGATCTTATGTCTTATGGTCTATGCTTTTTAAAAAACACCTATTTTACAAAGCTGTAAGCTAGTTCCATAGGTTCCAGTGGTCAATAATCTTTTTTAAATTGTAAGCTAATTCAACAAAGTTCGGAAAGTCGATTTCCTATCACAAAAAAAAAGTCCTGATGTGAACTACACAATTTTCTTGTATGGCTGTTAAACTTTACGCATTCTTGATGCACGCTATTTAAATATATTGGAAACTGAAATGCGATACTTCAGTATCTCGTTAAGCGTAAGACATATCACCAGGATGAGATTTCAGCATTGAAAACTTATTCCAGGCTGAAAAATTGGCATTTTTCTTTTCTTCGTCAGCTTGGCGACAAACGGCGAGATTTTAAGCATGACCCTACACGCTTAAACCGAACGAGCAAAATTCGATCAGTCGGAGCGACTTTTGGGCCAGTTTTTAAAAGTGCGCTTCTCCTTTAGGGGCGTTTTTCGATCACAAGAGCGGAGCGAAATATAACAATAAGCGAGGAGGGGAGTTCTGAGAAAAAAGAGGAAGCGAGGACGGGAATTCTCTGAAAAAAGACCACTCAAAGAGCACTTTCGCGGAAACATCGGTAGGTTTCCATGGAAACGGATCGCTCCGCAATGTATCGTTTTTTTCGCTCTTTGGGTTTAAGCGTGTATCCTGTGGATTGTAATCAAAAATAAAAGTGCAGAACCAAATATTACGACAGTCTTAAATACAAAATTTCAATATTCTAATAGTTTTTATTTTTATTCGAGATACGTGCTTATTTTTAGTGCCAAAATTTGTAATATTGCCCATAAATTTACCAAGCTTGTGGACAGTTGGCAATATTTTGGGCATGACCTAAACAGAGATAGTTCAGGGATTTTTAATGTGAAAGGCATGTCCATCGACTTTAATGCATCAAAAGTCTTTCATATAACTCTGTAAATAAACTACTCAGCCAATTTGAATTAAAAAGGGACACGTACAACTATGTTTTAAGGCAATCCTAAATTTGAAATTTCTTCGGCTATTCCTCTTTGAGTTAATCGAATTACAAAAGAACATACGTACATCAATACATGCATACGAGCAGACGTCCCTCAAATTTAATCAAACGAGATCGAAAATGCAACATGCGTACGTACAGACATTACCAAAATACTAGTTAAAGCGAGTTCTGGGATTAAGGCCAATTATCTACACGAAGGATCTAGGCCTGTGGATGGGGTGCCCTCCGTGGGGGGGGGGGTCTTTCTAAGGTGTCCTAACCCGTATTTACGCTAAATTTCGGTAGAAACCACGGAAAACTCCGAACGGTTAGGTCGGCGGACGCGATCTGGTTTTGAACCAGATACCTTCCGTCTTCCAGTTCAGAGCGCTATGCGATCGAACTAGTTAAAACAAATCGAACATGTTGTTGTTGTCGTGTCCATGATAGACGACGCTATCCATGGAAAGAGGGGTGCCAGTGCCCCCGAGGGGTTTGGACTTCCCCGAGGGGGTTGGACTTCTACTTATTGGTCCCTAATTTTGAACCGATTCCAGATCAGGGACCAACCACCACCTGAAATCGGCACCCCCAGAGGTATCGTTTAATAACTTGGAGCACATTGGAGCCACGACGGATTTTACGTGCACCAGCTCCCATGAGCGTACACGGTTCCACAGCGGACGAGCCGAGAGGGGGATGACCCTCCCAAGCACTAGCCAAGCCGGATGCTGCTTCACTTACCGTGTTCTTATGGGAACGGAGTTTAGCGCCCAGACCACTGCGGGACTATCGAACATGTAACATACGTATATAATTTCATACGTAGATGGAGTATACGACTGTAGTACGTTAACGTATAGTATAGTTACGTATATAGTACGACTATATATGTAAATAGATGGAGTATACGACGTACCTACATGCATGCATATGCGTCGCGTAGTAAAAGTGTATTTCTTCTATACTGTATTGCTTCTGCACTGCATTACCATATAAGAAAAATGCGATTACAAATAAATTTCAAATATAAAAGAAATCTGTAAAACACTTGTGAATGTTATCTTTCGGATTGCATCGTAGGGACGGAAAGGGTTAAATGCATGTCAACATCACATAAGAACTTATCGAAAAGTGATACTCACCCTGGTGATTGGCCAACCTCCCGCATAAAGTGAACGGGCCAGTTCCTTAAATCCGTGTTCAACCCGATGAAAACTCATCGGTTAGACTTTCGGACGCTTCCACGTCCGAGGGGACATGAACTGCGTGTATCCGAGCACTTTCACAGTGGATGGCCCGATTTCTTCTCATCGGCTCAAGGCTACGTGGCCGGTGAAGGCCCGAGCAAAATTGCTAGTAGGGATACGTGCGTACCCTAGGCATAGAAAAACTCGTCGAAGGCATAGAAAAACTCGTCAAAGTAGACTCACCGTTGGTCATAATTATATTATCCTGCATGCTAGCTTACGATGAGATGCATCGAAAAAATTCTTAAAATTAAATATAGCGATAGTCAAAATCGGTTTTTTCGTCGAAATTTTGCCCCCGAAATTATTCGGGATCACATTACTTCCTTATACTCCGTACAAGGAAGTAAAATATTTTTACAATCGGTTCATTAGTTCCAGAGATCGTAATGTAAATCGAATGAGTATCGCTGTAAAAGACCTATTTGTGATATATCCATGAAAGGTAGCCATAATACTCCGGACTAATGTAGCTTTATATCAGTGAAAAAAGTTTTAGAATCGGTACCGAAGTTAAAGAAATACCGATAGAGGGTATTGCATTTAAATTATTTTGACAATTCCTGTAAAAGAAATATGTATGGTATATGCATGAACTTTAGCTTATGATACTCAGGAATAGCGCAGCTTTCTACCTGAGAAATTTTTTTAGAATCTGGTCAATGGTCACAATTATGCCAATTTTATGTATTTCTTATGAGAGCACCTGTAAAATTGTTATATATGTTGCAGAAGTACTCTGCTTGTTTCCGGGGTACGTCGTTCTAAAGTCCAGTTGGTGTAGAAAGTTCTAGTAAAAAGTCCACTGGTCAAGATGGAACACAACTTTATTGCTTCTAGAACTTCGTTGAACAATCAGCTGTAGAAAATTCACAAGCACAATTAAATAGTAATGTGCTTTTAACAGTCCGCTTAGATCAGAAGCTCTCACAAATGCTGTATTTCTCACACAAAATAAAACACTTTCACTGGCAAAAATTCAGTGAAAATATACGAGAGATAACACTAACAGTCTCTCACGACTCAGCAATCAAGGATTTACACACAGCACTTCAATTCAAAGCTTCATAAACAGCGCGAAACACCGCTTCTATCACAGAGCAAAGCAAGCGTACTCACTCTCTCGAAGCTTGATCAGCACTGAACTGGGGCTTCAGAAACACGCTTACATTTATACTCGACGCAGAAGCTACAAGAATCTTCGAGAAAAGTCTATTTCTCGAGGATTCCGCATAAAGTGGGAATGTTGATTACGTCATAGAAGAGAAATGTTAGGTTATTATGCGTTTTTAATGCGGAAAAACCAATTTCAGGCCCCATTGGGAAAATCGCGCCAAATAACCAAAATGTCGCCAAGCTTGGCGACTTTTGGTGAAATGTCGCCAAATTTGGCGCCAAAAATAAGTCCCCAAAAGTAAAGAGATCGAAGCCTTAGGAAGGTGCATTTCACTGGCCCCCCCACCAACGAGTTTCAAAATTTTGACGATTGTACTGGTTTGTACTACGTTTGTACCGGCTAGTACCGAAATATTTCTGTTTGTACCGGTTTTGTTAAAAAGTTATTAACGATTTTAGTGTGGGGGGCTAGAGAAACGACAGCCCCCCCATGAAGCAATTTTCAAAATTTGACGATTGTACTGGTTTGTACTATGTTTGTACCGGCTAGTACCGAAATATTTCCGTTTGTACCGGTTTCGTTAAAAAGTTATTAACAATTGAAATGTGTGGGGCTGCAGAAATGGCAGCCCCCCATGAAGGAATTTTCAAAATTTGACGATCGTACTAGCTTGTACTACATTTGTACCGCCTAGTACCGAGAGGTTTTTGTTTGTACTCTTATAATAAGAGAGATATAACGGTTTTTCCACAAGCAATTTTGTGAGAACGCAAGAGTTCATCGACCGCTATCCAAAACATTGGGTTTCAGAATTTTTCCCCGTCTTCCGGATATTCGACCACTGGTCTGAAGGGTGTGAGGTCTAAGGGGAAGAAAATCCGGGGGTCGAACACTTGGAAAAATTGCCGGGTTACCAGGAAAAGGTGCATTCCTGCGTTGGCGAAACTTTTTTAGAAAAGCTAGCTAAAATCGTAGTATCCCCTCGTTATATCGCGCTTATCAGGAGACAAGGAAAATGCGCGATATATCCGGCGGAAGAGGATGGAGGGTTGATGTGAAATGATAAAATTTATAGCCTTATGCATTTAAAATATAATAAAATGAATCGCATATGATTATAATAAAAGATAATATTTTAACAATGAACACAGGAGTTTAATTTTTTTAATTTACGTAGAAATGTCTATTTTATTTTCTGCTGAAGAAACGGTGCTACGTCATCTACTGCGCAATCTAAAGAAAAGGGTAACGATCACTTTGATGGAGACATGCACAATTCTGGAAGTACAGAATTGACAAAATGTGGAAAAGTCTAATTTTGTTAAACAAGGATGGAGCAACATTTTTCGCACTTTTCGATTTATAACATAAAAACGTTATGCAACGTAAAGCATTTTACAGGAAATTTATAATGTACTGCACATTATAGCTTATTAGAAAAGAAAACAGAAACAAAAATATACTTCTGCGAATACTCACCTAATATTTCAGCCAAATGTTGATATCAATGATAATTTTCTCATTTAAAAACCTATCATTGAAGAATTTTCATCTAAAACTGATTACGATTTGTAAGTAGAGTAGTCTTATTATTAAGTACTAAACTATTAAATGCGAAGCAAAATTAGAACTGTTTTTATGAATTGAAAATAGTATGCGAAATATAATACTAAGAACAATAATAATAATATTTTCGTAATTTTGTTCACAAATTTGCCAGTATTTATGTTGTATTAAAACACATATGGACAATCGCCGATCCGCGGTCGAACCCATGGCTTTTAATTCGGCCAGTGGAACATATCAAAACCCTGCATAAAACCCATATAAACCATACAAAACCCCATATAAATCCCAATTATAAGGCCCGCAACTTCGCTAACATCCTAAATTTTGGGCCGCAACTTTTCAAAAGTTCCCCATATCTGTAAAAGAAGCAGCCACATATTTCTTCTTTTGCCCCTCTCCACTTTCAGAAAGTTTAACTGAAAATACTTAATTGGGAAATAGAAGCGTCCGCACAAAAAAAAAAAAATGAACAGATAAAGTAGTTGGGGGACAATGGTCCACGATTTTGAATTTTCTGAAAACTTGGAATAAGTCATGAACCTAAATTTCTACTAGAATGTAGCTTAAACCTTTACCTGTCGCCTTAAATGATCATTTTTATCTAAATTTTAATGCAAAAAACTGGAAGTGACTTTTACAGATTTTGGTATTTTCGGATATTTGCCCCATCTTACGGAGTAAAGATCCGCAGTGGTGGACTTGACATAAAACTCAGAATGAAACCCACTTGAAAAGTTGTCTTTGCTGCAAAACTATTATTTGTCAGGTTTGAATTTGACTGATATCAGCACCTTCAATACTGGTAGAGTATAATTAAATTTTCCTTAATTTATTATTATTATTATTATTATTATTTTATGAACTGCATAGAAAATTTTGGTTTAATATGATAATAATCGCTAAAGTATGTATTGTAAATTTAGTTTAACAAAAACAGATAGAAAGAAGAAAAAATCACTGTCATTTAAGTGTAATTAGAGAAACTTACAAAATAGGAGGAAGACAGTTGGCTGTTACATAACTAAAAGGTTTTCCGATACTTAAAGGACGTAGAAAAAACTGATATGGTGCTAAAATGAACTGATGTGAACGTAAATATTGCAATTACAAACCGAATCAGTGGAAATAAATAAATAAAATAAAATAAAAGGAAATACATTCCTAACTGAAAATTTTACATTGCACCGCTCATGTGGGGGAATAGATTTTTCCGGTCCTGATGGACATCATCATTATAAGGCCCAGAACTTAGCTCAATTGATGGTTATTGGAAGCCCCGGAACATGACAATCAAACAAACAAAACCATCACGACCCCAAAGCATTAGGGGCTAAAATCTGCATTCGAATTCTTACCCCATCGCACTTGCGGATTCTTGCCCCATTTGATAAAGATATGAAAATTGCTTTTCTATAATTTTGGTTAAAAGTCGTATCACTTGAAACATAAAGTAATGAGATCATTAATAGGTTAGCTTTACATACAAAACACCCTTAAAACAAAAATCTGCAAAATATGTATCTGTAGTCATAAATCTCTAAATACGCAGGTTATATGCAGGTTTCACTATGATGTAAAATTAACAGAAGCTTTAAAGTATTATAATACGGTATTATTAAACGGCTTCCAAATAATGTATTATTGTTAAAAGCTTATATTTAAAAAAATAAATATACAATAGGCTAATTTAATTTTGCTTAGAAGGTTCTAAAAATCTTGCAGTAGAAGTTATAATTCTAAGTACGTAATAGTGTGTGCATTTTAGAGGTGGGGGAATTTATCAGTAGTGTAGTCACCCATTTTTCTCACTCTCTCTGTCTTCCCCCCCCCCCCATTTCAATATACACGTCTCTAATCATTTAATTATTTTTAGGGAGACGCTGAGAATTTTTTAATTTCTTTTAAAATTTTGAATCACGGAAAACTTAAGTTTTTGGTCAAATAGAAGTAATATCTGACCCTCTGCTCCCCCCTCTTATTTTGTTAATGCAAATGAAACATCTTAAATTTATTACGGTATTGCGAGCATTGTCTAAATGTTATGGTTAGTTTTAAATTTTACGTATTTAAAATAATAAAGACATTTATTAAAAACTTTCCACACTTTTTTAATTTCGTTCTTTTTAAATAGTTTAAGTATTTAATGATTAATAATGCTTAAAACAAAATCTCACGGTGAACAGAAAATTGATTTATACAAGAAAGTTATTCTTTATTAACAAATAATGTTCTAGCTTCTCTGACAATAATTATAGTGTCTAAAAGAAAGTGTTGTATAAACTGTAACACAAACTAATCGTCGACATCATAAATACTCTCTGGCGAGTGAATCACTGTCAGCGATGTCCGTTTACCCCTTGGCTGAACAGGGTTGTTGTAACTTGTCTTGTTTTAGAAAAGCGATAGATAATCTATCCCCCCGAATTCACATTCGACCTTGTCGTTGGTGACACCCCTCTGCGAAGGAAGTCAGTCAGAGCAACACCGTCTCGAAAGGACAGGCCCCCTGACTGAGTACTGAGGACTGACAGGCGAACGGTCAATGACCGTACGCTCGCACAGTAATTCTTGTGAAAAAACCGTTATATTTCACTAATTATACGAGTACAAACAAAAATCTCTCGGTACTAGGCGGTACAAATGTAGTACAAGCTAGTACAATCGTCAATTTTTGAAAATTCCTTCATGGGGGGGGGGCTGCCATTTCTGCAGTCCCACACATTTCAATTGTTAATAACTTTTTAACGAAACCGGTACAAACGGAAATATTTCGGTACTAGCCGGTACAAATGTAGTACAAACCAGTACAATCGTCAAATTTTGAAAATTGCTTCATGGGGGGGCTGTCGTTTCTCTAGCCCCCCACATTAAAATCGTTAATAACTTTTTAACAAAACCGGTACAAACGGAAATATTTCGGTACTATCCGGTACAAACGTAGTACAAACCAGTACAATCGTCAAAATTTTGAAACTCGTTGGTGGGGGGGCTAGTGAAATGCACCTATGTGTGGCTTCAATCCATTTCACAGATTTCATCACGACTGAGTCTGTAGGAGGACGCCCGTGTTCCCAGGAATCCAAGGATATGTTGAAACAAGAACTACTAAGAATGCACCATGATGCCTTTGACTGAACAATAGCAGATCGGAATTTACGCTTCATCCCAGAGAAGATGGAATTGTTGAAGAGTATGAAAGCTCTCACGTCTATGATGACCAGAAATTCGTCCGACATGCAGCACCTCAGGTGTCTGGAAAATTTATGCTACGATTTGGATGGCGCAACTGCTGAAATAGCAACGGCACGAACTTTCTTGCAAAAGAAAATATCAGAGTGGAAACTCTCAGCCACATTGCATGAAATGACAGCATTTATGTTCAATTACAGAGATGCATTTCCTTCTATTTATTGCCTTCTTGCTTCTGCCTTGTCAATAGGAGCATCTACAGCAAGCTGCGAGTCGTCATTTAGCACTCTTTCAAGAATCTAAACTCTATTTCGTTCATCCATGCTTCACGAGAGGAAAGCTAATCTATTTCTTCTTGTATTTGAACACAAACTCATGAACAGCATTCCAGTGGAGCTTGTTTTAAAGCGGTTCCATGGTGCAAAGAATCGACGTCTACAGCTTTATTAAGACGTCGATTGAGTGTATTGAAGAAAAAACTATCGAAAATGCTAGGATAAAATCAATAAATAAACTTTGTTATTACTCACAGGACCTTTAAACAAGGTATATGCGTTTCGAAAGCAGCAAAAGAGTGCTTTCTTCATTAGTACCTAAATGTGTACCATCCAACGGACAGGAAAGCATGAAAATTCAATATATTTATATAATAAATAAATAAAATAAAATAAAAATATTTTGTGTTTTTATGCTTTGCTGTTTGCTGGATGGTGCGTATTAGGTACTGATGAAGAAAAATCCCTTTTGTTGCCAGGCCCGATCCCAGAAGAAAATCTTGGGGGGGGGTGAAGATCAGCAATTTGCCGACTGAAAAAATATGGATTTGCCGATTCAGTTTCTGACTCACTAACAACCTTTTCAAGTAATGCTCCAAATTATGAGAAGCAACAAGCCATCACGCCCTGAAAGATCTCGGCGATTTACGTTAACAGCTTTAAAGCACTGCAGTACAGCTGAGCTATCAGCCTTCCCCATTATTACAAAAAAAAAAAAAAAAAAAAAAAAAGAGTTACAACTTGATTACATAATTCAAATTTACATTTTATTTAAATCTGATTTGCATGTAATATTTTAACTAATTAAATTAAATATTAACCTTTTAAATATACTAACACTTGATACAAAAACGTTTACTTTAACAATATTACTAAATGTACTTACATTATTTATTAATCAATTTTAAGTTAATTCTCCTACGTTTCAACGTTGCCCACTTGCTTACTGTGTCATCTAAGTTAATTTTATCTACAAGGTCTTTTTCGGAGTGGAGAAGCAACAGGTCATCTAAACGACTGTCTTTCATAGTTGACCTCAAGTAAGTTTTAATTCGTTTTAATTTGCTGAATGACCTTTCATTAGATGCAACTGTTACTGGTGCTGTTAGGGCTAAACGGCAGAATCGATTAGCCAAAGGTAGAATTCCTTTTAATTCTTCGGCTTTATGCATTATTTTAAGTATAGAGTCTATACCTTGACATCTGTCTGCGAAGATTTCTAATTCAGCTTGTAAGCCCTCTAAAGAGTAATGGGCATTATTTCCTGGTGGGAATAATGATATAGCTTCCTGGATGTATTCTGCACGGCACGTTTCTCGGTTCATGAGAGGTCCAAATATTTTAAACCGTGGAGAAATACATTCAAAAAATTTTTTTCAAGTTATTTTTTGTTAAATTAATTAACGTATCTAACACCGTAGTAAATTCTCGTCTGTAAAAACTTTTCAAAGTGAATTCAGCTTCTGTGTTTGCTGTGTTTGCTGTGTGAATCTAGTTTTTTAGGTCATATTCTTTTATGGTGATGACGATTAAAGTAACTTTGCGCATCCACTTCTAATTTTTCTGCATATATTATGGCACTGTTAATCAAACTATCCATACTTGACTTATCATTATTGATATTTTCCATAGAAATGATAAAACTTTCAATTAACATAGCAGCATCAATCACATTCAGATTTTCCGCTTCTAGGTTTTCTGTCGGAGCTTTCTGTTTATATATGTTTTTCATAAACATCATACCAACTATGAAATCGAATCCCAGAACGAATCGGATTTTTATTTATTTATTTTTATAAATACATTTTTGAAAATGTCTAATGCGATATATAGTAAGTTTTGAGAATTTTTAAATGTTATTAATATACTACACGCTAAAATATAATTATGCACAATTTTTTGTCAAAGCTAGATACTTGTGGTTCCTTCAAAAACTGCGCAGCCATAAGTTTTATGGAGGTATATTTCATTGATACGGGTACATTCGACTTTCCAGAAAATTGTCTAATTTGGGAGTTTAACTGCATTAAAATTCCATGTGTAAAAGTATTTTTATTAACTATCTTGACAGCATTCGGCCAAATATGCAGCAATATTTGGTCCAATACTCATCAGGCTTCTGTTAACGGACCCTTCACAATACTATTCATTTTTAAAATGGACCTTTCACAAAATTATTCCTATGAAAATCAGGTCCAACAAAAATCTTATGTTTATTTCCAAAATTAATTTCTCGCAAATCGTAGTTACATAAATCTATAAACATGAAAAATATTTATGTGTCTATTTATAAAAATCTGTCGATGTTTATATATATACTACATGCAGTAAAGATGTTATAAATAGGGCTTTCTGTAAACCGACTAATATGGAACTTTATACTAAATTCAAATTTGTAAAAATGTATATTTTACACAAATTCATAAAAAGGGACTCCATTTTCACAAAAACAGAACCCTGGCTAAAAAAGCCTTTTAACATTAATGTCAGATTCACAAAATTATAAGCAAATTTTTCTCAATTTCACAAAAACAGTACCGTGTCTGAAAAGTCTGGACAGATCCTTGCTCCTCAAAAGAGCCGAATAGACTAAATATCGAATAGTAGCCGAATATTTGTTGCACCTCTTCTCAAAATCGTCTTGGTTATTTTGGCCATCGTCCCGTATTTTTAACTACATTGAAGCTTTGTGTCCCTGCCGTCCCTTAAAATTTTCAGCAGGGTGGATTAGTTCTTAATGCAATTAATAAAAATAATGCATAAATAAATAACTCTTTTCTTTTGAAATAAATAATTCAAACTATACCTCAATTATATTGTTGGTTAATTTAAATTTTTTAGTAAAACAAATATTTCTCTTTTTCAATTAATTTTAAATGCCATGCACAAAATTCAAATAAAATGTAAAAGGGGCTATTTATTTGAAATATATGAATAACGTTGAAAGTGACTATCAAAATTATTCTTGAGTAAATAACGCTGAGATTTGACATTGCCGTCTCAATTTTTTACAGAGATATAGAAATTTCTCAGCAGTTAATTTACGTGCAGCAACAAGTGCATAGAATTTCAGAATACTTTAACATAACTTCAAAAATATATTTTTTAATTTCTGAAAAAGTTTCTTTTTTATATTTATTTTAACCTTTAGATAGTTAGAAGGCTTTTTTACGAATAATAAGAAAATTGTACCCATCATTTCAACATTAAAATGAAGATTGTTTAAAAAAACTAAATTTTGTAAAATCAAATTTAATTAAGTATCATTAAATAAAAACATAAGAATTAAACTAATATTGGGGAAAATTCCGAAGTTGAACACCTTCCTATCTGATAATTTGCCAAGGAACAGAACGGGCCCATGACATAGAAATAATATAAATGCCTCGTAAATTGTACAAAGGGAACCGCAAGCGTTTCACTTTCAAAGGATTTACATTATTAAGGCATTAGTGATCCTGTTTTTACATTAATAAACTGTAATTTTTTCATACACTGTTCAGGCACGTAGCCAGAAAAAAAAATTGCATGGGGAGGAGCAAAATGAGAAAAAGGTGGAAATTTTCACAAAAAAAACCCTTGATATAAATGATGAGTTTCAACAAAAATCAAAATTTCCGGAGGGGATGGGGGGGGGGGGTTGGCTACATCCCTGGCTCTGTTTCAACTAATTAAATTTTCATAAAATATTCATTCTCAATTAAGTCATAAGATAACTCTTTCCGGTATGCAGAAAATATTTGCCTATCCTTGCGCTTGGCTAAACTATCAGTGCCTTAACTCGAATTGGCGGGACTTGAGGTCTAGTCTGAATTTTGGAAGCCTGATGGAGTCTTTACTTAAGAAAAAAAAAAAAGTTAAGCCATACCGGGAGCACTGATTATAAAAAAAAAAACCTTTCTAACACTGTCTTATTTGCGCATTATATATCTTATTATATATCTTATTTGCGCTGTCTTATTTGCGCAGGTTAATTATTGCATTACAATTAGTTAACCTGCTCATACCCGACGGCAGAGATTTCTTCCTCCTGTGTCCATCGTTGCTTCCTGGCTTGGGTCGCTGAATGCTGCTGCTATGGTCACAGCCTTGCACAAGTACATGTCTGGGCCACAGAAGAGCATTCAAAACCTATTCCGGGAAATAACGATGGACACAGGAAGGAGGAATTTCAGCCATCGCGTTTTTAGCAACATCGGAAGTGAACAGGTTAAAGCCAACAAGACACAAAAAATATTTACTGCTCATAAAGCCTATTCTATGAGCGTTATTTTGTTATCCCTGCATAGCTATCAATGTCCACCCTTGAAGACGGACAGCATGCTCTCATAAACCTCAATAATAAATATCAATTTTGTTTTGCTTGAAATAAAGGAACGGAATTTTTTTGTGTGCTCCGGTAAAAGAACTATAAATAGTACATGACCCTTTTTAATAGGTCCATACAACGGCGGATAAAGAATTATTATTATTATTTAATTAATTAATTAATTATTTTTGTGTGTGTGTGGGGGGGTGTTGGAGGCTAAGCTTTACAAAGTTTATTTCACTGCAAAATTTTAGTCTAAGCCAATATTAAAATTTTGGAAGGGGCTAAGTTATAAAAAATGATTTTTTACGTATTTAACGAGTGTAATAAATTAAAATGTTACTCTTTTTTGGGGGGCTGAATCCCCAGGATCGGCTACTGGGTACATGGTATTGTACATAGTACTATACTATATATAGTACATAGTACTATAATACATATTATGCGATCGATGAATATTTACGGCAGAGCACGGAGTAACAGACAAACGGAATTCATAAACATTCCAACTTCGTTGGAAAGTGTTAAAAAAATGCTTAAAAAGACAGAATGTGAGGCTTAATGTGACACACAAAAAAAGATACGATCTGGAATAAGAAAAGTAATTCTAGATTGAAGGCTTAATGTGACACACAAAAAAAGATACGATCTGGAATAAGAAAAGTAATTCTAGATTGAAAAGTTAAATTTTCCTGTAATTTAAGAGAAAAATGAAAAATCAGAGGTATTGATTTTGTGGTCATTAAGATCGGGTCCCCCGTGTATTTGCCATGCCATGCCTCCCTACTTTTTAAGGCCCTGTAATCCATACTCTTACATTTTATTTTTGATTATAACTTACTCATTATTTTTCTAAAATCAAATTAAGTTACAAAATTGGAGTTCTTTGTATATATGATATGAAAATAAATACAATTACATTAAAAAATAGTACAAATATATTTTAACTATATAATTACCTGATCACTGATGATCTTTTTCTTGGAGAATGCCGCTTCAAATGGATTTGAGGAAGCTCCAACAGTTTGAATGGTAATTCTCTTTCCATTATGCACAGTTATTTCGTGTCTTCTTTTATAATCAACATCAAAACAACTACCACATTTAGTGCATTGCACTTTTTGTCGCTTTCTTTTAATAACTGGTTTCATATTTTTGTTTACAACTGGTTTGGTTTCAATCTTAAACGCACATTTCAGCAATCACATTGACCTTAGTTAAATGTTACATTTTCCCCCCGAATTAATGTACTAATTATATTTAAAAGCTAAAGGTGTATTCTTTTAAACAAGCTATGCTATAGTTCCTCCAAGTATGTATATAAATATAACTTTCAAATGGTGGCAGTCCAGCAAGCAGGAATAGGGGACGCATTACACAATTTTCAACTATACAAGTTGATTTCTTTTTCCCATGCATTTCAGAGAAGCAAAGAGAATACATCTATTTCCCAGAAGAAGTCACACTGGGCTCAAAGGCAGCGACAGCCGAAAGCCAGTGGCGGCCTCCTTGCACTGTTTGTATCGGTATTTCATAATTTTCCTCAGGGTGATTTATGAGACTGGACTTTTCTCGTCCCCAGACTGTATCACCCCCCACAGACATGTGCACAGAAGAGTAGCTTACTATAGGCATGCAAGATGAATATTTACATTCCGAGACAGGTGTCATAGGAATGTAGGAAAAAACGCGAACGGAAAAAACGCGAACGGTAAAAACGCGAACGGAAAAAACGCGAACGGTAAAAACGCGAACCGGAAAAAACGCGAACCAGAAAAAAAGAATATCCCCCCCCCTCAGAATAATAATTTTTATTTAAATATTGACATGAACTTATTTTGTTTTGTAGTAAATACGATAATGGTATTTAATCAAATATTGGACTGCCTCAAAATTCTTTTGTTTTTGAAGTAAAAGAGCCACTTTTTATATTTTGAGAGCATATATCTTCATATTAATCAGGGAAATTTACAACATTAAATAAAGAGGAATTAATTACTTTTAACTAGTCAAGCTACTTGTCAAGGTCATGAAAGCCGTGTCCCTTCCAAGAAAGAAATAGAGGAGATTCCCCGGACAATGGGGACCGGGGACTATGGGAGATAGCGTACCGGAAAACGCCTAAGGCAAGATGAACAAACAGGTTTTTTTTTAGGTTGAGGTTCGTACTGCACAGATTTTACATTCAAGAATATTATATCCAGAAAAACATTTAAAAGCTGTGCGGTCATGGGCGCACCCACGGAGGGGGCTATGGAAGCTAAAGCCCCCCCCCCCTAAACCTGGAGTGTTAGATGTGAAAAACTTTGAAAATTGTCACTAACGAATTATAATATTTTACCTTAAAAAATTGTCTTCAAATTATTTCTAATTTTTTGTGGGGGGGATTAATTAAAAGCGGGGGAATGTTGGTTTTTAAATAAATATTTACAGTTAGTGCATAAATTACCAATTTTTAAAGTTAGAACTGGTAAGATTAGATATTGGTTGAAAAAAAGACTATGAAAAGATTGGGCTTGTGTTCTATGGGCAAGTGGTAACGAATATTTTGAAGTTATAATGGTGTTATAGCTATAATCGAGGTCACTTATAACCTAGTTTGGCAGTATTTGTAACCCCCTCCCCGTAAACCAAAATCCTGAGTGCGCCACTGTGTGCGGTAATAAATATATTTTATCACAGTTTAAAAAATTAATTTTTATATCAATTATTCTGTTGAGAAAGATACAATCATTGTATTGAGATTTTTTTAAAAACAAAATATTCAAAATTATTTAAAAGGGTATTTTTAGCGTTAAATAGAAACTCAATTGATTTCAAACGATTTATTAAAATTTAAATGAAATTTAAACTCGTAATCATTTGATTTTTCTCCGCTAGAGTATTTAAATCATTTTTATTTCCTAGTTTTATGTGATCTAAACAGTAATAAATTATATAAATGACATTAAAACATATACAAATTAAAATCAAAATATTTAGTAGATTAGAGCCATGTGCCTTTAATTAACTGAAATTGATCACAATTTTTTTTTAAAGAATGGGGGGGAGGGAGAGTTTGCCTTTACACCTTCTCACCTTTAAAAGGGGAGACTTTAAAAATGCACGAGATTTAAAAATTCTCTTGAACATAATAAAATAGAGAAATAGTTTAATTAATGAATTATTAATTTACCAAGTTTAATTAATTAATTACTAATTTAACAAACTGAATGTTCAATTTGTTTGTATTCTTAGGACAAGGACCAGAACTAGTCATTCCGCAACAAATTGTAGCATTTGCGAAAATTTTAAGTACCATCTCTCACCTACCAAGATCACCCTAAAAAAGAATATCCTATCACACCGTCTTAACATGCACGTTCTCTGTAATAAATTCTGACCTTCAGTTTATTCCTTAACAACCATGGCTTATATTTACTGGCTTTCTTTTTATAAGTGCAAGATTTTATTTTGATTCATCATAATTCATTCTGATTCATCTTGTTAGCTTTTCGGTTTTAAATTATTAGAATAATGAATGATTTATCAGTATATATTTATGTATATATATTTTTGTTTTTTAAAATATTTATTTTAAGCATGAATACTCTTATTTTAAAAATGCTTTTTTAAATTAAGTCATGGTATTAATAAGTCAACAACTAATAAAAACAACTTAAAAAAAACTCTTCAAATTAAATGTTTGTGTAATTGTAACTTTTCAAACAAAGTTTCATTTCTAAATGCTAAAAACCCCTTTTTACAGGAAACTTTTTAAAAATGATTTAAAACTTATTTCTTAAAATATAAAATATTGGCTATTTATAACACTGATTAAAATTAATGGTTAATTTGTTTTGTTAGAATAGTTTTAATAATTATATTTTTGCTATTATTGATATAGCAAAGCTTATTGCCCCCTCACCAACTTTGATTAAACATATCTGTAAGCCTTCTTAGAAGAAAGAGGGCTGTATAAAAAATACATGTTTCTATTTATTTACATTTAATATTCAGAAAATTTTATTTGATACCATAAAATAACTATGTAATGTCTATATGTCTATGATCAACATTTAAAGAAGGAAACTCTATAGGTCAGGGTTTTTAGGACAACCTCGATAACAGTGTTTGGAAGTGATTATGATTTTTATTTAATATTAAATATATTAAACTTTTTACTTTCACTGTAAATTATCATTAAAATGTTATTTATGTTTTGTGGCAGATCTACACAAGGATTGTTTGCCAGGAGAGGTCAGCTCGCGCCACTGAATGTGTTGCTTAGAGCTACATATACGTCTTTCCCGTAATTTCCCGCTAGAATTTGGAACCTCATCAGAAGGTGGGGGACTTCTGAATATTGACACCCCTCGGAAACTGCTAGCGACCGCCTAGAGGACTTTCGGAACCACGGATTTAATGTGCACGTACGCCGCATGTACACGGTGGTCTTTAGTGGTACGCCGGTATCGAACCCACAACCTTCCGGTTACGAATCCAACGCCTTAACCACTGGGCTACCACGGCCCCTTCTACACAAGGATTGACTGCTTAATTTAGACATGCCTCGGGTGGAGGACTTTGAGGGGTCCTAACCCGAATTCACATTACAGATGGAGAAAGTGGCCGCCAGAACCCTATACCTATACATTAGTCTTTTACTAATTGTGATGAAATTAGTAAAAATTATTTATTCTACAATGTGAAAGCTACTTGATTACATTTTTTAAAAATTTTTATTAGATAAATTTATATCTTATAAAGCTCTCTTCTTTATAAAACTTACAGCTTATTAAACTTTTAAGATAAACTGAAAAAAAACTTGCTGAAATACGCAAGACTGATAAAGTATAAATATTTAGAAGGATAACTTATCAAATATTGAACTATTCATATATGAATAAAATACAGCAAGAAAAAAAAAGATGCAATAAATCTATTATTACAATTAATGTAACTTGATGTAAAACTGTGAGAGTATTATTAAGAAAAGGGAAAATACTATTCACTTTCGCTCAACGAATAAAACATTTTTCCATAAAATACTTTGCATTGCATTAAAAATAAAAATAAATAAATAAATATTTTAAAGAAAACCTAGTACTTAGAAAGAATTTAAAACCACAACCTATTGGGAATGAGAAAAATTGTTTGAGAAAAATTGTTTAAACGAACGCTTAAAAAATAACCTTGTTCAAATTAAGCTAGTCTGATAGTGAAAAGTTTTTTTTTTTTTTTTTTTTTTTTTTTTTTTTTTTTTAAGAAAAACAAATATTCTCTCAAGTCACAGACTGGAGTTTCTTTTTGCATTTTTAAGTGGAACGGTTAAAACGACCCTTCAAACAAATATTTAAAATAAAAAGATTTGGGGACAGAGGGGACCCCCCCCCTGTAACCCCCTCTCCCGATTGCGATAGTTCATATGTACAATATGCTTAGAAAACTTGATAACAATAGCTTTTTTAGACAAGGATTAACACCGCTCCCAGACCAACTGAAAATTTTGGAGGGTCACATGAAGATTTGAGGGGGTCACATGTAAGAGCAGAAAAGGAAATTCCTTTTAAATTTTAAAACAAACGTCCGTTTAAAAATTTTTAGACAAAGTGGGAGGAAAGGGGGATACAGCCCCCCTTTGTTCCCCCCCCCTCTTCGACCATACGCCTATGGTTCGAATGTATTGTACTCTTAGGAAAACCTATTAACAATAGCTTCCTAAGGAAGGCTCATCACTGCTCCAGACCTACTGAAATTTTGGGGGTGCACAGGAAACATTTGAGGGGGTCACATATCGAATTTTAGAGCAGAAAAGAAAAGTTTCTTTAAAATTTCAAACATGTTTATTTTTTAAGAAATTGACGATATTGTTCGGGGGGCAAGCCCCCCCTGTGCCCCCCTCTTCGACCCTACGCCTATGGTTCATATGTATTGCACTCTTAGGAAAACCTATTAACAATAGCTTCCTAAGGAAGGCTCATCACTGCTCCAGACCTATTGAAATTTTGGGGGTGCACAGGAAACATTTGAGGGGGTCACATATCGAAATTTTAGAGCAGAAAAGAAAAGTTTCTTTAAAATTTCAAACATGTTTATTTTTTAAAAATTGACGAAAATGTTCGGGGGGGGGGCACAGGGGACACGTGACCCCCTGAGCCCCCCCCCCAACCGACGATACGCCTATAGTTCATATGTTAAATGAATCATGTTGGCGTTTTTACCGTTCGCGTTTTTTCCGTTTGGCGTTTTTTCCGTTGGCGTTTTTACTGTTTGCGTTTTTTCCGGTTGGCGTTTTTTCCGTGGGCGTTTTTACCGTTCGCGTTTTTTCCGCACACCGTGTCATAGAAGTCTTTGGTGTCGAATACGAAGTGCGGATTTTCCGACTCCCCCTTTTGTACAGTAGTGTATTGCAAACGAGTACCGAGTACTCTATTATTCATTCCCACTTCCTTTCTTATTTGCATTAGTCAAAAGAATGAATTTCCGACTCGGTATTTTATACGCAGCAAGGTGAACCTCAAACAGACAAAAATCAGGAAAAGTGCCGATTAAAAACTCTTTTGAATACTAGAATGAAGAGTTTTGGAAGTCGGGAATAGCAATTTTTGCCGACTGAGTATTTTAAGTGGGGGGGGGGGGGTGTGTCTCACCCCCCCACACCCCCCCGTGGGATCGGCCCTGTTTGTTGCTCCCGAAACGCTTATACATTTTTAAAAGGTCCTGTGAGTAATTACAAAGTTTATTGTTTATTTTCCAGACACTATTCTTAATTCCCGCATATAATCTGTTCCGTGTTTTTTTTTTTTTTTTTTTTTTTTTTTTTTTTTTTTTTTATAATTGCTGTTTATTTTCCTTAGAGCATATTTCCTAAGGCTGCCTTGATAATTAAATATAAAAAATTTTGGCACGGAAGTATTGTTTTAGCCGTTAAATAGTTTTGCTTTGTTTTAGTTTGCAGATTTAAAAAATCGTGCCCACCCTGGGTATTTTCGAGCCCACCCATTGAACTAACCCTAGCTACGGGCCTGATCTAAATGATTATGATTTAATCAAGTAAAGTGAACTTAAATGCAAATAAATGTAGTCTGTTGGGAATATAATAAACTTCTGTCTGTTGGGGATATAATAATCAAACGGAATGCGAAGTTCTGTACGTCAAACGACTGAGTCCAAGATTAAAATTTGTGCGTTCTTCGGAAACAGACATTTTGGAAAAAACTCAAATAGTACCAAAACTACCGCATCCTGTTCCTCCAGGTGGTACAGAAAAGAAAACAGAAATGCTAATTTTTGAATTTAAATGAATTTAATGGAAAATGAAAAACTATAGGCTAACTTCTAATAAAAATATTATGTTTTTATCTAGGGTTATCTAGGGTTTATCTAGGGTGATTCCACGAAACTAGAGACACCAATGGCAAAAAAAAAACTTATAAAAAAAATAATAATATTTTAGTCCCCTATGAAGTAAAACAACACCTTTTTGAAAGTTTTATACACAATGTTTGGCAACATTACAGTATTTACATGAGTTCTTGTCTTAAAGAGGTGTAGGAAGTTCATCTTGTTTTATAAAAGAAATCAACAAATATGAATGAAATCTTATTTTTTTATTGAAATTTAGTTTATATATTAAAAGATTAGACCAATGCAGAAACCTTTAACTGCAATATTTATCTTAAAAACAATTTTTGTAAATTAGGCCAAATATTTAATGTAACATCAGTCACAAAATTCTATAATTTTCTTGTTTAAATAAAATTAGTCCCAAAAATATAAAAAGTCATTTTCTCTTCCTTTATGAAGATATCTTTAATATTAGTCTTTTGAATATTTAATATTGGTTCAATTTATGAATTTTAAATTTATAAAAAATATGCAACATCAGTCAAATTTCTGTTTTTTAATTAGATACCTACATAAAAATATTGGGAAAATCGCATTGACTACTGCAGAAAGACAGAAAAGGAAGAGAGATAAATTAAAGAATGAAGGGAAATATGAAGATTATAAAAGAAAAACAAAGCAGAGGCAATAAAGAGACAAAATAAAAAGGAAATGACCTAGCTAAATTACCTCAATCAAATCAGAATACTCTTTTCTAACATTTTCTCTAATTTCAAGATAAATTAATCTTTTTACTTTCTTCTGAATTGACTGAGGTAATTTCGCAGGATCATTTCTTCTTTTATTTTGGCTCTTTATTGCTTCTGCTTTGTTTTTATGATCTTCATATTTTCCATCATTCTTTAATTTATCTCCTCAACTTTTCTGTCTTTCAGCAGCAGTCAATGCTATTTCCCCAATATTTTTAAGTAACTTTCTAATTGAAAAACAGAAATGTGCCTAATGTTACACATATTTTATAATATACATTTACACATTTTTATAATTTTAAAATTCACAAATGAAATTACGACTTTTTATGTTAATATGAGTGATGTTACATTAATGTTAGGGCTAATTTATAAAAATTGTTCTCAAGGCAAATATTGCAGTTAAAGGTTTCTGCGCTTCTCTAATCTTCTCATAAATGAACGAAATTTCAATAAAAAATAAGAGTTTATACATACCCGTTGATTTTCTTTTAGAAAACAAGATGAACTTTCTACACCTCTAAAGATAAAAATATATGTAAAAATGTTTTGCCAACTTTTTTGCATAATTTTATAGAAGTCCACAAATGTTTATTTTATAGGGGAAAAAACTGTTATTCTTTATAAGAATATATATTTTTTTCTCTGGTGTCCCAGTTCCATGGAATCACCCTTTAGTGAAATACACTAACAACATTATTTTTTAATTTTAATAATGTACAATAAGCATTGCTATGATTTATTTATTATGATCATGATTAAACTAGATTAATACAATTTCAAAAAGTAAATTTGGTAGTTTTTTTTAAGAAGAAATAATATATAATTATAGCATGTTTATGTGAATGTAACATCAGTCTCAGGAATAAAATATTTTCTACATTAAATTTTTTTAAATTTTTATTAAAAATGTTTTCATAAAGATTGAAATCTGTACTTAACTAGAAAAAATGATTTTACTTCTCATACTATTCGTTCGAAGAGGATTTGAATTTATATAAAATTCATTTTGTTCAGTGTCTCTTTTGTGTAACATCAGTC